>CM076609.1:36981959-37453116 GCA_038502775.1 Hippodamia convergens
TGGTCGCTCCATCCCATCCTCTAGGTTGGTCATAGAGCTTACAGGCAATGGTGCCAACCCTAACATAGTCGACTTCAAATTGACCATAAACAAAATAAAATTGAAATTTATCAATTTCAAGTTGACAAAATATAGATCATAGATTAATACTAAAACTAATATATTCGAAATTGATTCCTCACACAACACTTGATGAAACAGTTAAATGATAAAAAAAGACAAAAAACACTCGGCTAAAATTTCACGATTTTAATTAAAAATATTCGTTGACATAATATGTTTCTGGTTTTATCCCATTTTCAAAACTACAACTACAATACACAAATACAGAAAGTACACATTGAAATTATTATCAGATAACAAGTTAATATCGGAGGCAGAAATGTAGTTGGTTATTTACGATTGGCAGGTTCTTTCTTAGGACTGAAGATATTTCTAGGAATTCCAAAAGGTCCAAGCGTTTAACTTTATTACCTTTATGTAAGATTTTTATATTATTGAAGTCAACAATTTTATTTTTTCGAACTGTGCAAAAGAATTCGAGAAAAAAAATTGATATTATAGTATAATCCGGCTCTCGTCAATCCGGCACGCTCGATAGTCCGGCACTTTGGGTCTCAGGAAACCCGCTCTGTAGTCCGGCATTTTATACGCCGGACTACCGAGCGGTTCGACTAGTTTCCACCGCTCGGCAGTCCGGACGTAACCTCGATAGTGATGTCACGTTTGTGTTTTCTCTTGTTTCAGTATCGTCCCTTGACAAAATAGCGGACTAATTTTGCGAAAGTTGGATAGTGGTGAAAATCATATGAAGTTAGCTTTTTTTCCTGTACAAATTCGATAATCCGGCATTCCCATATCCGGCATGAAGGGAAAATTCGGGTGCCGGATTATCGAGCGCCTACTGTATATGTACCGATAAGAAAAACCTAAGATCAAAATTTTTTAATGGGAAGGATCGAATGAATGATTCACAGTTGAGTGGTGTATATATGCTGTCATGAGATGAGTGCCCTGCATTCCATATAGGTCAAACTGGCCGTAATCTTGCGGTTTGAATCGAGGAATATAAAAGATTTATCTTGAAAAATAAATCAACAACTGGTTTTTCAGATCACTGCATAACTTTAAACTTCATCGTAAATGACCAACTATGTAGATTTCCTCCGATATTAACATCTGTTATCTGATAAAAATTTCAATGTGTACTTTCTGTATTTGTGTAATCAGATTTGAAAATGGGACAAAACCTGAAACATATATGTCAACGAATATTTTTAATTGAAATCGTGAGATTTTAGCCAAGTGTTTCTCGTCTTTTTTTCATCATATAACTAATATAGGTTGGAAACTGGCTTATTAATGGCCGGAACCGTATTTTGGCGCCATATTTTAACCTGGAAACAATTAACATCGCTATTTGAAAATAGTCAATAAATGACACTAGAGAGAGCAATCTGTTTTTTTTCAACCAGGCACACTCGAAGGCAAAAATGAGTCTCCATTACCATAGAATATGCTAATGGACGACTTGGGGAGCTATTCTCGACATCATTCGCAACTCTATATATACGCATATTTGCGAATGGCGATTTGCGTTTCAAAAACGCCATTCTTGACAACTTCGGAAGGTTTATGGCTCAGATTAACAAATCGGGACGACTGTCAGCCCCACTTTTGAGCTATGCAGATAATATAGAGAACACCTTTATTTCAAATTCAATGCCGCTGATATAATTGGAACTGTCTACTATTTGCGAGTACTCAAAACCATTCACAGTGAAATACGAACGGTAGTAAGCACAAAACATGAAAATGTACGTCGTAAAAGTCATGCGGACTGTCAAGAATACAGATTCGTATCTATATGTCATTCGCAAAGATAATAGATGCACACGATCGAATAAATTGCGAAAGGTCAAGAATAGGTCCCCAGAACACTCTCAAGGAGTTCAGAGATGATTGTGGAGAGTTGATTATTTTTCCATAATTCGAAAACTGTCAGAATTTGGAACCGAGTTTATAACGACATCTATCCGACTTGAAGGAAGTACGAATCATGTCCGATCTCAATAAATCGAGGGTAATTTGATATATCTGGATTGCTATTTCAATAGATCTTCTGAAAAGCCAATCTTGATCTATCAAATTCATTTTTTTTGCGATCTTTTGATATCTGAAACAAATTGTACCTTCCAGACCGATAGATGTCACTGTAAACACGGTTCCAAAATTTCTAGAGACTCTCCTATCTGTGTTAGTATTAATCTATGATACAGATGAAATGCAATAATTCTCGAAATCATTTTATTGAATTTGAAAATCTATAGTGAAAAATTTGATTTTGCATACTTCTCCCATGCAGCAGTACCTAATAAATAATAATTATATGAACGAATCTGAACTGTATCTAACTCAAATCAGTTAGAAATATCGGCTTCGAGGGATATTAAATTGACAATTTATCAGGTTTGGGAGTCCAATGAAATTCAGACTCAAGATCTTTTCCTTCATTAATATAAAACCAAGGATTCATTTCCACTCTGGGACTTCTTCTGGGTAATCAGTCTGTTGTTCCACACCATGAAATGAATAGCAGTAGAGGGATGGCCTACTGCAGAGGTTTGATCAATTGCTCTGAGGAAGAATTACAGAAGGAACTAGAACATCAATGTGTATTAAAGATGGAAAGGATCAATAGAAAAACAGAACTAGAAATTCGCCCGTATATTCCTGCACCAAAGAGTGGTACAGATGCCAAAGGTTTGGAAATACGACAAAAACTTGTACCAGTGAACCAAGATATGTATGCCGAAAACAGCCACATGAAGGTTGTCATTGTGGACCAAGTCCGGTCTGAGTAAATTGTAATGGGACCCACTCCGCAGGCTATAAAAGTTGCCCAGCATACAAAATGGAATTTTCTATTCAAAAAATTCGTACTTCTAAAAATGTAACCTATTCTGAGGCTGAAAAAAAGATTATCCTGAACACTCCTAAGCAGAATACCTACATCATACTCACAAGCACTGAGGACTGAAACTTATTATCAATCTGCGGTTAATTGAAGTCGCATATTTGATTTTGACTAATCTAATTTCAGTTTTATTGATCAGCCCCAATTAGAACATGAAAAGGTACATACATATAGGAACTCAACTTTTGAATGTCACATTAGTCTTTCTCCTGAGAGATGCTTTATCTTTACCAATATTGGATCAAAAGAAGAGTCTGTTACTTTGATGAAACATTTCATGATTCTTCTTCTTCTTTTTCATTTGAGGTGCCTTTCTGGTAGAGCTGCAGAATAAGAGACTCAGACCCTAAGACACGTCAACAAAAATGTCGCGAGTCGACAGGGAATAATGAATGCATTAACAACATTAAAAACGAACACTTTATTCGTCTAATATCAAATGCCGACTCCTTGTGTCATCAAGTGCTATAATTGCTACTCCTTTATTTTCTATTATTTGCTTCAAATTCGTTAATAATAATAATAAGCCAAAACTGAAACGATGACGCTCAAATCATGTATAAAAAAACCAAAATTTAAAACGAAATTTCCTGAAATATTGGTCTTCTAGGATAAATTCCCGAGCAGCGTAAAAGTTTCATGAATTCGGGAAAAATATTCAACGGTGCAAAGTACACTTTCTTTTCAGCCTCAACGTTTTTGCCCTCAAGTCGAGGGGGTCAACGGCAGGCTTTTATATGGTGACAGCGCACTCCAGGGTTTTATATAACTCAGTGCCATGGAAATATTGGGTGTAGGTTGAATTCAGGATTCATCTTTCGTATCTTTGAACGTGAATGGGAAATATATATATATATATATATATATATATATAATAATGTTTATTCAGTTAGAATTCCAAAATACAAGTTGTAATTAAATTAACTTTCCGAACAAACAGCAAAAAAACTCACACAGGCAAAAACAGCTTTGCCTGTTTGTGGTATATAAATCAAATTTTTTTTTCTTTTGTAACCCTTAGCAAAACAATAATTTCAATTATAATACATTTCCCACATAAAGCCAAAAATAAACCAATAGTTCAATAAAGTTACAACTATCATAGAAGGTCCAGATCAGGGTGAAAAAGTCTCAAATTCGGGATAAAAATTCTCAATTTGGGTAACATAATCTACAGCAAAGCCAGGCACAAACACTGCATTGAGGTAAGTTCCACATATTCTAAACTTTCATTCAACAATTTATCGAAAAATTCTGATCCAATTTTTATCATCCATTTTTTTACACTTTTTGTATATTTCTTAAGATTTTTCAAGTTTTTTATTTCTTCAGGTAGTAGTGCATATATTCTTGGTGCCCAATATTTGAAATTTCTCTGACCTATGCGTTTTTTTGCCTTCAACGTCTTGAAACTTGTTTCTCTCGTCTGGTAATTATGCTCCACAATATCTATTTGTATTTTTGATTTGTAGATACATTGAAGAATCTTTAGAAAGAAGATCTGAGTCGGACTTAGAACACCAGACAGTTGATAAAATTTCTCACTGGGAAAGGTTGGTGCTTTTCCATATATTATTTTCAAAATCCACTTTTGTAAAACCTCAATTTTTTTCATATGACATTTATATGTCCTACCCCATCCCAGAATGCCCTAAGAAATTTGGGCCTCTTCGAGTCCATGGTAAATAACCTGCAAAAGTGAAATACTCGCATACCTCTTCAAATATCGGAATTTAAATAATAGTCCTCTCAATTTTCTGACAACATCATCGACATGAATCTGCCACTTCATATTTCTATCCAGTCTGACACCTAGATACTTTATTGTGTCTGCTTCAGGAAAATATATATATATATATATATATATATATATATATATATATATATATATATATAATATTATATATACATAATTTGTAATGTCAGTGCCGGACTAGTGGACCAAGTTTGCAGATTTACCCAAAGCAATAGAATGCCGTCAGAGAAGAGTAGTGATAGACCGTTTTCGCTCTTATTAGAAATCATCAGTGGCACTCAGCCCGATGAAACGGCGATTATCATGTCATTTATAATCATAATCATTGGATGCTTTTCTTGGGAGCTGGAAATGTATTACACAAACGTGAGAATGAGAAAAACTGTTCATCGAAAAGTGGGAAATGTTAAACTATATAGAAACGACGTTTGACTGTAAACCTCAATAGTTTACTCAGTAGTTATTATTCTTGAGAAGTCCTCCTTATCGGCAGGGATAAAAAAGTCTGATCATCGTTAAAATGAAAAAAAAAACATTCAGAAAAGTTAATAATTGTATGCTTCTTCTTCTACAGGATTGCATTAATGAAATGCATAGGTAAATGATTATCATAACAATATTTCCATTGTTCATGGGTATGAAAGAATGCGGTAACAAGAATGGTGTATCAATAAAACTTGATGTTTTTACTTTATGTAATTGCATGTTCATATTATAGAAATACTAAATGTTCAGCGCTTCCTTTGAAACATGATAATTTACCCTTGAAAATATGTGAGTTTTCTAGGAAGTAATCAGATATTTCTCCTCATTTATGAGAACCGTATCGAGTTCGAATATTTCCTTCTATCAATCTTTTAATCGAAATGTTAAAATTTCGTAGATTTGCACGATGATATTTTCATCAAAATAAATTTTATGAGTTTTTATGAAATTTCATAATACTTATGATGGTCTGGCGAGGTAAATTCATAGTGCTGTGGGACCAATCAATGGGATGAATTCAATTAAGCTTCCATAAGGCAGAACTTATTATGAGAGAAATGAAATTTTCAATATAATCTTATGTTTTTCGGGTTTCAAGAACATGAATTCAATCGGATTTCGGATTTGCAGATCCTGCCTAAGGAATTTAGTCTCTTGTTTTTAAGATCCGTTCAATATTTTTCAATGTCTCTCGACTTCTCACATCTTTTGTTGCCTTTGTCACTATGTATCATTATGATATTTCCTTGAAAATAAAACCAGTTTTTCAACCTGAAAGGAGCCAACTTTTCAAGCGTAGGTATAAGCAATATGTTCGATGCTTTACAACAATTACTTCTTCAAAAACATGTCCATAAGATTATGCTATCAAATTGTTTAGTGAGTATATAAAACCGGGATATTTTTGGAAATATTCTTCTTTCTCTCAAATTCTTATTTTTCTTGATGAGACAAGATATATTATTTATGGGAGAATAACCGAATATTCTATATTGACAGATTATTTCGTTTCAACACTATCGATTTCACGTGAAATGGATTCGAAGGAAAATTTGTACAAAGTATCACAGACGAAACATCAGAATCATAGCTTCACCATTTGGTACATCTTTGGAAAAAAACTAATACGATTCTGTTTTTTCTACGGGATTTTCCGTGAAAATTTTCAAATGGAATAATTTATCTTCGTGATGAGGAGTGGCTCTTTGAGATAATTCAAAACATTTTTTCTAGATTAAAGCATAATTCACACGCCCTGAAATTAATCACTTCAATAAACAACGAATGGGTAATTAGTTTCTCACTCATGAAGGTATTTCATTGCATAAATTTCGAAATGTTCATATATAAAAGTACAGGCATCAATGTAAATTATTGATTTCAATGTCATCAATAATCCATTTGACGATCACAATGAGAGGTTGATAAATTCATTCGTATTCTGTTCTGAGAAGACTTCTTCATATGAAAAATGCTCTGTTATACACAATGAACATTTACCCGAGCTTTTCTTCAGTGGAAACTGAAGCTGCAAATTACTGAAATAAACGCAAGATTGAGCAAGACCTACTTTTATTTTCCTAATGAAGGAACGTTCAGTCATCGAAATAATGAGTGCAACACTGCATACAGAACGCTTTAACTTGCAGAATTACCACTGACTATTAATTTTTTTCAGCTAAAAGCTCAACAATATTATTCGGAATTTCAACATGGATTATGGGATTTGATTAATCATTTGGACAACTTAGAAAATGTTCCAGACGCAAGCATATACCGTCAACTTAAGTACTATTCTATTGTTGGACCAGCAGCGCTGCCACCAGAAAAATTGGATAGGGTGAGTTCAATTGATGAATGCTTGAGTATTATTTATTATTTTATTCAGTTATGAGGTTGGTACAGTGAATTTTCACCAACTCCTATACTTTCAGTTCGTTTAATTCTCGAAAATCTACTTAGAATCATAACCTACTTTTCTAAAGCCCGGCTGCAAATATGCAAATAGAACACACAGCAAAAAGAGTCGCCACTCATTTGATAAGTACCTACTCATGTACAGGTTGCCTCAATGAAAGCAACCCCCAATATTACGACAGGGGTCGATTGATAAGTCATACGAAATTTCTAGGAAATTCTGTTCAGAAATTCAGTAATCTGGAAAGAAAACGAACAGTGGCGTAACGTTTCTCAGCCAGCCCCCCCCCATGATTATTCTCGGGCACCATCCCTATTGAAAAAATTTATTTTTTTTTCTTTGTTTTTCGGAAGAACTATAGCAAAGTTGAAGAACTAATAATTTTCCATTATTATATTATAATTGATTTTTAAACAAACAGTTTATACGTCCTTTTTCACACGCATTTCGCAGATTATTTTTCTATACTCTCCATTAATAAATTAAACGGTTTTTTTTTCGAAAGCTCAACGCCCCAAACAAAAACTGATATATACTTCAAAGATTTCGCTATAAATCACATTTATAAGATCACCTATTTTATCATTTTAAATGTTATTTGAATTTAATTTTTAGACTTAGCTAAATTCAATATGAGCAATCATTTCAAACATTTAAAATTTTTTGCTTTCTTATAAGCCTCAACAATTTCATTAATAATTTTAAATCTATATATAAATATATAACATTAGCAGAAAATTAGTTTTTACTGTCTCAAAAAGATGAAGAAGAAATTAAATAAAAGGTTCAACAACCGGGCCCCCAGAGCTCGCCCCCCCCCTAACGGGGTGGCTGGGGGGGATGTACGTTACGCCACTGAAAACGAACATTTTCTTTTGAAAATGGAACCATGAAAGTATCTGAGATTGAGAAGCGAATGAAAAAAAATAGCTTCAGAAAAATATTTGCTCCAAAAATTTTCAAGGGTCATGGAAACCTTGGAGTGTATATCTTTCCTACCTTCCAGATGACTAGCTTGAGAAATGCAGATGCTGTGATGAAGAAACTATGAAAATGTACAGATTTCGATGATTAAGTACTACATCTTCCAAATTGAAAGAGATAGAAAAAAACTAGTAAACAATTCATGTTCTCTTTTTTCGGAAAACATAAATTGCTGAATACCGCAAGTCGCCGGGCGTCTAGTTTTCGTGCTACAGGGTGATTTTGAAATTTGATCAATTCGTATAATTCGCTAAGTATTGTGACTAAACTCTCGAAATGAAAACATCTTTGGGACAGTTTTTTCAGTACTTTTGACTGGTGGTCTCGAAATTTCAGGGCCGCTTCAAAATTAAGAACAATCGATTTTTTTCAAATGGAAATCATAGTGTGCTATGATAATTCTAAATATACTTCTCTTAGACCATTTCAAAAATATATATCATGATATACCTACTTCTGAGTACATTTATCGAAATTTCCGAAAAAAATATTTTCCGAACAACAAAATCAAAGCAGGTTTTGATTTTGATTCATTTCATATAATCTTTCACAATTGTAAGCTGTCAAATTTAATTAGAAAATATTAGTTATAGTTTCATAGTTATATTATTATACAGATTCCAAGAGTTTCTCGAATCTTTTTTGTTTCTTCTATGATTTCTCAACTTGATTAGTCAATGAACAATATTTAATAACAGCGATTTTTTTATGATAACAATACAGTTTTCTCGAAACTAATGAGATCCTGCTTGAATTATGTTCACCAAAAACTGTTTTCTCGAAATTTTTTATATCTAATGAAATCGGAAGTATATCATAATATATATTTTTGAAATTGTCGATGAAAAGTCTATTGAAAAATATCAAAGAACACTATGGTTTCCATTTGAAAAAAATTTTTTTCATTGCTCTGAAATTTGAAATGGCAGGAAAATACATGAAAATCGCCCCGAAGATATTCTTATTTTGACAGCTGCAATACAGCGAAAGTTATTGGCAATTGTAATATGTAATTGGCCAAATTAAGAGAATCACCCTGTATTAGGGAAAATAGAAGCCGTAGCGATAAGCAGTTTTCAGCAATTTATGTTTCCCGAAAAAAGGAGATGTAGTACAAAATCATCGAAATTTGATCACCCTGTATAAACTTGAAATCCAAAACTTTCTTCGAAACAAAACGTACAGTGAGCCTTCTTAAAATTTTTGAAACTCAAGATTTATTTTCACATCTTGATGACATTGATTCTTCTGACGGACCGAAGATTGAAACTGGGGCTTGTAACACAAACCATACAATTGTAACAAGTCTGCAAGTCACAAGTGAACTGCCAAAAACCGGTGTTTGTGAATATAGCGTTACGCTAAATTCACACACACCGGTTTTTGGTCGGCCGGTTTCATGCCGGTCGTTCAAATTGTACGCTGATTGGTGAATGGAACCTTGCATTCACGCCGGTACCGCGTCCAATTGGATGCCGGCATGAAACGGGCCGACCAAAAACCGGTTTGTGTATAATAATTGTGTTACAGAATTTTCTACCAGTGTAAATAGTGTTTTACCTATCCTCAACTGTAGGTGAATACATACAGTAGTAATAATATTTACATTACATATTTAGTTACATACGTAGAAAATTATTTGATTTCTACAATTTAAGCCATTTGATGCCGAATCAAGTAAGACTTGTAATTACAGGCAGATCGCTTACAGCTTGTAGACTTGTTTTTTTGTGTTGAGGGCCTTTGAAATAGAAAAAGTTGAGAGCAGAAAAAGAAACGAAATCGAAAATTATTTTTATGTTCAAAAAATGAAAAATACTGAATTCTATGAAAGAAAAATTTTTTGATGTAACAGGCCTGACGGTTCTTCCAATTGAGCAAAAAAAACGATAAGTAGGTTCATAATCTTCAACGTTTCCGAATTGATTTCATTGATTTTTTGTAGGAAAATCATCTCTTCATCATTTTGGAACATCCAACTTCATTCTTGGTATTCAATCAATATTGAAATTAAAAATAAAAAGTTCGCCTTCGACCAGGAGAGTTTTTTCAAAACATGGTCGGCCGTCTAAGTGATGATTTTTCGGTACTTTTGATGTAGATACTCTAAAGCAACCTTTTGAAGCGAGATCTTATGTAATTATTTTATATGTACGAGTATATCGATCAAAGATTTTATTCGTTTTTGATAATTCAGATTGTCGCTGAATCCTAACCCCAAAGTATATTATAGCAAAAACTAGGACGAAGAAGGGTTGCGTTTTCGAAGCACCCCGTATCTCAAAGTTTGGATTCTTTCGAAGATTTTATTTATGACGTAAGCATTCCACAAGATGTCACAAAGATATAACATTCTAAGTTTACATTATGGGACAATATAGTTGGCAGTGCAACCACTTTTTGTTCAAATTAAAAATTCTTCTTTCGCTTTGATGAAATTTGTTATTTATACCTCCGTTAATGGCGAGAGAAGGACGTGAGTGTGAGCGTGAGCTTGAGCTTTTAGTGCACAGCTTTCCTTCTTATTCTGCCGTTTTTCAATAGCTGTTTTTCTGCTTTAATATGCAATGTTTTCTGTTCATCCTAGGATAGTAACTTTTGATATTTGGAGTAAGCTCTGCCTTTGAAAAGACTATATTGTGTTCATCTTTTAGAACATGTTTCGATGATACGGATTTTTCTGCACGAGTCGACAGCATCGTTCATGCTCCTCAATTCAAGTATGAATACGAGAAGATTTGGAATACTGACTCTTCAAAGCCTATGCGCTTTTGAAATTTTGGTTTATCTTTTTTTCCAATAAGGAAAATTTTAATTCAGTGAAGGACAAACATGCTGTAGAGGAACGTCAGCAAAATAATCTTTCTTTGAACAGATATCAGACAGATGTGAGACACTTCATCACTGCAAAAATTGTTCAACAAATTGCTGCAAAATCTCATACCACCTAGTTGTAGGATATTTAACACTAAATTAAAGAATATATTGGTCGACAAATGTATTTTGTAGGTGTATTTATTTAGGAAATTCAAGAATTATTATACAGAGTTTTTGGTAATTCGACGTGATCCTTGACGTCATTTGTAGCAAATTACGTCGAGTAAATCCTGCTCCAACAATCTCGATAGTCATCGAAAATGATTAATTTTGTAGATATTTTTTTGAAAGCTAAGGAGGTTTTTTTTTTGGGAAAAAGTAAAAATTTAGACAATCCGAGATATAATGGCTCATAAATGGCTGCAACTGATTTTGTCATAAAATTCCGATGAAAGAATTGAGAATTAACTCGAATGAATTATTAAGAACTTGATGTACAAATATGTAAGGAAAAACTTCCTTTTTTCATAAGGTTCTCGAAAAGGTAAATCTGTCAACAATTGCTTCATGCAATCATAAAATATGGCTGAAAACCGAGCAGGTACATTAACAAACTGTAAGTTGCCTGCATCGATCAGAGAAGTAAATTTTTTTAAAAGCAATTAAAAGTAGTACGATAATGAATCTTGTTCCAACAGAAATTCAATGAACAGGATGAACAATGAGCCTTTAATGATGCTCAGCACAAACATACCCGTATATTAAAAATGAACATAGACATAAACTCAAATGAAAAAATAAACGAAATCAAAGATCCTGCTCAAATTGTCTCCTCGATTTCTTATGTATGCACGCAGTCACAACTCACTTCGAAAATTTTTACCCGCGTCAAAATTCGCCAACTCAATTCTTCAGCCTGCTTCACGGGTGTACTATATACTAGCTATTTCATGTGACCTCAACTGTAAAAATCACATGACGTCAAGTCCAGACATCTGGCCAGCCAAGGAATTGGCCCTCTATGACCTATCAAACATCGGGGATAGTTTTGGTCTAGCCAGGCTATCAACGGTACCTACATTTTCTAATGGTTATTCGAGAAAAATTAACTTTTCTGATAGTTGCATCAGCAAGCAACTTGCAATTTGGTTATTTAATATGTGATCTGTCAAGTCATGTCAACTATTCCGAGTATTACGAAACCATGGCCCGCATACGAATCACGAGTGAAATAGGGGGTATCTAAATAACTCGAAAGAGTCGCTCGGTTTTCCGGCCATATTTTTTGATTGCGTGAAGGAATTATTGACTTATGTACCTTTTTGAAAAGTAGATGAAACAAGGAAATTTACATTACTTACATTTGTACACTAAGTTCCTGATAATTTTCTCGAGTAATTATTAAAACTTTCATCAAAATTTTATGACAAAATCAGCCCTTTTCTCAAAAAATGATGACCATCTCCTCTGCCTTCAAAAAAATTTTCATTGAATATTTCGAGTTAAGTATCAATCATTTATTTTCGAAGACGAAGCACAAAATGATGATCAAAAATCATCATATCTTCGTAACCATAGATTTTCAGACAATGCTTTACTCGACGTAATTTGCTGCAAATAACGTGTAGTACATCCCCTTTGAAGGATCAAGTCGAATTACCGAATACCCTGTATAATTATTATTTATAGACTGTTTATGCATATGCGACAATATGCTTCGCAAATCCAATGGCGACAAATGCGTTCAACATATTTCTTGCTTCTTTGGTGTGTGGCTAGGCCAACTGATACAAACGTGACTTCAATTATGATTTGCCTTCACTTAGCCATCGAATTAAACGATTCACTGTCTCCACTAACATCTACAGACCACACAAACAAATTAATTTCATCATGCTCGAAATGAACACTAATGCATCTCATTATTTCCAGTACAACCGACTCATAAATGATATGCTATCGGTGTATAATAGCGCAAACATTTGCGCCTACAATGAGCCCTTCCGTTGCGGTCTGCGGCTACAGCCGGACCTGGTGTCGATTATGGCGAAAAGCCGAAACTGGGATGAGCTGCAACATGTGTGGACGGAATGGCGGAGGAATACAGGTCAACTGATTAAGGACAGCTATGAACAGATGGTTCAGATTTCCAACGAGGCAGCAAAATTGAATAGTAAGTGTTTTTTATTTTTCTGAATGGACTTTTATGAACACAGCATGATCTTACTGTCATCAATGAAAACATTCTTACGCTTTGAAGCATACCATTGATAATAAACTGATACTGTCACGGCTTAGAAAAATGGGAGAAGTGAATATACGCAAGGATCCATATGGTGAGTACCACGTGGGATGAAGTTTGTACGAGCTTTCAGTGTATATAACTAGAAAGCTACTGCTAGCGTTGCTATAAAGCGTCCTCGATTCAAGTGTTATTCATCGACCTATATAGGAACCGGTCTCTAGCTATTATATGCCCGATGACAGCACGTTCTCCATGGTTCACTCTCAGTCTGGGTCTCCGGTAATCCAAGGTCACAGTTCGGAAATGAACTTTTCTGAGCTGTTACAGTATCATTTTACTATCATCAATGTTGAGTGATGAATTTTGTGGTGGAACTTCTTTTTTCAGTTTTCAGACAAATTTTATGAAAAAACTATGTGAATCATCAGTAAAAGCAATGCAGTGTTCCATGAGTAATCTGATTAGTAATAAAAAAATTTGGCGCTACCTTAAGAACCTTGAAAAGGGTGTATCATTTCTAGAGAAATCACAATCTGAAGTTTTTCATAAGAATTCATCTCTCCCAACACAGCTCCACTACTATTGCAACCTATAATAAACAGGGAATTCATGGACCTGTACCTATATGTCGAATGTGAACTTTCATTGAATACATGATAAACATATTTCATTTCAACACAGAATTATTGATTCTGAGAATTTCAAATAACGTGCGTTTGAAAAAATTCGTCGTCAAGTAGTCTATGAAATTTTGAAGGTTTTTTTTATTCAAAATTCCATAGTCAACTTGACGACAAATTTAAGTAAGAAACTTCGAACCATAGTTCCTTCGAAGAGTTTGTGTTAGATCGACTATTAATTCCAAAGTGAATTGTAGGAAAGGAGATACAAATTTTAAGCTTACTATCTTTAAGTTACTTGGGGCACCAGATTGAGGAAATGAGTCAATGTGTCTTTGTGTCTATTCAGAAACCTTGTAGAAGAAAGAAATTTTCAGTAATAAGTACCAGTACCGAATTTCGATGGGGAGGGCACAATGAAAGAAAGAAACTGTTGGATGAAGTTTGCAACTTTCATGTTTCCTGTTTTTAGATTTCAGTGATACTGCCGATTATTGGAATTTTCCATTCGAGTCGTCTAACCTGCATGAAGACCTAGAGGACGTTTGGCAAGAAGTTAAACCTCTGTATGAACAACTACACGCTTATGTGAGGCGTCGTTTGAGAGACTATTATGGTCCTGAAAAGATCAGTAGACAAGCACCTCTGCCTGCTCACATTCTTGGAAATATGTGGGCTCAGTCTTGGGTCAACATTATGGAAATTACGGAACCGTATCCTGGACAGAAGTTTTTGGATGTAACTCCAGAAATGATAAGACAGGTGAGATTCACCAGAACCTCTAATTATCAAATCAAAAACCTTTCTCTTCATTGTCAATGATTTTTTTGAAACTGTTATAACTTGAAAATGGTTGGCAACTTAGTTGCAGTTAACATTCTATTTGCAATAAAACACGTGGTAGGAACTACAAACTATATATTGACAGACCGGAGTAGAAGAGAAAGAGATTTTTGTTTTGGTTGAAGACCTCAACTCAATCATAGAAAATAATAGATAGATGTGACATAGAGCAGGTATCCTACTACTTTGAGTTATTAGCAATTTAATTTTACTCAATTATTTTCAGGGTTATGCTCCTGTTGATATCTTCAGATTGGCTGAAGATTTCTTTGTTTCCATGAATATGACTGCCATACCATTAGATTTCTGGTCGGGTTCAGTTCTCCAAGAGCCTCTCGACAGAGTTGTTCTTTGTCAACCGTCAGCATGGGACTTTTGCAACAGAAGAGATTATAGGTTGGTTCGAAGGAATTTATTACTGATGAAATGAAATGAGCTATTCACAACTTGATGGGATTATCAAGAAAGATATGCACCTTCTCAAAATTTGATTCCAACATATTTTACTTTAAACTTTCAACCACTATTCAATACGATTAGGGGAATAAGGGATAAAGTGTACGTTGCTAAATATTGAATGAGCAAAAAAAAATTCTTCTTTCCAAATTGGGTGAGACTGCACTGTATCTCAGCTATTATTGAAGATAGAGACATGCGCTTTTCGTGACCCTTATGTCACTTTTTTGTAAAACTTTCAAATCCACAAACAGAAATATTCGAACTACTTTTGTTTCTGAAATACAGGTCGAAAACGAAAATGTGCACTTTTTGGAGATGTTAATATTTCTCGAGCCCTGTATGAGATAGAGAAAAAATGAAAACTTTTAATATATTATTTCACGTAGAAGTCAGTGGCGTAATTAAATTTTTTTTAGAGCACTGTTTCAGAGATTGAGCACAAACTTGGAATTTTTCAGATAGAATACCCTGTATATTTTAACGTCAAATTTCTGCAATTATTTTTCTGAATATAAAGATGTATCACAACCAACCTCTGATCTATATCGGTGTCAAAAATCAGTAGAATCCATATTAGGTTTGTTTTTCAAGAGTGAGCCATGAATTCTTTCACACATTAATTCAATTACTACTTTTTTTAAACGCCATGTGACTTAAACCTATTCATTTCACTATATTCAATCATAAACTCAAAATATCACTCTGCAACATGAACTTGAAAATGTTGAGAATGGAACAAATTTTAATATTTATATTGAAATTTCTTATGCATCTTCATCTTTTATGCATTTGTGGTAGAGTTCATGTCTTACTATTGAAAAAAAGCAAATATAAATATAGATAGATAGATAGATAGATAACGGTACTTTATTGACATTATCAAATGGCCATCGACCTAAGTCCTTCAGCCCATAAATATAGATTTTTCTGATTTTTGCAATTCATTGAAAGTTGTGTTGTGATACATCAATGTATTCAGAAAAAAAATTGCGGAAATTTGAGGGTGTTCTATCTGAGAAATTCTACTTGAAATAATCTATTAAAAGCAGTTCTCATTTTTTTTTCTATTTCATACAGGGCTCGAGAAATAATATCTCCAAAAAGTGCTCATTTTCGTTTTCACCCTGTATTTCACAGATTAAAGTAGTTGGAATATTTCTGTTTGTAGATTTCAAAGTTTTACGAAAAAGTGATACAGGGGTCTTGAAAACCGCATGTCTCTATCTTCAATAATAGCTGAGATACAGTGCAGTCCCACCCAATTTGGGACACAGTGTACCTAATGCTCAAAATGTTTCATATCTCATCTAATAAAAATGCTAAAACGAAATAAGGCAACATATTCCATCTAAACTGTTTTTTCAGGATAAAAATGTGCACTCGAGTGAACATGAAGGACCTTATCACAGCACACCATGAACTGGCTCATATCCATTATTTCATGCAGTACAAAAATTTGCCGAAAGTTTTCAGAGACGGAGCTAATCCAGGTCAGTAGACGTATGGGTATGAAGTTATATTTTTTATTTTTTTCGGAAAACTGAAGCAGCAATTGAGATCAATTCTTGATCTTAAGACTATAGAAGTCTGCAAACCTCAATATATCCATAGTGACTACAACCCACTACCTTTGCTTATGACATATATCTGAACGTATTTCGGCGCCTTTGATAATCACTACAACTTACAATCTTAGTTCCACTCCGTAGTTTCCACATTGTTATACAAAAAGATAACAACCTTCAATACTATTTGAGAGTCACATATGAAAACCAATTAATGGGATTTTGAAACATATATACATTTAAAAATTTAAAATTTAAAAAAATTATACTTTTGAAGCAAATAGTTTAAGCCTACTGAGTAAAAAATCTCAAGTGGCGAAATCTATTAGCGTCAAAAGAGAAGTTCCACAGCTTCAGTCACTTGCTAAAATGAACTGCGTACATCCCCTTTCACCTTATGAGATTTTTGCAGTGGCCCTAAAGCAGCCCACCATGCAAGTTTTTCCGAGTGATGGAATCGCCCAATTCTTATCGCTAGTGTGAAGGCAAATTTTCTTAATAAGAAGAACGAGAAAGTCTTTGCCATTACGGAGGCAACTCCTAAAACATTTTGAATGTTTGAGCGTTTTTTCCAACTCAAAGATCCAAATTCGGCATGTGAAAGTTTTTGATGGAATACTGGGTCAATGTATAAATAAAGCGATGGAAAAAAATACACCCATGCAGAAAATTGAATTGCCTTTCCAACAAGGTGCTGCTCGACCCCTTTTCCCTATTCAAAAATGAGAGCTGCTAGGGGTTGCAGCTAGAGGGGTAGTGATATCAAACTCATTTGAACACCATTATTTGTCGCCCTTTCAACAAAATTTGACCTGTCTGAGCGTTTTTTCGTTATTCCATCCACCCTGTATAAGAACATGTCAGGACATTACTCAGAGCAAATTGTTCTGGGAATAATTTGGACAAATATGAGTTGAATGTTATAGAGGAATGTATTTTTCACAACTTTTGCAGAAGTATTTGGTTGTCCGATTTTTGCAGAAGGCACACCGCCCTCTTTTTGAAGGGGACATTTGATTGTCAATACAACACTGTTGGTACACAACTCTTAGCATGGAAGGTACTGAGCAGTGGAAGTTCGAATTCCCGAGTTTAACCGAATAATAAAAACTGAAAAAAGCACTCGGGCCCGACCAGTGCCCTGTAGGGTTAAACACCCTAAATAAATTAATTACATACATGTATAGGAGTAACAATTTTTTTTAATGCATCTATGTAACTTCGTTTTATTTTTTTCGCAAAGATTATTCCTTGACTCGAAGAGAGAGAGCATTTAAAATTAGATATCATAATTACATCATCTTCTGTCACTGGCGAGTAATTATCTTGAAATAGGTATCATAACGCGCCATGCATATTTTTTATGACTCCAGGTTTTCATACTGCTCATTTCATACTGATATATTAGAAAGAAATAAACTCTTAGTTAAAGTAACTATGAGAATGATTATATCTGCCTTAGGAATTGTACTAAGTAGTAATAAATTCTCCCTCTCATGTATTTACATAAACTTGAATTTTCCACTGAAATTCATTCCCGAATTGCTAGGATTCCCCATTGAATATCGTTGTCAATATTTATGACCTCTGTCAAACGTGAAGTTGATGTTTCACTTCTTTGATCTGACTAGCCAGCCAACATTCTTGCAGTTTCATTTTTCAATTAGCATTTTCCTGTCTGAACAAGTAAAAAACGGTTACATGTCGGTTGAGAACAGCGTAGCGGCAGTATCTTACATTTTGCACTTGGTTTTTAAGAGTGCCGGACGCCAGTCAAACGATCACAATCGCATCCACAGAAAAGACGAAAATATTGAATAACCTTGATTCAGGAAAAAGCACGTCAAATTGCGGAGTACTTCGATAGGTATTCCAAAATCAACAGTGTCTGATATTGAGAAAACAAAGATAAAATAAAGACCATATTGCAAACTCGTTTCAAGGAACAGCTAGAAATATAATAATAATAGACGTCTTTATTTCTCTTCTCACTATGACACAGGCGAAGTTTAGCCCTAGGCTATTCTTACACTTAACCTGTACCATACATACAAATAATTAATATTACAACAGCGTACTACAATTAATGAAACATTTTAACAATTTATAACTTGTGTACCCAATATAATACAGTACAGAGGGGAAACATTACCTATATGATTATCACGAGAGCGAAAAAGTAACAGGAATGTCAAAAATTATAACCATTTTTAAATAATTGACTCAAAGAACCAGAAATTCAGCCTTCAGAACACGTATGATCCGAAACTCGGTTCAATATACATGCAATCAATAAGAAGTGTTTTGTACATTTGACGGCCCGAAACGTAGCACTGGAATGGCGAGGGATGCTCAAGTGACTTCTGCTGCTCACCATGACTGAATGAACAGCCGATCAAGGAACCAGTTTATTAGAGAGTTCAACGGGAATTTGGTGTTTGATAATTTCATATAGATAGAAACAGAAATTATATTTTCTTCGAATATGCACTGGAAGCCAAGACAGCTCCCTGATCTTATGAGAAACATGACCATATTTTTTAAGCGAGAAAACGAAACGACAACAAAAGTTCTGTACCTTCTGAATTCGATATTGCACAAACTTTGTCAAACGAGCGCCATAAACAACATCTCCATAATTAAATCTGGACAAAACTAAAGAATCACTAAGAATTTCACGGATAGAACGGTTAAAACAATGTCTGTTAGAGTATATCATCTTCAAGATACAAAATGATTTCTTGGCAGGTTATTAATGACTCCTCATTGTATCAAAGATGGGCAAGAGTGAACCACCAACCCCCACCCGAAACATCCCAGTGAGACTCATCCTCAATCTCTTATTCCCGAACAATATCACTCGACATCAACCTTAATTGTGTCTCTCAGCGAAATCATTCAAAGTTTCGAGGTCACAGTTGATATTATCCTGAACTTGAATATAGTTGTCCGCATTAAAATCATAATATACCTGAGTGTCATCAGCAAAGGCTTGACATTTAATGGACTACCAATAAATTATTCTTGTAGGCAAGAATAGAATCATTCAAAAAACAAAACACCCTGAAATTGAGGTTGCAACGTACAACTGGTTTCTAGAACTACTAAACGCACCTACAGAAATTTTCTCAAATTCTTGCATACATTTTTATAATTACATACACGTACAGAACTTGTTACATGCAGGTAGATACTTATATGTACTGAGAAGTTTTGTTCAGTTTTGTTCTATATTATAAGAAAAAATAATTTTATGTGACTCAAAAAACATTATTTTTGATAATTTGTAAGTTGCTTTATTTCGAAAATTACAATCACCCCAGTAATCTAGGCAGGTACCGGAAGGATATCTGCTCGGATTGTGTGAAGTACAGATTCATCACAATATTCTCGAATCGAAAGCCGAAAGTCCTATGAATCTACCCACAATTATTTGCAGCACTCAAGTGCTTCCGCAAGGTTACTCGAATAGACCACTCCAACAAACTGTCAAGATAAAGACTTCCTGGGTACAAACCATGAACGAATTGATATTAATTTATACGTGTTTGAAATTTTTTCAAATATTTTCATATTTTTTCACTGGAAGTTCTGAATCAATAGGTTTTATTCATTTAACTCTTCGCTTTGAATTTTTTCTTGTGCTTTCAACAGGAACCACATAATACAATTTCTTACAGATATGAGTACATATCGCACAGAATTAGAAGAGTATCATCTGGGAGCAGAATATATCCCCAGGAATAAGTATCATACGGTGAAGAGTAAAAGATTCTAAAACTAATTTGAACAAATAGGTTGAAATCTGCATGATAGAAATACGTTGAGAAATTCTGAACTTTTCTAATCTTGTTGATTTTAACGCGACAGTATAGAAACTATTCGAAACCATGAAAAGAATCTAAAAAATTATATGGTTAAGTAACATCATCCAGTGAGAATTTATTCAAATATTGTTCAGGATGATCTTTCAGTTTTTCATTTTTCCCATAATCGTGGAGAAAGTAGATTTTGTAAAATACCGATTGTGCCGTAAAGAATAATAAAAAAAAATATTTTCGGTATACATACCTATTCTTTAATAATCGAAACTAGAAAAGGTGATTTAAAAATGATGAATCTGTCTGTGTTTCTTTACAATTAATTAATCTCTGAAAAGGTCAAAATAAACGGCTTTACACAGTGCACAAAATCGTGAAACCTTAAATTGGAGAATTTCCATGTTTCTTACATTTTTCCGGAAATTTCTCTAGTGCTTTTCTCAAAAGACTTTTTCTATAGGAAGACACATAAAAGTCATATACCTACTTATATCTATTTCTGCCCCCGATGATGCTGGCGTTCGATTAGAAAACAATTAAACTATTCGAAGTCAGCCGTGTTTGTGCGGAAACTAGGGCTATAAGCCCTAGTTTCCGAGGTAACTAAAACATTTTCAAAACTTCTACTATTCAAATCAGACTTTCAAACAAAATTTCAAAAGTATTTTCGGAATGATCACTCATTTTGCTTAAAGAAACAATTGCGTATAAAATTATTTTCACTCACCTCATTTTTCCCATTACATTTACAATCTTGGCTTTGAACATATATCTACAATGAGTAGCGAGTTTAAAGAAACTTTATAAAAGGTGGTACCTATTCAATTAAATTTGGTTCATTCTGTATCTCATTCTTGAATTTTTCACAGTGGATATCTCATTTTGTCTGCAAGATTGAGAGAATGCAATGAGGAAAAATTGGCGATCCATATTTTTATGATCAGTGAATGTAAAGAGCTGATAAAAACTTTAGTCCATTGCTCGAGTTTCTTCGATGTCCAATCACAAGTGATAACTTTCACTTGCAATTAGTTTGTGGATGTAGGCGATGTGTGAACTGAACTGAATATCTGGTTTAGTAACCGTAACAATATTGCATAAATCCATAGGAGCATTTGTTGAAGATTCATTACTACTGCCAAGCTGAATATTTCAACCTCTCACTTCAAAGTAGCTGAATCGTGATGGTCTCGAGTTTTCATGATTAAAGTAATATATTTTTCAGTACAGATAGGTTCGGGATCATACGAGTACAATTTTTTTTTTAAAGAAAACTAAATTATATGCACACTTTACTGGTAGGATAAAATATAAGTAAATTTTTTTCAAATCTTCGCAAAATTTATAGGAGAGTATATCTTCAGTGAAAAATGAAGATAATTAAGAAGTTATGAAAAGTAACAGAAAATTTCCATGGAGCCATCACAGAATATATACAGGGTGTTAGTGAATAAGTGCGACAAACTTCAGGGGACTGACTATTTAATTATTGCTCCGAAATCGGTCGAAATATGAGAATGAAATTTTTTGGGTTCCAAGAGGTAGTTATAACGCTTTTTTTTTGACGTGCACGTTTTTCGTATTTGGCGACAAATTTATGCAAGAAAAACATCATAACGCGTACAATTGTATTGAAGAAATGAAAAATATGCGTTAAGACATTTTTTTGTATAAAAAAGGCACCACATACGAAAAAAAGTAGGGGAGATTTTTTTTTCACAAATTCAACGACGAGATCAAAAAAGATGGTTAGTTTGAAATATCTCAGAGGTGAACCATTTGTTTAAAAAAAATGAGATCATGGCCCTTATGCGCGCCAATGATAAACATAAAATTCTTAATTGCATGTCAAAAAATACGTAAACCCACCGTTCATCTCGACCGGTTCCAGAGCAATAAAAACAAAGTCAGTTTCTCAGTAAAATTTTAACACCCCGTATTTCGGAAAACGAAGCCTTTGCGTACAAAAGTTATATAGCATAATTATTTTATCATGCAGAATCACTTCCTGAAGTTGTCATACTCATTCACTAACACTCTGTATAAATGGTTAGTTAGAAATAGGTGTAATAGTTGAGCTTGACAATGAAAGATTTTTTTTCTGAAAAGATGCGAGCGCTCGATAAAAAATTTCAAAAGAATCTACTAATTTTTAAGATTTTTCTACTGACAATTTTCATATCATATGAAAATGAAACTTTTTATTACCGTGAAAAAATCAATTTCAATTATTTTCAAATATTTATTGCAACTCCACATCCAGAATTTTAAGTCATGATTTGTATTATGTTAGCTTTCCCCTAATCAATCTTTCAACACTTCCCAATAATAGAGCAAAATGGTCGAAATCACATATCATCGACTGTAATGACTCAATTATGTACATTATGCTCTAAAGTGTTCCAGATGCGTCAAATCAAAGCACTATTCCATTGGATTCTTCATACAGTGAATAAAATAGGATATAATTGCAAAGATGATTATTTTGAAATGCATATTAAATTAACCATCTTCCAGTGATTTCATTGGTTAATCTTATTTCTGATAAATTTGATTTTAACTTACCATAAATAATTTACTGAAGAATACACTACGAAACTCTTATGTCTATTATCACATTTATCGGTGTATTCGAGAAAGAAAGTTGTTTCCTATTCGAACATTAATGTGAAAACACAATAACTGTGTTTTTTTTCAAGCTGTTTATCCATGGTTTAATTATCCATTATTTATCTTATTCTGGAGAATAGCTTAACCACTTTCTTGACCATGGCGGTCATCAATGACTTATATCGCTCATTTTCCTGGTTTATACATGGAAACTTGAAACACACAAAAAGTGGGTTTCACAAAACTTTGATTGTGCGATCAAAAAAACTAATGAAATTGTGACCAATCGAATCACTTGATTTGAAATTTCAACGAATCTCGGTGACTCCAATCAATGCTATGAACTTCGACATTTTTTAAATTCAAGATATCTTACAAAATGAATATTTGTCGAAGGAAGCAATACGTTAAATTGTAAATTAGGAAATTAGATAAATGAGCCTTCAGAAAGGGGATAGATTCGTAATAGTATATTCTAAAGCAAGTTGCAGAATGGGCGCCTATTCCAACACGAATACGAAATTCGAAAACGAGCGACGAAGGAGCCAGTCATAATACTTTTCTTCATTTTCTTTTCACAAGATTGCTTCTGATTCTGGATAACAAGAGTTGACCAACGAAATGAGGGACGAGAGCTGAAGTTGCTATCTAAATTTGTTGAAATATGAGTACACGTGGAGAAAATACCAAAAATATCCTATACAAAAATCCTCAGAAGTCATAGCCAATCGTTTTTAAAGGCCACTTCAATCTGATGAACGTTGTATGCACATCGTACAATCGAAGCAGCTCGTTATTGATTTTTTACCTCCTGGAAGCTGTAATATCCCCTCCCATTTTTTTCCAGCAATTAAATTTTCACAACCCTCGAATGGAAAAAAGTTATGTCTTCCGGAATTCTCATAATATCTATTTTTCATTATGTTCACAATAATTATTTCATTGAAAACTTTGAACTTCACAAAAAGGTTCGTAGTTTTCGAATCACTATTGGACTGTCACCTATATTTTTGCAGCTGTTTTATCATTGAGATGGAACAAAATGAAAGATCCTTGTGAAAATTCTGAGTCGTTTACATGGTATCTACATTTCAGGTGGAACATAAGAAAGTTCCATTATTTATTTTTTACAGTAAGTGTAATCGGCAATAAGGAAGTCCTAACCATGTCAGGATTTAACTGTCTTTCTGCTCAGATGCAAAGTGAATGCTTTGTCAACATTTATTTGAGGCAATACTTCTCTCCATTTATTCCATTAAATCCCGTTTGGTTCGAACCCAGATCGCTAAGAAATTTTTGGTTATGTCCATTGGTAGTACCTAGGCCAATCACCACCCACAATTTATTTTCTCCACTTTTTAAGAACGCGTATCTCGAACACATCACGTTCAGTAACCGTTTCTTGCATATCAAATAACCATTAAACGAAAGTGGTAGATATAGGTACTCAAATGCGCTACATTTAATTGAGATAAAATCTTCCGCATTTCGAATGCTTACGCAACTCTAGATGACCATTAACAATGTAGGTACTTGAATCTATATTCCGCAACCTGAACGTCATCGTTTTCGAGCCGAAATTTGCTCATGAATAAAATTTTGAGCTATCCTTCTAACTCAAGGACTGCGGATCACAGTAGATTCGGAAAAAAGTATTGGTGTTTTGAGGATCGTTCATTGGGTTTCTGATGTATATTCTGAATAAAAAAAGTTCTTACATATTTAATTACTATTCTCTTATACTTTGGGTGGTGACATTCAGATGAAATTAAACACATTGAGATAGATGATTGGTATTGAATTTACCAATTGCTAGATTTCTATCAAAATCATTTTTAATTACTGATTTCAGCATTCCATGAAGCTATCGGAGAAGCTATTGGTTTATCCGTAGGTACACCTCGACATCTCCAAAGTTTGGGGCTTGTTCAAACTTCCGTGGAGGATTTAGAAGTAGACATAAACTTTCTATATGCAATGGCTCTTGATAAACTTCCCTTCTTACCTTTCGCATATATCATGGATAAATGGCGCTATGAAATTTTCAGGAAAGAAAGACTGAAAGATCAATACAATTGCAACTTTTGGCGTCTCAGGTAGGAATTTTTCATAAATTCAACATATAAAATTCTGCATAAATATTTTTTTGATATCTTTCAGTGAGGAGTACATGGGTATCAAACCGCCAGTTCTACGATCCGAAATGGATTTTGATCCAGGTTCCAAGTACCACATTCCGGCAAATATTCCATATCTTAGGTAAGTGCAATTTTGTATTCATTTTTCTAAGTTAGTGTTTGAATGAAAAGTTTGTTTTGCCTTGACTTTTTCCAAATATCAATCGATATTTATTTTCGTCATGAGTATGTATATGGACATAACAATTTTACGTTATGATAAAGTTGTATTTCATTTTTTCATTATTACGGCGATGAAGCAAACAAGAATTTCGCTATAAAAAATAGTTTTTATTTACATAGTACAAATAACAAAGATCACATTGAGAAAACAGACAAAACGTAATACTGACAAAGGGTAAGGTACGATGAGATAATAAGTTAGTTTAGTCTTCAGTGATAATCATGATGTTCTTCGCCACCACTGTAGTCACCACCTCCGTTGTCCTGACTTTCATACTCTTCGTGACCGCTATTGTATTCAGATTGTCCACCATACGAACCGTGTTCCTCTTTGACATGTACTGGGACATGTTTCTCAACCACATAAGGTACCTTCTTGTAAACTGTTACCGGAACAGGGTTAAAAACCGGGATTTTGACTGGATAAGGTACAGGTTTTTCTACAGGTACAGGAATATTTTTCTCTACTGGATATGGTGCAGGAACAGGAACTTTAACAGGATAAGGATGAGGCTTCTCTACAGTATAAGGTACTGGTCTATCTACAGCCACCTTAACTGGGTAAGGAACTGGTTGGTGAACTGGATATGGAATTTTCTTTTCTACATGATATGGTACAGGCTTCGGAATGTGAACGGGGTAAGGCTTATCAACATGTACTTTGACTGGGTATGGAACAATTTTTTCGACTGGGTATGGTTTAGGTACATGAACTGGTATTTTCACCGGGTAGTAGACTTTTTTTTCTACAGGATAAGGAGCTGGTACATGAACTTTGTATGGGACGTGAACAGTTTTCTCGACAGGGTATGGTTGAGGTACGAGTACTTTAACAGGGTAGGGTTTGTCATAATGAACTTTGACTGGTACATGTACTTGTTTTTCAACTGGATAAGGTTTATGAACTGGGACGGAAACATGAACTGGGACCTGAAAATGAACGATTCTTTCAGTACTCAATTTCCTGCTTGAAACACGAATAACTACCTTATATGGAACATGTATCTCTTTTTCGACTGGATAGGGCTGTGGCACATGTACTTTGACTGGATAAGGTACCTTTTTCTCGACTGGAACGTGGACTTGCTTTTCAACAGGATATGGAGCAGGCACATTCTTCACGATTGTAATGACTTTCTGATGATGTTCATGTCCACCCCCATAGTCTTGACCACCAAAATCATGTCCTCCGAAGTCATGACCACCACCGCCATAACCGAGCTCAAGGCCACGTTTTTCTGGTTGTTTGTTCGAGTCATCGGCCTCTGCGGTGTTGATGTTCGCTGCTTTGGTTTCTTTCTCGTCTGCGCTGGCCAACACAAGGAGCGCGCACAGCGCCACGGGAACCTGAAGAGAAAGCAAATGAATATTCTATCTCCAAAATTTTTATGTTTCCAAACAAAGTTAGGGAGAATTTGAATTTCATAAGACTAGCCTGAAATTGTTTCTCACTATTGTGAATTCCGAATTTGAAGATATTATTATTATTGTTCGAATTGAAGAGAAAGACGAAATGTGTATTCATTCAACTACTGCTATTGAGAGTTAAAAATGCGAGGTAAAATTTCTGTTTTTTTAATCATTCTAGACGCTGAAACAATTGATCTTAATTTTTCTGTTTTGGATATTGAAATCTGAGGAAGGACATAAAAGAGAGTTTAGATGTTGGGAATAATTAATCAAGCTTGTGACAGAAAATTTTTTTTTCCGAAAAAGGGATATTGACCGATATCTGGGCAAGTGATGTCATTGAGTGAAGTTTTTGTTTTTTAACACCAACAATAACGAATCTATATCTTGGGAAATGGCATTATGTGTGTAGGAAGAAATTCATTTCCTTCGATATCCATTACGAAGTAAACTCCACTGTTCCTCCGTTTTCTGCAGAATGTTTCACCTCAGGATGTTTCGAATGTCCATTAACAAAAAACACGGAAATAGAGAGAACGGAAAACATCGGATAACGTGTAATTTATTCGTAATGAAACGCCACACTATTTAATCACTATCCATGAAGGATTTCACTTTCCACATATACGGGTACCAGATGACGGCCACTCTACTTACCAAGAACTTCATGACTTGTCAGCTTGTGACTCCCAAACAGAAACTGATGCTTTGCCAACGAAAGCACATCTTTTTATAATACCATAGGTACTTTCGCCCAGTGGGGACTTGAAGAGCGCCTCCATGCACCATGGCACCCCCACCCCCCTCTTCTGAAAGTTAGGAGTAACGCATCCGTCAATTAATTAGATAATAATATTGGAATAGAGAAATTCCGGTAATTAGAAGATTCACCAGACTGAATCGTTTAAAAATTGATTCATTTTGATCAAATATACCGAGATTGCAAATTTATGTTTCCATCATGATGCACAGAATGGTTTTCCTAATCAGAGAAACGCGCTACGTGAGATTGGAATATTCATCCCATATACGAGTTCTTTTAGTATTGGTACTAATTGCTACAAAAAAGGGTTGAAATAAGTTTTGGAAATATGTAGTATTAGTTCAGCTGCATAGCTATACCTTAAGCTTGACCAGTATACATGGTGAGCATTTGACTTGTACTTACATTTTAACGGGAAAATCCTTAGGAAGAAGGAGCACTTTTTGTCTTTACCATGTTTTAAAAATCGATATATACCATTACACTCCATAATTATAGCAGAAATCCTAAGGTCCCAACACTTAAAAGTAAGATGAATGCCATTTAATTTATATTTGGCTATTTTGGGAAATAAAACTATTCTTCTCGTGAAATGCGCATTTTGCGAGTAATTTATGATTTAAAAAAATCTGTAACAGTAGGTACACGAAAAAAGATATATTTTTTACCTCAAGAAGCTATGGTTTAAATATATGTACAATAAATGTAAATCCCAGTTTTTTCATTGATGAATAAGTTAACCATTCAACTCTAAATTATATTATGTGAACCCCGCATATTATTCTCAGAAAAATCGTCTGAAAACTGAGAAAACACTCAATATTTTTTCAAATAGTGTTGAGTTGTAATGTTAACAACTGGTGGATTTTTGCATGACCGCTCCTAATTTTCTAGATTCCATTAGAAAACATACCAATGCTTCTCCGTCGTTAGTTGAAAATTCAATTGAACATCAGGGTGTTTATTATTCAATGGCGAAGTCAGTGTTAACAAAAATCTGAGAAATAGTTTTTTTCAAATAAGAACTTTTTCATACATATTACTGCCTTGGAATACTCATTCTTCAACATAGTTACGACAAAATCCCCGAAACTCCATTTATTCAAATGGGAACCAAATTTCTTAATTTCCCAGCTGGAATATACAGGGTATCCGGGGAATAACTGTACATACTCTTACCAGAGATAGAGTTGGACTAGGTGATTACTGATTGACTATAAAAAATTAATTTCTAGATTTCCCTAGAAAGCTACAGGGTGATTTTCCAACTTCATGGAAATACTTAGACCATCATAAAATCCAAACTTATTGACGGATACTATTGAAACTTGGGAGGTTATTAGCACATGCTAAGGTCGAGTCAGAAAGATATCAATTATTTCATTATTCCAGGGCCGGACTCATTAATTTTCATTTAAAGTGTTCAGGGTGAAACAAACACTTTGTATTTCGAATTACAAATAATTTATTCGCTTTTTAGAAAGAAGCTTAATCATGCTTCAATTTGTGATATCGCTCAAAGTTGTCACACCAACAATTATTTTTTTATGAATTTTTGAATTTGGGTTAAGTTCGAAAAATTGAATTTATTGACCTGAACATTACTTAGTCATTTTGTAGAGGTCGAAAATAAATTATAAATTTTCTTAAAAAAGTTACAGAGGAAGGTGAGGGAGACTAAAATAGTTTGTTGATATACTGGGTGGCCATCCCAGACGCGGATCTCATTGGGATGGAGTAAATGAAGGTATATTTCAAAAAAAAATTGGGGAAGTTTATAGGGCATACATAAGCATATTTCAAAATTATTCGTATGTATACCGGGTGTTCGACAAAAAAGATAGAGACCAAAGAGACACTTCTTCCAATGTGAAAACCTCTAAATGAATTAGTAAATCGAGGAGTATGAGTAGTGATTTTTCAATTTGTTTGTCTGTTTCTTTAAAGTTTACTTATTCAATTTGAAATATTATGAAGTACCCTGAGAAAGAGGAGATATGATTTTCAGTTTGGGAGAATGTTACAAAATATCTTACTGGATTAAAAGATTCAAACTCAAAAATACACAGCAATAAAATTTCATTCAAAATAAAATATGAATTCCAATAACATATTCTATGATAAACTTCGAACATTTTGACAACTGAAATTTGAGATTATTGTTTGTTGCTCGTGTTTTGATTATTATTAAATAGTGAAAATATCAAAATGGCCAATTTCACAAAAAGAGAATGTGAAATGTGTCTGAAATAACTTCAGTAACTTTTTTAAGAAAATATATCATTCACAAGATGACTAAGTCCTGTTCAGGTAAATAAATTCAATTTTTCGAACTTCATCCAAATTCAAAAATTCATAAAAAAATAATTGTTGATGTGACAACTTTAAGCGATATCACGAATTGAAGCATGATTTAGCTTCTTTCTAAAAAGCGAATAAATTATTTGTAATTCGAAATACAAAGTGTTTGTTTTACCCTGAACACTTTAAATGAAGATTAATGAGTCCAGCCCTGGAATAATGAAATAATTGATATCTTTCTGACTCGACCTTAGCATGTGCCAATAACCTCCCAAGTTTCAAAAATATCCGTCAAAAAGTTTGGATTTTATGATGGTCTCAGTATTCATATGAAGTTGGAAAATCACCCTGTAGCTTTCTCGGGAAATCCAGGAATTAATTTTTTATGGTCAATCAGTGATCAACTAATCCAACTCTATCTCCGGTAAGAGTATGTACAGTTATTCCTCGGACACCCTGTATGTACTCTAATTTCCCGAGATATTCGATGAAGTCTAATTTTAGTTTCAGGAAGTTATAATATCATCATAAATCTAATATGATCATTATAAACCTATTTCTTGATTCGCCAAAGAAATGGACCTCTACTTTTCCACCGAAGATTTTCGAATAATTCCGTTAGGAATGGAATAACCTGGCATTCCATGACTCTGAAACTAACGATTATTAAAACAAGGATTTCGCAAATCATCTGAAAATTTTTTCACTACTTTTGCTAGAGCGCTCAAAAGAGCTACACTATTCAAGTATTCATCGTGAAGGTATGCCTCGTCTATTCGGATGATTTTCCGTAAGAAATCATGATCTCTTTGGAACCTCATTATGAATCAACAGAAGCCGATCGAATGGAAATACGTAGATGAGGAAATATACTAGCGTATTATTTGCATTCGGTTTTGCTCTCACATAAGATCTCAATACGTTTCCATGATCCAGAAAATTTGTCTTCAATCTATTAAAGTTTCATTTGGGGTAGATGATGTAGATATTTTGCGTTGAATGTTTTAGCATATTATTTCTGCCGAAATTAGTATGGCAAAATACAATTTCTTGACAGGAAAAAGACGGTGCCATAAAAAATGTAAGATTAAAAACATAATAACAACCATTAAATCCTTGATTTTTTCGAGCATGACTTATGAAGAATAAATGAAATTTTAATAATGTAAACGAAAACCATACCATGACATTTTACATGAAATCTTGAAGAATAAGCATTTTAAAGCAGTAGTAAATATCACGACATATTTTTTGAGATTACCACTGAGCAATAAAAAAATGGTTTCTCATTTGAAATATCTATTTCACAGGTGTTCGTCATGACTGACTTTGACATTGAAATAGAAACACCTTGTAGGTATGTTCAATTGAAGTTTTGATTGACTAAGGAGAATCATTGGTATGACTACTGATGAAAGCTAGAAGAAATTTTCTTACAAGACTCTACTGTTATTAAGATTGATATGAAGCCCTACTTGAAAAATGTTAAGGGTTTTTCTCAGATTTCACACGAATTTTCTGAGATTAATAAATAATTGACACATGAAAACAATATAGAATTCAATGGGGAATCTGATTATCAATGAAAAAACTGGAAACTATTTAAAATATTCAAATTTCCGTTAAAACCGGAAGTAGAAGGAATCTGAAATGAATGCCAAGAATTCAACTTTCCTAACAAAGCTTAACTATGAAATTGCAAGTGTTCTTCTCGCGTCTTTCTTCGAAATATACAATTGTTCCTCGTGAATTACTCTGTATATGGTGGGGGTTGATTCGTTCATACTTTCAGGATGAAATTCTAAAATTCATCAAACATTCAATTTGCATAAGCTGACTGTCAAGTATCAATCGTCTGTACGGTTTAATTTCCCTTTTTTAGAAGATGTTCAATGAAATAAAAGTTTTGCCCAGTATCAGTTAATTCGAGACGAAGTAGTTTTAAATGAAAAACTATATAATAATAATAAAGTTTATTCTGTGATAAACAGTTATCACGTAGGCGTGAGCCTGTACGTGATTTGTTATAGAACACAATATGTAATTACAATATCCAATATACAATATCCAAACTTAATTTAAAATTCCAATGAGCAAAAGAGGAAAAGCATTTCGGATCTAACATAAATATAAACAAAACAGAACGACGGAATGCGTCACGATTAAAACAAACCCTAATGTTTCTTAGAATACCATCTCTCGAATCAATTCAGATACATCTTATATAATATATCTCAAAATATGAGAAAAAGAATCTCTATGTACAAAGGGGTTTCAATTTAAAGTTAACTGTAATGAACTTTACACAAAAAAATTTTTTTTTTTTAAATGCGAACTTTTTCATGTCAAAGAATCGAGTTGCAGAACTGTGTACTTGAATGCACTATTTACTTTTTCATAAAATCTTTTTTCAGTTGAGGGTTGAATATTCGGAATATTAAGATTCACGCTTCATAGTGATTTGTTTTGTTCCAATCTCCAATCTTGATTCTTGCGAACAATAACCTATAAAATCTGCGTTTGGTTTTATTGAGCATTAAAGGTGCGGGGTGTTTCCAAATGTGAGTTCTAATTTTGAGTCTAAACTATAATTCATGTCAATAAACCATTTCATAAAAAATTGTCATGCCTACATAAAATTCAGGATGGTGGAGGTATTATCCATTAAATTCAAATAAGAAAACATGAATTCCAGTGGGATCCACACTGTAATTCATATTGATCATATCGAGCTTAGGTTATATAGAGCATTCGAATAAGAAAAAAAATACCCCTGTTGGTCACCTACAACTTTACTGATAACACATTATTTGTGAAAGCTCATATCACAAACAAAATGCTGGTTATTTCCCGTCAACCCCTATCTGATTCACTTGGGCTTTTTCTCATTCACGTGAGCATTACTCCGAATGAATAGTCATTTTTTGACAAAATTCACTCTTTTTGAAAACGTGAATGAATGAATGGAATGAAGCCATGCAGTTGCATATCAAGAGTGACGATTTCGCAGAAAGCGATTGCAAAACATCTATTTATTGTCGAAAATTCCATAGAAGAGAAATGGTATACATATTATGATGACTGAAACACCTGTTTAAAATACTTTCCTTGTGTAACTGTGCTGCAAAGAGTCGAATGTGAAATGAAGAACAATAACAATATGCTGATTATCTGAAAATGAAATATGTGTCAGATTCAGCTGAGAAGTTCATAAGAACAATCGTTCATTAGTGAGAACAATAAACCAATATTCGCAAAAATCAACAAAATGATAGTGTTCACGAAACTTGTGTATTGAAAGCCTTATTGACTGACTGTGGGATACTGATTTTCTCAGGATAATCCTATAGGTCCGTATGAGAACCAAATTCCCAGTTCCGATGAAATTATAAAATATTAAATTTTCAAATCTTCAGATTATTGTTTTTTCTCCGTGTGAATTGTGCAATACACATGGGTTGTCAAATATGAAAGCCATACACTCACATTTTTCTACCTTTCTCGTTGCTTTGTGCTCAAGAATTGCAATTAAAAATAAAATTAAGAAAGAAAGTTCGAAAGCAACCACAAAGTTATAGTGTTATATAACAATAAATATTTTGACTGTGCCAAATGAAGAGTGAGGTAATTTGTAAGCTTATGAAATAGGAAAAAGAATAAGAAATATATTTCTTACATTGAAAAGTTGAGGAAGTTCCTCGAATTTTGTTATAATATTTGTCAAGATGTCAAGCAAACAGTTTTTTCATTTAAGCATTTCATCTCTGTATCGTCCTCGTTGAGACCTCGGGTCTCAACGAATGATGTCGACCTGAATTCTACCAATAAAATTAGACAAAATTCAAATTCATTCTTCCTCTTCGAAATAACTCCAGATGAAGTAATCCGCACTGTCAGATCCATGAAAAATAATTGGTCTTCTGGATATGATGGAATACCGTCAATTGTGATCAAAAGGTCAATTAATATAATCTCGAAGCCTTTAGCTCACATAATGTTTACAGCATTCAGAGATGGTGTTTTTCCAAGCTCCCTCAAAATCGCAATTGTAATGCCTGTCTTCAAAAAAGGAAACAAAGATGATCTCCGAAATTACCGACCTATAAGTTTACTCATTTCATTCTCCAAACTATTCGAGAAAGTTTTGGTGAAAAGGTTTCTGAACTTTCTTCATAAATTTAATGTCTTCTCTAATTTTCAACATGGATTTCTCAAGTTAAGGAACACAGAGACAGCGATCTATGAACTGACCAGATCTATTCTGCGAGCGTTGGAAGGGAACTCGGAAGGGAACCTCATTCCTATAGGGCTCTTCCTGGACTTCTCAAAGGCTTTCGATTGCGTAGATCATGAAAGGTTATTAAGAAAATTATGGTATTTCGGAATCAGGGATAACCAACTGAATCTGGTGCGGATCTACTTGGAAGCCCGGGTTCAGAGAGTTTCCGTTGAGATCGATGGTGTTGTCTACACTTCACCAGATGAGACAGTGAGTGCGTCCCCCAAGGTGGAATTGCCGCACCTTTGCTCTTTTTGATTTATATCGACGACTTAGCTGACAATATTCTTCTCGGGGAAACCGTAGGGAACGACGATGTTCAGAGGACACAAGGTACAGAGTTCGATAATAAGATGAATGTAGACGTGGTACTGTATGCAGATGATGCCACTATTCTAACTAAGGCCTCCAAAGTATCTGAAGTAGTCGATCTTACTCAGAAGAAATTCTCAATAGTCTCCAACTGGTGTCTAATTAACCAAATTACACCAAATTTGAATAAAACTGAATGTGTGATGTTTGGTACTTCTCACAGTAAAACCTTAAAGCCGGATATATTCGACCTGAATGGGCATTTTTAAAACCGACTGCCAGTACTAATTTTCTATATACTAGTATATACTATATACGTTTCTAATTTCCAATCAACGATGGGATATGGTATCATAGTGTGGGGAAATAGTTCTGATGTCAGCAAAATATTTATCATTCAAAAAAGAACGCTGAGGGCAATGCTTCACTTATCCTCCAGAATTTCTTGCCGGGGTCTGTTTAGAAGAGAAGGTATTCTCATGGTTTCTGCACTGTATATTCTTAGATGCCTAGTATTCCTTCAAAAGAACCAAATATACTTTGAGAAATATCGAAACCTGAACATGACTAGACGCGTTCATTCACACCACCTTCCAAAATGCTCACTCACTATGACGCAAAAAAATGTTGAATATATGTGCCTCTCACTATTCAATAAACTTCCAAAGAAGCTCCAGTTGTTAACAGACAGCATTAAATTCAAGAGAGAAACTCGAAATTTTTTAATAGACTCAGAACATTACTATATATAATGGATTACTTCAATCACAATTTTCTCATATAGAGCTGTAGACATATAAGTTGATATAGCTGTATTTTGCTATCCTTTTTTTCTCATATTTGACCTGTTTTCTTTTCGCAATGTGAATTCGATTATGAAAATAAAGATTATAATTATTATTATTATTATTATTATGTTTCTGGATCAGTGACATGTTTGTCCACCTGCCTTATCGCAAAAAAACAATAAATACCTTGGAACGGACACGTGTTGACGCGAAAATTATACCACGGTTCTGCACAGTATACTTTGACTGCAAAGCGATGGGTGATTCTAGTTGAGGGCCTCCGCGCACTGGCAACTTTGCCATGCAACTATTTAGTTGCTCTGAATAAATTCAATAAAACACATGACACCTGTTCTTTCGAGCATTTCGGCCGTCGTCGTGGATTAGTTCTCGACGTTTTGCCAGTTCGAGTGTCTGGCATCTTCAGGAGTTATATTTCAGGAGTTGTTTCCGCTGAATTGAGCTGCCTGAGTACTCAGGCGTGAAAGCCTCATCCAATTCATAAAACACATGCCAACTTAAGAGTCGCCCGTGCGCGGAGCCGCATAGAATACCGAGTGTTTCATTCGAATCCCTTTGAAGCAACTATATTTACTAAATACTTCCTTTGAAAAATTTGCCAGTGCGCGGGGGTGATGCTTGAAGTTACTCTTCGATGCAACCTAGTAAATTTTATTGTAACTATGTACCTGCAGGTACCTATATACTATGAATTTTTTGTAAACCCATGTCTTGAACTCATATATTCGAGCTAATCCTGTGATTCGATGTTAGAAGTTTATGAAACTTCAGCAGAAACCTATCATGAGTTTTTATGCAACCTAATTCCATCAGACTTATGTGGTAGGTTTCAGGATTAGGTAAAATTCAAAATTGTAAAAGAATTTTTCGTCAGGTATACAGTATTTTTCAAGGTGGACCTTTTTTGACAAGTGCGATAGCTCACCAAAATAGATTATCTCAACGTATGTTGTTTATACAAAATATTCAATAAAAAAATGTGAAAAAACTTTCAGACATCAATTTAATTCTACTCTGAACTGCATCCGAGACTGCATCTCTCTGTTGAAAATAATCACTTGTTATCAATCAGCAGTCGACGCAGCGTATGGGTTTTCTATAATATTTTCCAGCTGCACATGAATTGCAGAACTTTGAGTTCTGTTCTACTCACTAATATTTTTCGCAGAGATATATTATCTTTTTTAGATGATTTTCCTGAGAGAAATTCTCAAGTTCAAAGTAATGAAAGGATTTGAAAGGCCGTGTAATAAAAATATGTTCAAAAACAGCTCATAATAGTTTTGGGTTTCAATGGATTGAAAGGTGGCCATCAAGGAGCCCCGACCTTACTCATTCTGATTTTCATATCTGAATCACCTTGAAACAAATATATCAAATTCGCTTGCAGACTCGAGATTATCTGATCGAAATAATAAAAGTGTGAAGTTTGAAAAGTAGTGAACTTCTCACAGTGTTGAAGTACGGAAATGATGTATAAAATGGATGAATCAATAGGGTGGACCTTTCGAAAAATTGGTATAAAGTAATAGAATTCTGTCTCCCTAACATCATATAATCCAAAATCTGTAGTATAAAAATCTTTTTTCGTTTGAAATATTTTGATTCGAAAAATAAATTCATAATTGCCTTGAAAATTATATATGATATTCAATAATGAAAATAAAAGAGCAACATAAAGTATTTCGTTGTAAGCTCGACGTTGTCGTTTTCATCGATAATATGGCAGAGAACTAGCAGCTAGCACAAAAGTTGGTGTGTCATTCGAAAGCACACTAAATGAGATACCGTTTCCAGATATGCGGTTAAATTCGATGAGACTATAAAGATAGGCAATTGAAATATAATTGGTTTTATGGAAAAACTTTCAGTATTATCATTCTAACTCGCACAAGCTTTAAGAAGCTTCTGAGGGGTTTCACTGAAACCTAGAATGCATGGAAAATACATACATACATACATACATACATTTCGTGAAATCAAGAAATGTATAATTAAAGAATAACCTTAAAAATTTCGACCAAATGTGGTGTGATATTTTCTGTTGCAAATCACTTGTCTGATCTCTGCATGAAGTATGGCCATTTTATGATCGAAAAAGTTTTTTCAATCTCCTCGGCAACAACCGCAATATTTTCGTTTTGATAAAATTTGGTTTTTTTTCTTTGTGCATATATAACTAGATGTTATGGAGAGAACTGATTTTCAATACCATATTTCAAATAAACTGAGCATAGTGTTCAATCAGTCTGAGTTTTGTTGTTGGACCAAAGTTCCTCGATGGAAATCAGCAGGAAGATCAAAAATGGTATCCAAAAATGAAGATGTTTTTATTCCTGAATACCAAAATAACGAAGACGTAATTCTACTTCAAACTCTTTAATTCAAACATTGATATTCCTGTTATATTTCAAAATAACTCGAATGAATCGCTATCCATACTGATAATTCTGAAAAATTCATTTATAGATTTTTAGTTCCTTCGAATCTTTCACTGTTACGTAAAAGACAGAAATTTATTTCGATAAAATTTACAGAACATTGATGAAGACTCACTACGAATTTTTCAAATATAAGGAGAAAAGCAAATATCAATATTGATCCTTCGTACATCCCACCGATCTCTATTCTGCCGTCCCCAGCACTAATATACAGGGTGGCCATTTGAAAACGAAACAGACGAGATTACAGACGAAATAAATTTTTCCGATAGAAATGCTCGGACAGGTCGATTTCTGTTTCGAGGGGGACAACTTAAGATGTAGGTTACGGACGCATAGCGCTTCAACCCTTGCTACTACCCCCAATTTTTGAATAGGGAAGATGGGGTGAATGATACCTCATTTGAAAGGTATTTTTATACTGATTTCAGCGCAGTAACTGTTTTTTCATTGTATGCATTAGTTCTCGAAATATTCTTGACTAAGCATTTGAAAATGAAGTGGTGTTTTCATGGCACTTGTAGTGTTTTTTTTGTGAAAAACCTGAGGTATCACTCACCCCATCTTCCCTATTCAAAAATTGGGGGTGAGGGTTGTAGTAGCAAGGGTTGAAGCGCTATGCGTCCGTAACCTACATCTTAAGATGTCCCCCTCGAAACAGAAATCGACCTGTCCGAGCATTTCTATCGAAAAAATTTATTTCGTCTGTAATCTCGTCTGTTTCGTTTTCAAATGGCCACCCTGTATTTCGAGAACTAATGCATAAAATGAAAAAACAACTACTGTGCCGAAATCAGTATAAAAATACCTTTCAAATGAGGTATCACTCACTCCATCTTTCCTATTCAAAAATTGGGGGTGAGGGTTGTAGTAGCAAGGGTTGAAGCGCTATGCGTCCGTAACCTCCATCTTAAGATGTCCCCCTCGAAACAGAAATCGACCTGTCCGAGCATTTCTATCGAAAAAATTTATTTCGTCTGTAATCTCGTCTGTTTCGTTTTCAAATGGCCACCCTGTATTTCGAGAACTAATGCATAAAATGAAAAAACAACTACTGTGCCGAAATCAGTATAAAAATACCTTTCAAATGAGGTATCACTCACTCCATCTTTCCTATTCAAAAATTGGGGGTGAGGGTTGTAGTAGCAAGGGTTGAAGCGCTATGCGTCCGTAACCTCCATCTTAAGTTGTCCCCCTCGAAACAGGAATCGACCTGTCCGAGCATTTCTATCGAAAAAATTTATTTCGTCTGTAATCTCGTCTGTTTCGTTTTCAAATGGCCACCCTGTATTTCCATCCAATCTAAGACTTGTTCCTCCGATTAATGCAATCATTGACTGTTTCGATACCATAAGAAGAGGCCACTTTTTCGAATTTTTCTTGAAAAGGTTGATGCCATTCATCATCCCTCTTTCAAAATAGATCTTGAAGTAATGCAAGTTGCTCTGTAGATTTTGTGTAACCTGACCAAACCTGGTTCATCCTCTGTCTAGTATCGAGAGCGTGTTTGATAAGATCAGATAGAAATTTACCTTGTTTCAGACAAACCATCTTAGGTACAACATAATAAAAACTGACTTACATCCAATAGCAGACTCCCCAAAAAATATTTAATTGAAAAACTCAAGTGGTTTGTTTACGTCCAAGAGACAGCGTCAAACAAACTGTTTGAATATACTAAGGCTAGTTTTTTCATTATATATATATATATAAATATATATTCTTATGAAAAAGAGAGCTAAAATAATACAATAAATGTTGAAACAAAAAGTACCTAAGCTGAGGTAAAAAAAGAACGGGGTATCATAACATTCTTTGTATGATACTATAGAATCATACGATACTATCAACACTAGTATCATACGATACTATACAGCCAGGGGAAAAAACCTCAGCCGAAAAAACCTGCCTCCCCGTAAACAAAATAACATAAAATATCAAATATCAGGAAAATCTTGAAAGACATCAGTGTGATCATCTTCATGTTATCCGTCGATGGGCTCGGATACACAGATTCTTCCCAAAACGACTCGTAATTCTTAATCTGAAATGAAAAAAGACAAAAGCAGAAAAGAAACCGATTATTCAGAATAAATCGAATGCATTTTGGAAATGCATTTGCTACTTTAAAAAACATCTACATTAAGATTTCTTGGCCAAATAATGTTCGGAGGTTTATAAATATTTATGACAGAAAAGTCACAAAATTTGAAAGAAATGAAAAAAAAAAATCCATCAATTTCCCCTTTCCGAATCTGTTGAATGTTACGAAAGTGATAATTTCTCAACATAACATGCTAAACTTGTAAAAAATCAATTAATACATAACCTTTCAACTGTCCTCTTTCACGAGGATTTTTTTTCTGTTGCCGTGTGGGTTTCTTGCAGAAGAATCTCTTTGATACCATGTTCATCAGCTAATTTGGAGACGTAATCACACTTTCCTTTCGAAATTCCTTCGATATTCAAATTCAAATTCCACAAATTGTTGCTCTCTGGTCGTGAGGGTTTTTTTCAAACCGGATACGACCTTCCAGGTGATGATTTTTCGGCACTTCAGATGTTGAAGACCGCTACGGGACCCCAATGAAAGGCAATCATCTCCCATAGATAAACCAAACATGTTATAACACAAGGAAAACAGAATATTTTTCAGGATCAAAAACTAAGATATATTACGGGAATTGTCATTCTGACAATTATGACGGAGAGCTAGCGTTATTAGTTTTTTCATTAATTAGTTACGATGGTTACTTAGACAACCATCAAATTCATTTCATTACCTCGTCTGCGTCTGGATCGACACCTTCGACAGAGCACCATAGCCACCTGTTCTACGTTTCGCTTCACTGACCGCAGTATATTTGTCTACGTGACTATCATAACTACGAACTATGAAAAAACTAGCCAAAGTAAATTCAAACAGTTTTCTTGGCGCTAGCTCTCCGTCGATTACGATGGATCTACCTATGAAATACATTCAAACGTTCCAAATGCACATCATAATCATTTCCCATGAAATGGTTTGAAAATTAATATGTGATTGAACCAAACATAAAATCACTACTCCTGGATCGAGGAGTTCTCCTGGATATCTGAGTTCATATGTTATCTTCCTCAACTTATTTTTTCAGTTTATCTACCTACCGGGTGTACAAAAGGGGTGGAGTTATTTGTATATTTCATAAAAACAGAACAACAAATCAGAAGAAAAATTTGCCTTTATTAAAATTTAGAAAAGGTTTTGGAAAATTGGGTGGCAAAGATTATTTTGTACAAATTTTAACCCTTTAACTCTTCTAATCGAACTCGAAAATTAGCCATCACGCGACTACACCATGGGCTCCCGCAGGGGGACAGGGGGCAGGGGGCTAGGGGGCCTTTATTCATCAATGCAGACTCATTCGTCGTGTACTGATAAAGAAACAATTAAAAAAAAATAGGAATTATTTCCTATTGAATTTCGTCAGACTAACAGAAGGCTGATTTTTATTTCAGAATAAAATATGCCTACTCGTGATATTACGAATCAAGTATTTCATTTTCAGTTTCCAGTTTTGAATTAATGGTTTGTTTCATTTAGGGTCGGTTTCATAAAGCTTTGATTATACCGTTGAATTAATTGGAGACACAACGATTCGTTGAAGTTTCAAAAGGAGTGATTCGATTGGATTGAATATACCTAAGGTTATTTGATCGCACAATCGAAGTTTTGTGAAACCCACCTCTAATCTATATTTCATATTTTATTATTATTCATATATGGTTTTTATGAATATCATTTTATCAAGCGTATACGTATATTTGTTTTTATTTCGTAATTACTGGTTGATTTGTCTTTAGTTATTAGCAATCATAAAATTTATTTTATTTCTTTTTCATATTATTTATATTCAGTGTTGAATCCAGACATTTTTCTCCGGGGGGGATTTTCAACTTCGTGGGGGGTTGTCGAAAATTTTTGCGCAGCAATGTGAAAATGATTCAAGAGAATATGTACTGAGGCGACAACCCTCTGATAGTGGATTTTCGAGCCGACAGTTGTTTTCTTAATTTGTTGTGAAATTTTGTGAAAAATAAGATTTGTGGAGGATAAAGTATTTTCCTTCTGGGGGACAAATCATCCCCGGCCACCCCATTGGATTCAACACTGTTTATATTTCATATTCCTGTTAATATTCTTTCATGGATTGTGATTTGTTTAGAAAACAGTTACCGTATTATCTTATACATATTGATGTTAAAAAAAATGTTGAGGTGGAAAACTCATTTTTAAGAAATTCTGAGGGCGCTCATGCAAAATATAAAAAAGAAATGGAATACTGATGTCAACCTTCTGGCTATGGAATGGTCGTTCATTTTTCTGCCTTGAATTTTCGTTGGCCCAGAAGCGGCAGTTTAAATTCTGCGATAATAGTCGCGTATTTAAAAAGCGCAATGGTTCTATACTTAGGCTTCCATCGTTAAAAAATCTTCAAAGAGTAGTGTAACAACCTCTGCGTCCTCTGCATACGCTACCCCTCCAAATCTCTCCGTTGCTTGGTCAGCGCAGATACAAATACCCCCTACCCTTTCTGGAACACACTGTATATGCAAATTCTATTTGAAGAACCCGATTCTAAATAATCGACCGATTAAGCGTCTTGGATAGGTGAGGTATGGCCCATTCTCGGTTATTCCCTAGTGCTAAATTCATATAATAACTCGAAATTGTCTGCATTTCCAGAAATATTTTCTAAGTATTGAGTGTATGTACTGTTAATGTTGACGATGAACAAAAGCGGACCCAATACGATTCCTTGTGGAACAACACATGTTAGAAACTCAGCGACCTGCTGTCTACCTGCGAAATAGATAGATCTTCATGATGTGCTTTATCTAATGCCATTATGTTTCTAATTTTTAGGTACAACAATTTCATGAATTTCAACATTGATTTGGAACATGTTTTTCCTTTGTTTCCTTTGCTAAGCCTGTCCTATAGTAACAAGCTTTGTGTCTGAAATGATCGATAAATATATTATTATCATTATATTCCCTCTCTATATGTCGGAGGTGTATTGAATTGCAGATTCGACTCTCATGATACTTGAAAATAATAATTATAGCAGAAATTTAATGGAACTTACTCTTAAAAGTAAGAATTCTATTCAATGAATGTTTGGCCATTCTGAAAAACAAAAGTATTCTTCGTGAGGTCTAGCATTTTTCGAATAATTGATAATCTAAAATATATAAATATATATATATATATATATATATATATAAATATATATATATATATATATATATATATATATATATATATATATATATATATATATATATATATATATGGTTATGTCCAATAAATCTTATCCATGTATTTTACCGATCCCTCAATATTCATATCTTTCTCATATATATATATATATTTAAAAAATATGGCGTCTTTAGCTGAATGTAACTCTATTCGAAAGATCCACAGACTTAAATTTCTGCTACAGTTTTAGGCGTTAAATCTAGAAAAACTATAGTGACAGATTTTCAGGGGCGGTATAGCCCATTATCGAAGTTTAAAAAGTTTAAAAGGGCCATATCCTTTTCTGAATCGGAAAGAATTGTATCCGAAAAATTTCTTTCAATCTCATTGATTTTTTTGTTACAATATATGTACAAGTCATAGACTCACCCTGTAGATAGTAGTATTAAAAAATGAATTACAATAACAAATCGATTTTTCCAAGAGAATATTTTGCCTTTGTTGATCAATTATCCTGAAAAGAAAGAGAAATTTATGCTTGCAGAAAGTCTGACCCTTTGCGCACAATAGTATATTCTAGAACAAGTAGAAGAATGGGCTCCTATTCCAACACGAATGCAAAATTCGAAAACAAGCGACGAAGGGGCGAGTTTTCGAACTGTTGGAATTGCCTTCTGCCACGATATTTTCTCTATTTCTGTCAAGTTCTGTGAAAAACTCTTGAAATTCAAATAAAAATTCAGATTTGTGACATTTGTATTGTATCTTGGCAGTTGTTGGGACGAAATTTGACAGATTACGGAATTTCAATTGATTTGATTTGAAAATTGAAAGGATCGGAGGTCCTGGACAACCACAAAATTAAAAATATAACTGAAAACAATGCTGTTATGAGTTCATTACACTACTAGTGTTTGTATTGTACTGAACTCATTACGATACTGAAATATAGAATTGAATTTTTCTTTCTTTCTTCCTCAATTTCAATCGTTTCACAGAGTATCGAACTGTACTTTTTAACGAATTAAAAGTTATTCTAATATTCTTTGAGGATTCATGAAAAATTTCTTTATGATACGATGTTCGCAATGTGTGGAAAGAGTTTCTGTGAATGAATGGGAGACAGTCCATTCTTTTAAAAAAAAAAAAACACAACTTACCAGCGGTGCTGACTACTCGTATCTTACATTCCATTTCATAGAATAAGTATTCCATAGAACGTAATATCCTAATTTGATTAAATGAAATGAAAACTGGACAGCGCCGCATGTGAGTTTTGATGTATTTTGAGAAACAAATTCGCAGGAGTCTTCTCTTTTTCCAGAATTGAACGAAAACAGTTATAAGGGAAAAAAGGGAATTTCATTTTCATCCCCTAAAAATACAGTTATGGGATTGAAAAAAGTAATTTGAGCCCCAACTGTTCAGTGTTTGATATTATGTACTGATTTATTATACCCACAAAAAAACAGAAACCGTCAACCCTTCAACTCCTTCCAAAGGCCCTCTCTTGGAATAGAGGTACATTTCGAAAAAAATTATATGAACATCGAACAATCATGTCTGAAATTATTTATTGTATATTCGAAAAATTTGATAAAATCTTTATCATATGAGGGTGAAAATATGATTGATGAAAGACTTCGCATCAATTTTCTCATTGTTCGATATTGTTCCATAATAAATTCACGCAAATTCTCTGAATTAGAAATGAACTAGGCAAGTTGAGGGAAACATTTCAGTTCTGAAAAATGTTTATCTATTGTATTTCAATCTTAATAAATAAGAACTGAGCTTTCAACTTCTGAATATTCAATTAAAATGAATAACATCTGGGCCAATTAAGTATGTTATGCAACATTTACCAGCGATGAATATATCCAAGATTATGTGAAAGTCCAATTGAGATCAAAATAACAGGGCTCAACATTTCAACATTTATTATCGACGAATATATACATACTATTCATTACTATTAACTATAATATATTTCCATGAACACTTGAAAGGTAAAATCACCATGGAAAAATGGAATTGTACTCAGTACCAACGATATGATTTCGAGTCAATTTTCTACATATAATATTATGGCATTGATCGTGGAAACTAGTTCATTATAGAATTATTGTGAATTGTTTTTCAAGAATGATGTTCTATATCGATGAATTTAAATTTCCTTCACACTATATTTCAGGTCACCACTCTGAAATTTGGGATTGGTGTTGATATTTGGGTTCATAATACTCTTCTTTAATTGGTACTGGTACCTTCTTCTCCACATAATAAGGTACTTTTTTCTCCACTGTATAGGGAACTGGTCTCTCTACTTTTACTTCAACTGGATACGGTTTCTCTTTGTAAACTGGGTATTTCACAATTTTTTCCACAGGATATGGATGAGGTACAGGTACCTTAACAGGATAGGGAACTTTTTTCTCTACTGGATACGGAACTGGTTTGTCAATATAGACTTTAACCGGGTATGGTTTTTCTACTGGATATGGTACCGGTACTTCTTTCTCCACTTTAACAGGATACGGTTTGATAACTTCATATGGGACTGGTCTATCGTATGGCACTTCAACAGGATATTTAACTTCTTTTTCTACTGGGTATGGTTTTGGTACATGTATTAACTCTTTGACAGGTACATATACCTTCTTCTCTACTGGATATGGTTGTGGAACTTTAACTTCGACAGGATATTGTATATACTTTGTTACCGGATAAGGTTGTGGTACAACAACTTTAACAGGATAGGGTTGGTCTACATGAACATGAACTGGTACTCTCTCTTCCTTGATAACTGGATATGGCTTTGGTACATGATACGGCACTTTGATGGGTACTTTGACTTCATACGGTATTTCCTTAACTACTGGATACGGCTGGGGAACTTTGACATGCACTGGATATTTAACCTCTTTATAAACAGGATAGGGTATTTTTTTCACTACTGGATAAGGAACCTTAACTTCTTTCTCAACTGTTACAATTTTTTCTTTGTGATGATATTCATGGTGCTGTCCATAATTCCTAAAACTACCATGATCAAATCCACTAAAGTCTCCGTAGCTCCCTCCGTATGATGAACCACCTCCAAAACTGCTCTCGTGGCCGAACAAGCTTCTTTTTTCTTTTTTCGAATCAGCTGATACCTCACAGCTTCCCAACGTGCCAAAAATGGCGACGGCTGAAACTATCACCTAGAAATAAATAAAATATTATTTTCATCCTTCGGTGGGACTTGCGAAGAAGCTATAGAATTGTGTTGTCAGTTTGTGTGGTGGGTATGATGATTTCTCGAGGTGTAATAAAATAGTAAATTCATGAGAAGCTTTATCTTTCCAATCTGATTGCCACAAATGCAAGTTATTCATTGAATTCAAGAAAATACATACAATGAATATCAGATATTTTGTGAAATATGAGGATTATGAATATCATAAAAACATACTCGCAAAAATTCATATGCATAAGCATATATATGCCATATGCATTATTTTGTTTCATGAATTGTCTAACAGGATATATTCCCCGCAATTTTTTCTCGGGAATATTTAAATCCCAAATATTCCATTTCTGCCACGCTATCCTGCTTTCATTCTTATCCAAATCTCCGCAAGCATCGGTTAACCTAATTATGTCTTTTGCATTGCATCCATACACGAATGGGCAGAGCTGAAGAAAATTTATTCAGAATATAAGTACAGAAGGAATTGATATTTTTTCACGAATTCAACGAGCCACGAAGTGGCGAGCAATCGAATGAACGAGTGTTGGATTGAACCTTCTTACAAGTATACTATATTTTCTCTAACTCATTGAATTTTCATTGACATGAATGAAATATTTCCATCAATATTATTTGATGATTTTTGAATTAATTGAAATATATTGGTTGGCAGAACGGTTTTCTGTATCACTAATTTGAAAAATGAAAATAAATTCGTGACAGGATGCCAACATATTATAATGATTGAATGTAATCGAGAAAACGGTGTGAAACTGAGATATTCTCGCACAATTTTGAAACAATGAACGGATTTGTCACATAAGCAGAGGAAAAAAATTCGGGAACTTATAGAACACACAACACACGGCATTTTTATCACAATCTTATGGAGAATATCCGATTGAACACTTACTATCAGATTCATTTGTACCAATTGAACGAAGGCACTATCAGTATATTTGATTGCAATGGTCATTATATAGACAAACTTTCCCTCTCTTGCCCTACTATTTGATATCAAAATAAAGTACTGTCCGAATTATCAACTTGTTATTTGCACCTTTAACAGGACAGGTTTCAGGTCAATTTTTTAAATGAATAAGAATCCAAATTGAGTTTGTATCTTAGTTGTTTTCAGATTAGTTTGATAGTATATTCTGAAGATTCATAGAACCGTAAATGTGGGTGACTTGAGACGATTTTGGAATTTAACTTGTTGTATTTTAATCTGAAAAAAGATTCAAACATGTTAAATGGTTCAGACTATTGATTAGTATTCATTCCATAGTCCAGAATTTTGATATAAATTAGAAAAATAATAAAATATACTGTGGCTTGGACACAAGTTGAAATTAATTTATTCCTCAATTCTCAGATGGAAGAGGTGATATGGGACGGTGTATAGTTCAAAAAAATTATACTTATAGTTGCTCTTTGGTAGGGAAATTGAATGAAAAACCTTTATCACAGTTGTTTTCAGATAAGTTTGATAGTATATTCTGAAGATTCATAGTACCGTAGATGTGGGTGACTTGAGACGATTTTGGAATTTAACTTGTTATATTTTAAAAAGAGGGACCTATTTTAATCTGAAAAAAAATTCAAACTTGTTCAACGGTTCAGACTATTGATTAGTATTTATTTCATAGTCCAGAATTCTGATATAAAATTAAAAAAAATTAAATATACTCGTCCCAAGTTACCCACCGATTCGGCAGGCTTGGACAGTTGAAATCAATTTATTCCTCAATTCTCAGATGGAAGAGGTGATATGGGACGGTGTATAGTTCAAAAAAATTATACTTGTAGTTGAAATTTGGTAGGGAAATTGAATGAAAACACTTTATTACAGCCAAAGTAAATATAATGAACTCAAATGCAATACAAATTAAACAAAACAAAATAAAATTGATTATTTGGTAAAAATGTTAAAATTAATAACCCTATACTAACTGAAAAAAGTCCTTATCTTTTCTTAAGATCTTGTATATCTGCTTTTCATTACGGAAAACCCCAGTCACTTGCTATTATAATTGCATCAGAAATTATATTTTCTTCGTCTTCAGACAGACGAGTTTGACCACCATATTAATTCATATTTTTTGGTTAATTTTTTTTTGGAGAGTACCTATATTTCAGTATATTATATTATTGAGAAGCTTCTCTCTAAGTTCAATGATTTTTTTCAATGTCTTCAATCGCTTCGCTAAGCGTACTTGCCAATGCGCCGCTAGTATATTAATTCGGCATTCTTCCAAGTCATCCATTAAAAAACAAAATAAATAAATGAGATCTCTATAACTGTTTGATTTGCAAACAATAAAATTTCATGACATTTCTTATGTTCCAATATCCTATGTATCCATAAAAAAATGTTACATATCCAAATGTGAAACGCATGTACAGGAAACTAGAAAGTTGAAGGGATAAAAAATCATGCTTTTACCTACCTGAATTCGTTAATTTCTTCCGTCAAATCAAACGCATTGTTCACGACAAGGTCAATGGGAATTAAATGTTAAACAAACCGAAAAGGTGCTACATCATTTTATAAATTTGTCCCGTGACTCATACATGGCAGAAAGAAAGAAATTTGAGATATTGATCATTGTCCCAAGTTATAAGACTCCCTCAAGTTACCTGAATCTACCGGTAGTATAGTTACAAGTGTATCTAGAATAATGAAATTGAAATTGCCAAAGATGAAAAATGGAATTATTTGATATATAGCAAAACATAATAAGATAAAATATAACACAAAATCCAAAAGATGCAGCTTGTGTTTCAGATGGTATTAGCTGAGCTTAGTGACGAGGTACCATTCTTAATATGTGATCTAAAGAAATAGGGAAAAAATCTTAGCAAAAAAACCATTTAACTCTGAAGTGTTTTTAGTGTAGTATATTTTCACAGAAATGAGCAGTAACATTCTCTTTTCCGGAAATATCCGGTTTCAAAGCACAGTGATGGTTCTTCAGTACTCTCATTTGATGTAATTAGTTGAACGTTTTTTCTCGCCCTTCATTCGATTACATACATCATGAAATTTATCCCGAGAGTTCAATCAAGAATATCGTATTAACTTACTATCATTGAACTATCGGAAGTTCCGAATTTCATTGTTCTCATGCCAAATCGATATTCTCTCATTGAATAAGATGAAAGTATGAATTTTTAATTCAGTTTTTAGTTTTAGTCTTATCACATCTACTCATTTGTAGCAGTGGCAAATTCTTTTTGTTTCAATATGTATGTCTATAATATGTATATCTAAGTTTTCTCAAAATAAATATTTTTGTATTTTATCGCAAAAACGCTCCAAATATTTGATTCAACATAATGTAATCATTTACATTATTTTATATTAAACATGGATGCAAACAGCGACAGATTTGATTTAACATTCAACATGGAATTCGAATCAAAACATGTATGAGATAATATAAATCATGACGCCTATTGAGTAGAAAATTGAGAATGATTGCCCGCACAAAATAAAATTTCTCAGATACGGATCTGAAAAATCCGGAAATGAATCAGATGAAGTTGCATTTCGAGCAACGCACACGCGTGTTATTAAGGCGAAAAGTCAAGAATTTACGCCGGTGACCAAAGGGAATAAATGTCATGATTAAACTACACTGTAATAATTCGACGAAATTTTTACTCAGCTTCTTGATCCCATGTTTCTGAAGTATTTTAAGCGTTCACTTTGTGTCGATATGTGGGTAATCTGAATACATTACAGGTAATTGTAATAATTTTGAATCGACTACATAATGTCGTTACTTAACAGGAAAATAATCTGATAAATATTGCGCAGTGTTACGAGATAATTAGTCGATAATCATCATCGAGCTGATGGATTAATACCATTTCGAAATTCTACAATAGATTTTAACATCTAATTCGATTTCCACAAGAAGCTTCTTTGTTTTCATTTTTCATTACACGGATAATCGATGGAAATCGAAATAATTTTCGATAAAGCATATATTATATAATTCGGAATTCCCAAATGAAATTTCCTTTATCAGAATTTGTCATCCGGATCATTCCTATCAAATATAAAATAAATAAACCCTTGCTTATCCCGTTAAACAATATAGAATTGGATTACTTAACAACAAAAATAATAAGAAGAAAGAATACATAGAAATGTAATAGTAGAACTTATTAATTGTCACAAGACCCATCCATGAAACTAATTATCAATTATCATTTGAATATGCTAACATTGAATAATAACCCTTGCTCAATGACATTATTTTTATGTGTTTTTTATTAAATATGATTAAGTAAGTGTTTTTGAAAACTCTGGTATATGAGTGTATATTCGTATACCTTGATAGGAGGGGAATGCTCAGATCTGAATATGCTGGAACAAGCAGAACATCTTTTCTTCTAGTTGAATATTCATGAAAACTAGACATGATGAAAACGGGACATTTTTGTGTGATATTTTTATTAGACTTAACGCGAAGAAGGCATTTGTATTAACATGCAACTATCAGAATGATGCTTAAGAAGCGAGTTAGAAGTCATTTCAACTTTGACGATACTCTGTTTTTCATGACATGTCAACTTCGGTTATTAAAATCGGTTTATAACGTTTTACACCGTCTTTCAATTCCTAATCTCTATCTGCCCTCAAGTTATCTGATAGTGTTCTTTCTCGGATCCTGCTATCTAGTTTTTTCAGAATTAATTTGGTAAGTTGTTGACTACAAAGTTGCATCTCCGAAAAAATGAATTTTTGTATTCTGATTACTGTTCATCTAATTTTCAGAATTTTACCATTATGCCTTGGGTTCTGAATAACAAGAGATCACAGATATTCAAACACCACCCATCACATTAAGTTTCGTTATACAGGCTGTTTCATGAAGCTGTATAAGTAACTGAATGTAACTTTGTTAGTGATTTTGGGACCAACCAGAGTATCTCAAAATATGATACCATGAAGTATGTCGACCTCTGTAGGAAGTTCCATTAATGTGCAAAGAACAGCTGCAAAATTACTCGGGTTTAAATTCGGATTTCATTCAGAATTTTTCTTCAGACCTTATCTGTAGTTAGCATTGCTGTCAAGTAATACAGGTTTTCGTTAAGTAAACATATTATGATAGGTATTGACAGTCGATCCGGAGGTGTTTTCATTCAGGAATATACAGGGTGGTTCACTTATCTTGGTAACCCCAAATTTTCTCTAAAAAGTCCGAATATTTTTTCATTCTGTGAATAGCGTTTTAAACAAGTCAATGTTACCTGTTCTCTCGAGAATTTTTACCCTCGTCGTAGATCAGTTCTCGACGTTTCGCCAATTCGAGTGTCAGGCATCTTCAGAAGTTATATTACAGGAGATGTTCTTACTGGACTGAACTGCCTGAGTCAGGCAGAAAATGCTCGAGAGAACAGGTTACATTGAACGATGGCTGCGAAAGCCTCAACCAATTAATCAAGTCGAAGTTGTCTTGGGATGCGCATAAAAATCTGCGGAAAAAATTAAGACGCCAGGCGTCGTGGCGCTATCAGTTTTTTTTCCAGAAACATATCTTTTTTCATCGTGTTATTTGAAAGATAATTTCATTCTGAAATTTTTTTCTGGATTCAATTTTTTCCATTTCTAACCGTCTTCGATCTGCATCATGTTTTATGTTAATTCTGTTCCATTAATTTTTTTCGCTGCGTTTCGTTGTCACCGCGTTCTTGCACTATTTGCAGTTTAGACAGAAAACCTCCTTTCTGCAATGATTCGTTGAAGACGTCTGTATTTCGAGCTGCTTTCCGCAGCGAAAGTTGCGGGTTTTAAATTGTGCCGCCTAAGTCATATTTTTTATATTGTTCAATAATCAAAATACATCTTGCTATCTTGTTGGAATTTTATGAATCATTCGTAATGATTCTGAACTATGAACTGCCCATTTGTTTCCAGGAATTGCCAACTCTTAATGATAATAATAATAACAAGGATTCATTTCCAACGGGTAAACCTATTAATTTATTTAAAATATTTATATTACATAAGCCAGACATTTTTCGAATCATGAGCTGAAAGCAAAACAGAAAATATTACGAATCACAGATATTTTATCAGAATGAATATCACAGAGTTCGGAGATTTGATTATTCTTGGAGCACTTCCAATGCAACAGTGACTGCAGAGCCACATATAATCTTTCATCTGTGTTCTTGGCACAAAAAGCTCAGGAGGAACAATCGATATGGCCGTCCATGAAGGTACGAGTAGCATGGTCGAAATCCCAAGCCCTACACGGCGATCAGAGCAATAGCCTGTATATCGAGAAGGGAAAGCTGCAGAGAACATTTTAAAAGATATAAAATACTAACCATTCCATCACAGTATATACCTACCTGTCTGATTAACATACATGAAGGGCATCAACAGTTAACAAAACACTCCGACGTCCACAGATATGAAACTCGAAACTCAGAGGACCTCGTTCTTTCCAAACACAGAACGAGTAAATGCCAAAATAGCTTTAATGTAATGGGAATTAAAATGAACAGGGTGATTCACTTATCTTGGTAACCCCAATTTTCTCGAAAACGTAAGAATATTTTTTCATTCTGTCAATGGCGTTTTGAACAAGTCAATGTCGACTTGAGATGCGCATAAAAATCTTCGGAAAGAATAAAGACGCCAGGCGTCGCGGCGTTATCAAAAATTTTTTCTCCAGGGACATACCTTTTTTATCATGTCATTCGAAAGATAATTTCCTTCTGAATTTTTTTTCCGAATATAATTTTTATTCATTTCTAACCGTCAGCAATCTGCAGCGTATTTTATGTTAATTCTATTCCATTCTTTTTTTTCTGTTTTGTGGCAGTATGCCGTCATTTAGAGACATAGATATGATTTTATGCCTGGATTTCAAGAAGGCTAGTTTTCTAGTCAATGTGCCCCTTCGAATAAGATGAAATATGTGGCTACAGCAAGATGGGGCTCTATGTCACAACGCTGCCATTGTGAAGAGATATTTAGATCAAGAATTCGAAAATAAATGGATAGGAACCAATGGACCCCCATCAGGTATCGCCAGACCTAAAGCTCATGGATTACTTTCTGAGGGTTTCCCTGAAAAATATGGTATACCATTTAAAAATAAAAATAAGAACCGCATGTGTATTTTGACTAAAGTAACTTATAATGAAATAGGGGAATAATATAACTTATATATGGATCATAATGGCCGATAAATAGAACATATAATTCGAAATGTTTCGTTTGTTATTAAAAAAAATGTTTATTGTTATAACATATATAATATTTAATGAATATTATAATAGAGAAATAGTTTGTTACAAAACCTCTGTCATTTTACGAAACAAAATCATATCTAGGTCATCTAGACATTATGATCAATACATAAGTTATATCATTTCCCTATATCATTATAAGATACTTTGGACAAAATATAAGAGTCTATTGATTTTCGAATTCTTGATCTCAGTATCTCTTCACAATGGCAGCGTTGTGACATGGAGCCACATCTTGCTGTATCCACATATTTAATCTCATTTGAGGTGGCAGATTGTTCAGAGAACTAGCCTCCTTGAATTTAAGGCACAAAATCATATCTATGTCTCCAAATAAAGGCATACTACCACAATACAGAAAAAAATAAATGAAATAGAATTAACATAAAACACGCTGCAAATCGCTGACGGTTAGAAATGGATAAAAATTGTATTCGAAAAAAAAGTTCAGACTGAAATTATCTTTCGAATTGCATGATAAAAAAGGTGTGTCCCCGGAGAAAAAATTTTTGATAGCACCGCGACGCCTGGCGTCTTTATTTATTTCGCAGATTTTTATGCGCATCTCAAGTCGACATTGACTTGATCAAAACGCCATTCACAGAATGTAAAAATATTAGGACGTTTTCGAGAAAATTGGGGTTACCAAGATAAGTGAATCACCCTGTACTACATATAAAATGCCAAGAACATTCAAGGAAATGAACAAAAAAGACACTTGTACACTTGGTGCGACCTTAGAAGTTAGAAATCATAAGAATGTTCGACAGGGTCTTTTTGGTGCGTTCCGAGAACGAAAAATATATGGAGTTTTTGAGAAAATTGGGGTTACCAAGATAAGTGAATCACCCTGTACTACATATAAAATGCCAAGAACATTCAAGGAAATGAACAAAAAAGACACTTGTACACTTGGTGCGACCTTAGAAGTTAGAAATCATAAGAATGTTCGACAGGGTCTTTTTGGTGCGTTCCGAGAACGAAAAATATATGGAGTTTTTGAGGGAATGTTCTTCAGTTGCTATTTCGTGGGTTGAATACTACTACAAGTTAGATATTTCCAGAAAAACTCAAATTAAAAGTTATACTTGGTCAAATAAAAAAAAGTTTGAGGAATTCAAAGACCAATTTTTGCAAGTTACCGTGTTACAAACGATTTTCTGATACCGCACATTTTTTTGCGAGAGCGGTAATAGAGGGGACGGTATTATGACGTAGTTGTGTACATGTGTCCCGAAAAGACGGATTGTAGATCAGAATGTGCTCTACCTGGAGTAAAAAACTCGTTCATATGAAAGTCGAAATATTTGATGTTTCATGAAAATGTTGAATTTTTTCACTTCAAATACTTTCTCTCATGCTATAGGTACAATTGAATACTTTTCCAATCAGTTTTTTCGTGGATATAGTTGATTGCTTTTTTCATTTAGGCAGGAAATTTCATGATTAGAGAAAAATATTTAAAATTCACGTTTTGGAGAAAGTGCTTTTTTGTATACCAAATTCGATCTGAGATGGTGAAAAAAAAGCACTGGACCTTATTTGCAAATTACCTTGAAAAGTTTCCTATTCTGTGAGTATTTCGAATAGGGTAGAATACAGGTGATAACCCTCTTCGCGAGCCTCTTCAGAAAAAAAGATATTCAAATGTTTAGCGAAAACTGACCATTTCTGTGAAAAACTGATTTTGTCATCTTTTCCAAAAAATCTTTCATTTTGTACACCCCGCTGAAAATAATCCATCACTTCATTAATAAAATATTATTTACTTCCCAATTCACTTACTGAGTTGATATTAGTTTCTACTTGTGATGTACGTACGAGCTCAAATACCTATAAAACCTTTTTTTTATCTCGCATTGTTATTCACATCTTTAGGTTGAAAATGAAGAAATGCGCTACAGATGTGTATTGTTTTTCACTAAATTAATAATAATCTTCACAGTTGGCACATCGAGAACCCGCTCAATATGAGCAAGATAGATCGCAATATCGATTTACACTGAATTTATGGAATGGAATATTTAATGGAAAAATACTCGGCTGAACGGAATTGCGGCAATAACGAAACGGCACTAACAATTTGGATTTTTTGAAGAACAATGTACCCTTACTCGTGGAAGTTTTACCCCTGGAAATGCGACGTCATTCCGTGTCATGTTCAACACTACGGATGCCCAGCACGCAACAATAGTAACTAACATTTTTAATAAGAATTATTTAATATGCAATATGCAAAATATCAAAGTGAAATATTTTTTGGAGAAGGTAACAAAATCAGTTTTTGTTGAAACATTATTTCGGCTTTTTGAAACATAGATGATTTCAAAATAGTAATCATCGAAATGAATACCATTTTCAATTCCCAGGCTCAGAGATCTTTTATCATGATTACTATTTTGAATTCATCTATGTTTCAAAAATGTTCTCGATGTGCCTTCGTAAAGGCAAAGAATTTTCTTTTTTTTTATTATTTCGGCTGTTTCCATTATTTATGTGGTTGGTTGTTACGTTTCGGCAAGCATTCGCCTGCCGTCCTCGGGGTGTTGTTGGTCCTGAGAAAGACCGGTTTTTGCGAAACTTGATCTGTCTGGACTTGTGCGCTATATACTTTTTCAATTTCGCAATTACAGTGTGAGGAGTAGAATGCGAATTATCCGAGGTGCAGTTTCAGAAATTCCACTCACTCTAACCTCTGGTAAGTATGAGAACATAAGTCCAGACAGAACAAATTTGGCAAAAACCGCCAACACCCTGACGACGTCAGCCGAATGCTTGCCGAAACGTCGGTAAAAACCAACCACATAGATAATGGACACAGCCCGAATAATGTTTCAATAAATATACCATTATCAAGAATATCTCGTTCACAATTAAAATAAGTTTTTCACAGAAATGTCTATTTTCGCTAAACATTTGAATAACTTTTTTTCCGAAGAAGAGGAAAGTTTTCAACCTGATTTTCAGAAAAAGTCTAGTATTTCTTTTTTACACCACCTGCGATCGAATTCGGTACAAAGAAAACTATCCCCAGAACGTGGATTTTAAACATTTTTTTTTTCATAAAACCAGGCGAGGATCCAGAGGGGAGCAACTGGGGAAACGTAACCCCCCCCCAAATGGCCCGGGCTGCATTTAAATTTTGCTTCTTTTCCTAGAATTTGACATTCTGAGGCTAAAATAATTACATAAATATTTTAGCAAATGGTGATTTGATTGAGAGCTACAATATTTACCATCGCCCTAAATACCAGTACCTTTTGGCTATTGAAGATCTGAAAGTTTCCCTCGAAGTTTCCAACCTCCCCTCCCCCAAAAGTTGTGGCTGGATTCGCTACTGCATGAAACATCGAATATCTCGAAAACAATATGAGACTTTCATATGAACGATTTTTTCACATCAGGTAGAGCACATTTTGATCTACATTCCATTTTCGTTTGACGTGGTCATTTCGGGACACCTTGTATAAGTCGTCAGTGTGACCGTTGTTGAAAATCTGTAACCTTGTTTCAAAGCAGGGTAACTGGCAGATTTGTTCTAGATTTCCTATATTTATTTCATCAGCAAGATGTGAACGAGAACATTGAATTATACAAAAAACTAAATGTATTGTTTTCACATCCCCAATTTCGTAATTTTCAAAAATTTGTACTTGCTTCACTTTTCGACTTATCTGTGTATCCATAATTGTTAGACGTATGCTTGCTTTAAGATTATTATTTGTGAAAATGATTCAATAGGAAAGTGTTAACCATGTCTCAAAATGTGAATAGTCAAATTGAGAAGTGTTAAGAAGTTGAAAGTGAGGATAAGTGGGGGTAAGCGCATCGCTACGAATAGTATTACCGGATAACAGGAGGAAATTGAAGTTTCAAAATATGTTCAAAGTTCAAATCAATATTATTTCTGATTATATAGTGCATTTCAAGGCAAAATAAATCATGAAGGAATATCTTACAAGTTATCATCAATGAAATAAGGGATCGATTTATGAATGTGGAATGTATTGTCGAAAAAAGAAGATGTTTGACTGTTTTTCATTACAAGAACCGAATATACATATGATCAAGACAGAATTTGGATGGTTCATGCAATATTTTCGAAATCTTAAAAAAAACAGATGGCTCAAAAAAGAAATCAAGAATTATTCTCGACACTTTTTGATTTTTTCGGATTTTTCGAGGTTTCATTCGATATTTTATCTCAGAAGGAATCTTATATTATTACTTAATATTATATTAAGTAAAATGTAATTGAAAACTTGTGTGTGTCTTGATAAAGACGTGACATGAATACTTCGATAAAATGTTATGGTTACAAAATGGCGAATGCTCTTTGGACTTCTATGCGTGACTTATTACTGTGAACAAGTTGGTTGAGAAGCAACCCAATATACACTTAAATCTCAATACGTGTTATATATTCGCGGCGAAATTCTTCACGTATAACGTTCACTTTATACGTACAATTGGTATGACATGACCTGAAGACAAGTATTTTCTCTAAGTACAACAAGAATACTTGTTACTTCTTTTTTCTCTATTCAGGTAACAGGGATTATAATTTTTTTCCATTGACATCTTCTTTCGGTAGTACTGTTGTAACCTCCGGAACCTGAAGTGTAGAGCCATGATGAGATTCTGTTCTTGGTTGTTTCAATTATCAAACTTTTGTCTGATTCACATGAAAAAACCTTCTGCTGGTCACTTATTGCTGAAACTCATGACGATATTACGTGAAATAGGTAAAAACTAATGAAAAATCTTATATTAGCAAAATTACCGAATGGCAGCTTTGAACCTATCAGGTGATTTGATCTGCAACACCTCAATTGATTTCACTACTACTGATATCCAAGCACTTATCTCTAGAAACACGGAAATTAGGAGACGGGGTGTCAAACCGCTGTGAATGACAGTGACACCAAAATCTAAAATTGTATGCTCCTGTGGTGTGCGTGCTACTTACGGAACGTTTACCTTCTTAATAAAAAATAAAAGTACTCAGAAAGGATTTTTGAAGAGATTGAAAAATCAATTTTCAAACGCTTTTTACTTCGTGGTGACGTGAGGAAATAACTAAAAGTCATTATTGTTTTTCGGGAGTGAGTCAGAATCTTTCAAAAATAAGGAAAGGATATGGTTATCATGACAACTTCTGATATTCAGATATAGAAATACCGAATTAGTCATTATTCATATTCATGATAGTCTGGTCTAAAACAATCAGGTTGACCTCTCTTATGAAAAATTCGTGGTGGGATTCAATTCTGCCCTTCCGTCCATGAACGAAATAACTTCCCAAGAAGAATTTTGTTATATTTGGGTCAGAATAATGGACGCTGAGTTGGCCGACAGGGATTTTTTTAATATCAAAAACACGAAAAATGCTGATCTGATCACATCACAACTTGTTAATTAGTTTTTAAATGACAACACACTGACAACAGTAAGATCATTTGAGAAATTTCAGGGAGATTGAAGCAGAAGATATACAACTATTTTCTAAACCGTAATTATCCAGTCTATTTGCTTAATTCTACAACAATTTTGCGTCTACACACAGACTGAATAGTTGCATGAAAATTGAATTTTTCTGCATTTTCCCATTAATTGAAAAATCCTTCTTTTGACTCATTTTGAAAAATTACTTCTTATGCCGAAAATTTTATATTTTATATACAGGGTCCCATTAGAAGTTTATGGAGAAATAATAATTCGATCATTTCCAAATTTCGTGTGAAGATATAAGCCAAGAATGCCTTCATTTATGATATATTTTCAAATATCAATGACTCTAGCTTTCACCGGAAGTGGTATCAACTTTCTTATTTCAAATGGAACACCTGTATATTATGACTTTTTCGGATAGATCTTCGAATGCCACATTCATTTTATGTATCACTCCCTATAGACATCTAGAGTTATTCACTGTTTTTCGAAAAAATTTACAAATTGAGGCTTGTAGAACACTGAGAAGTCAATGAAAGCGCAGAGCACAATCTTAGATCTGTTTTTTGAAATGGGTTGATGACAAGATATTCAACATAATTCTGTAGAGAAAATTACGTTTCGATATACTGGGAAGTAAAATGAGAGTGTCAAAGTTGAAATTCAAAAAAAGCCAAAAACTCGATTTTTTCAAATTGAAACCATATTTTTTTCACTCACATATCAATTTTTGAGGAAAAAATAGGTGGAGTTCATCAATAGTTCCCTATATCCAAAATGTACCATTTTCGAGATATTCAGGAAAAACTGTCAGAGTGTCAAAGTTTGAATTTCAAAAAAGGCAGAAATTCGATTTTTCCAAATGGAAACCGTATTTTTTTTCACTCCCATTTCAATTTGTGAGGAAAAAATAAGTGAAGTCTTCTAAGGGTTCCCTATATCTTAAATGTATCATTTTCGAGATATTCAGAAATAACTGTTGGCAACGTGCATATTTTAATATGTGAGGTATCAATTATGATCTATGTTCACCCTTTCATTAGAATCTGTATGACTTTATTCAAAATAATGCAGGTTTGTTCCAACTGAAGAATTTATCGTGCAATGTAGTGGCAGAATTCTGTTCCAGAATGAATAAGGAAATCCACCAACCAGGAAATATTGAGAAGGTGCGAAAAATGTTTGAAGTAGGTAGACGAAATTCTCAAAATGTGTTATGATTCAATTTTCTATTCTGATATATCTGAATGAAAGTTCAGGAAGTTTCATGACTTATTTTTATAAGTTTTGCATTACAATTTAAGCTTTCGATATGTATGTCATATTTTCCGAAAAATAACTCGTTATTTTCATTATGAGCAGTAAAAAAACTAGTGGACGTTTTCTTTGAACAATGAAATAGGTGTTGGGGAATATAAACAACAGAAGCATGAAAAAATATTCTGAATAAAGTCGAAGATTTTCAAGAAAGGGCGAACATAGATCATAGTATAATGATATTAAGCTCGTAACAGTTATTTCTGAATATCTCGAAAATGGTACATTTTAGATATAGGGAACCCTGAATAGACACATCCCACAAATTCATACTTGAGAGAAAAAAATACGGTTTCCATTTGAAAAAATCGAGTTTCTGACTTTTTTCAATTCCAACTTTGACACAACCATTTTACCTTCCAGTATATCTAACCGTTATTTTCTTTACAGAGTGACGTCGAATATCTTTTCGGTAACCCATTTCAAAAAACAGATGAGATTTTGCATTGCGCTTTCATTGAATTTTCAGTGTTCTACAAGCCTGAATTTGTATTTTTTTTTCACAAAACAGTGAATAACTCGAAAACGGCTTTAGATGGCTTTAGGGAGTGATAGATAAAATGAATGTGGAATTTGAAGATCTATCGAAAAAACTCATAATATACAGGGTGTTCCATTTGAAATAAGAAAGTTGATACCATTTCCGGTGAAAGCGGAAGTCATTGATATTTGAAAATATATCATAAATGAAGGTCTACTTGGCTTATATATCCACACAAAATTTGAAATTGATCGAATAATTATTTCCCCATAATGGGCACTCCCGGTGGGACACCCTGTATAACTAGCTGACCCGGCAGACTTCCTACTGCCTCAATCGATAAATAAAAAAGCAACTTCAATATTATACTAAACTATAAAAGTAGAATGGAGATTTGTTCAAAACATTTCGTCATAAAATTTTCCGTAGTGTTCGGAAGAAAGATATGTGTAATAACACATGGACTAAGAAGAGTTAATATTATTAGAAAATGTAGTTCACTGATAATATATCAAATATAATACTTTCACGAAAACGCTATTAACCGAAGCGAAACCTACTGGCGTTATTTGCAAGAAGATTTATTTCCTATTTTTTTTTCATTTCATCAAATTTATCAATTTTAATGTATTTTATGGTACTCCGTCGTAGAAGAATCCAAAAAAAATCTTTCATAACAAACAGTTCATCCAATCTTGATTTATACATGGTGTAACCAACAAAATGGCCGACTAAGTTTTATATATTAAGATTTCAATTGAAATGTCAATTTCATAAAATGACATCGGTCATTCTAATTTCTAATTTCCATTTTTTGTTTCTCTGCCATTTCCGCATTGATGTACACTTCAGATGATGAAAATAATTTCAGTAAAAATATAAGTGGTAAAATTCGTTTCTCCGTGAAATTGGAAGATTAGGGCCTCCTAAAAGATTCACGGGCCACTGTTCATTTTAGGCTTATATGAATGATCAATGAAAAAGGGTGGAAAGTAAGTATGAAGAATATGAAAATGTAAAAAAATGATGTAGATATTCACATTATTATTCTGAACGGGGGTCGTTATGACTACATTTAGCCTTCCGGGAACTTCGACCAGGAGGATTTTTTGTTCTTCACCCAACTTGTACATTAAAATCCCAAGGCCAAGGCCGTAAATGGCGTTGATAAATCCAACGACATCCTTAGGAGCTTCAGCTGTTACCTCATAAGGATCCAGAACCACCTTCCCCATGTGAAAGGTTCTTAAATTCCGTCAGATCTGGACACTTGCAGACCATGTGTTGGGCCGTTTCTTGCGCTGATCCACATAGAATGCTGAGCTCAGTTCGTAGCAGCTTTATGAGCTTTCTGTTGTAGGTCCACAAGTTTATTTGCTCACGTAAGACTAGGAGAATTTCTACAGAGCGTTGTTCTGTTTACTGCTTCCCATTGTTGGACCGCTTTCTTATATTTGTCCTTTCCCAGCTCACAGAAAGGTTTAGCTCCAAAAAACATCAGCCTTGATGCTTCCTTGGCGAGTTCCTCGGCTTTTTCATTTCCTTCAAAACCAAAATGCTCTGGTATCCACAGTATAATCACTTTGTTGCTTCTGGTTAGTTGTATTATGGCGTTCCCATATCAGCCGATTCTCCTGGCTGTATGATTACAGCGATCTCATCGTGGCTTGGCTGTCCGTGGTGATATCTTTTTGCGCCCCTTTGGAGACATTCTTGAGAGCAAATATAGACAGCACGTGTCCCTGCCTGTAAAACAGAGGGTTCACTTCTAAGGGGCTTGGATATCCTTAATTTAGATCCATATTCCCCAATACCTTTATAGATACACACATGGAAATGGTCTGAGCATTCATTTGAAATCGAAGTTAATCTGAAACCTCAACAATGTTCTTGATAATGATCCGATCGTCACGAGCCAAAAATATTGTTGTATTGTCTTTAATGATATACAAGTAGTTCAACTCATTAACAACGTTAACAGTAACAGAGGTCTTCAAAATGAGGTGAATTTTTCTTCAGAAATTAGATCGAGTGCGTTTTGCAAAAAATATCAAATTCAATTTTGAATTCCATTTTTCGATAAAGTAAATCCTCAGCTCGAAAATATCAAATGGTGACACATTGCCATCTCTCCTAATCAAAAACAGATACAAGATTTTGTAAAACTTTTTCACTGCAGACATAACACATATCAGTATTAGGTAATGGAATTATTGTGATTGAATCAGGCAAAATCTAAAAGGGCGAAGAATAATGTAAACTGAAGAAAACATACAGAGTAATAGATCATTTTTGTATTACAGCCAATATCACAATAATTTTTGTTGTTGTATTAAATTTCACTTGTCTGCCCCTCTGTGTCCCGCTGTGGGGGACCCTCTGTTGAACGACCTCTAGGAGGCATTCTGAAATGAACATTTGTAAAATCTGATATTGAAAGAGTTTTCCGGGCTTATTGACCTAATGTTTCGCCTACAATTTAGGCGAAACGTTAGGTGAAATTATTCCTAATGGACCACGGCCAATAAGCCCGGAAGACCCTTTCAATATCAGTGAATCCGGTCGTGAAATTCGTAAAATCGCTCGGACTCGTCAATCCTTCAGAATTTCCATCAATAACGAAATGATAGGTAAAATAGTGAAGGAGTAGTTTTTTTATATCTTCAACTTAACTTTCAAATACCTTTGAAATATATCGGATACGAATAATATTCTCGAGATATCGCATTATCAACGAATTTTTTGAAGCGAACTAGCTCAGATAGTAGGTACTCGATACGATCTTCAAAATTAGGTACCGCAACACTCCTCATTAAACATCAAAAATTAAGTGCATCTGCTCTCATTTATTAGGGGGTTTGAGCTATGGGGATGAAAAAAAAAAAAACCTCAAAAGTTGTTTTGAATACATTTCGTTTCACTAAATTTCCATTCCGGTCTTGAACATTATATTTTATTATCTTTGCCAACCGACGTAGTCGAGCTCGAAACTCGAACTGTATTAAATTATGTCCATACGTCCATGTACTCAATAAGTAATAACCCGTTCATTAAAGGAGCTTGAACGGTTCGTGTGATATTGCCCAGTAAAGGAAATTTCACGCAATGTCCACTACAATAAAGCATTGTTTTATAATTATCCTAACAACGACATGAAAAAAGTTATGAAACCGGTAGTATTACGCATTCGTGCTACTTTGGAGTACATAATGATTTTCTCTTGCGTGGTTTTCACAATTTGTTTCGATTGAATTTATTTCTCGCCTTTGCTACAAATCCACATATATTGAAAAATCATGAACGAAATGATTCGTTTAACATATTTATTGAAGAACATAAATTACAAGTTTTATCATAGTTTGGCATCATAAATAGATAACGAACAATTACTTCCATAAAAATAAAACAGAAATTTATTAAGAATAGATAACACAGAAGTCACATAAATAAGAAACAGAATATACAAGAAGCACACACAGTGTGGATTTCTGAAACAATTTATTTGTGGCCATAACTGTCATATCCGTAACTTTCTTGGTAACCACCATCGTAGGAACCATAATCACCACCATAGTCCTTGACTGGAACTGGGACTGGTTTCTCAACTGGGTATGGGACGTGCTTTTCAATGGTAACTGGATATGGTCTGTCTACTGGCACTTTGACTGGTACTCCAACATGTTTAATGATTGGAACAGCTACTGGTTTTTCTACTGGGTATGGAGCTGGATATGGTACTTTGACAGGTACTGGATATGGCTTCTCTACTGGGTAGGGCACAGGTCTGTCCACGGGTACTTTAACAGGGTATGGTACTGGTCTGTCTACTGGGACGGGTACCTTCTTTTCAACGTGAACTGGGTATGGCTGGGGTACATGTACTGGATAGGGACGATCAACTGGGACTTTCACTGGATATGGGACATGTTTGTAGACTGGGTATGGTTGGGGTACATGAACTGGTACTTTAACTGGATATGGAACTCGCTTTTCTACTGGGTATGGAGCAGGTACTGGTACCTTTACTGGGTATGGAACATGTTTGGTAACTGGATAAGGTTGAGGTACAAGAACTTTCACTGGGTATGGCTTGTCTACAAATACCTTGTAAGGTACATGTACAATCTTTTCGACTGGATAGGGTTGGGGTACTGGTACAGCAACCTTGACTGGCACTTTTACAGGGTATGGTACTGGTTTTTCCACTGGATAGGGGGCTGGTACTGCCACTTTTACAGGATAAGGTACGTGCTTAGTCACTGGGTATGGAATATGCTTTTCCACTGGGTATGGAATGGGAATACCCTTAGTGATAGTTACAGTTTTTTGTACACTGCTTCCAAGATCAATGGCAGCAAAACCATCGTAACTTCCGTAGCTTCCTCCGATACCAATACTGTTCTCATATCCGTGCCCTCCTTGTCCAACGAAATAGCCGTGGTCAATATCACTGCCATATCCGTATCCTAAGCTCAGTAATCCACGCTTTGTTTGCTTCTTGTCGCTGGCAACAGATTTCTTCTCCTCTGCCTCGGCATGTATTGCCACTGCGAAGAGGACTAAGATAGTCACCACCAGCTGAAAAATTCAAATGAAAAATTTTACTAAAATAGATTCGATATCTACAAAGGGAGTGAAAGTTTATGCAGATGTTCAAGATTCGTGGCAATTGTAGGTCAGTGTTATAATTCAAGCGCATATAATTATTCTCGTTAAATGTAATGAGGTCACATTCAACATCAACATCGGATTTTAGAACTTCTTTTAGTCTGTAATTACCAGACGATATTACTCGACTTGAATTCTTAATTAATTCAATTTTTTCAATATCCGTTTCTTTCTTTAATATCCTAACTGATCTACGATTCCTAAGATGCATTTGGGGAAATACTGACTTATTTGAAATAAATTGAATACGAATAAATTGAATACGAATAAATTGAATTACGAATTCTTCATTGCAAAAATCGGCTCATGGAAAAAATCGGAAATAATAACAAATTAATCTCGATGGACTGCGAACTTTGGGAATATCCTCAATGGACATTCCGAACTATCCCTTAGAATCTGGTCACAAACACTCATGAATCACTATAAGCACAAAATCACCAAAACTCACCAATTGCTTCATGGTAGCGCTCATGCAAGAAGGTTTAGTGTTTAAGTTCAAGAAGTGAACTGTTTGATTTTGGGGAGTCTCCAATGACTTTTATACATAAGTGGGCTTTCGATGTTCTACGACCACCACCGCTGTTTGAACGCACCAGGTTGTGCAAAAGGTGCCCCCCTCGAAGAAGAAGGTGAACCGTTTCCATGATCGAGAAAGTCATTTTTCAGTAGAGTCAACTCGGAGGTGATCTTACGTAATTCTTGATGCGAGAAACATCGCCCGCACTCAACGAGCGTAACAGTTTCAGTTCTTCAGCTGGTTCTTTCGATAGGTTCGGAACCGACGTCCAGTCTTTCCCATGCACATGTCGTGTATGTCATCAATTCGAATTTTTTCTAATCGTGACGTTATACGAGGAGCTATCGAAACATGCATCCAAAAGCGGGCGTTTGTGAGTATTTATGTTGAATCTTCAGATTATTGGCATACTAGAGGGATTGGATATTGTTGATTCTCCAAACGATTTGAAGCTCACAACCAATGCGTCATATGAATAATCAGAAGAATTTCTGGCCGAATCTACTTTTCTATGGTTAGTTTTTTATTCAAGAGACTACTACTTTTAATTTCGAAATAGTATTTTCAATACAAAAATCCCCCTCGAGAATTTTCAAGTTCGATTTTTGGGTTATTGTTTGCTCAGAGAACTCTGCATATCCGCCTAGGATGTTGTGGATAAAACTTCCGCCATCTGGCGTTGACTGACATTCAATAATTCTAAGAATGATCCAGAAATTCTAGAGTATGTATACCCCATTGCCCCATTCCCTCATATGAAATCACTCACCTATGATTTAATTTTCTTAAGTTTTTGTAACTGAAATGTCACTAAAAAATTTTAGTTGGCAAACATGAAATATCGTTATTGTCAAAAGGACGTTGCCAGTTTGTCGTAAGGCCCACAAATTTTCTTCTATGGTATAAATGAATATATTTGAACACTTATCTCTTGTTCTTTTCATGCAAATAATTATATGAGGAATCCCTTCAATCAGTTCATATAAACGTCAATTTTGTTCATCTATCACATCTTTTCCACTTCTTCAATTTTTCGAACTGAATTCACATTCTGAGAAATATGTAATTGCTAACAACTTCATGTAGAACGGACAACGAAACGATAATTTGTAACACAAAAATGTTTTGACAATCGTCATAACCTCCCATTTTAGTTCGATACAGTATGGAATCTGTCAGATTTAAAATCCAACCGAACCGAGTGATTTTATACAAGTGGATAGAGTTTATTTTCTCTATTTCAGTATCGTAATGAGTTCATTATGGTACTAAAAGTAGTGCTGTAATGAACTCATTACAGCATGGTTTTCAGTTATATTTTTCGTTTTGTGGTTGTTAGTACTGACCTCCGATCCTATCAATTTTCAAATCAATGCAAATTCCGTAATCTGTCAAATATCATAAGTCACACCAATACAAAAGTCACTCATCTGAATTTTTCGTGGATTTTAGAAAATATATCAAAAAACTTGTCTGAAATAGAGAAAATATCGTCTAATACTCGTGGCAGAAGGCAATTCCAACACTCATTAGGAGCCCATTCTGCAACTTGTTTTAGAATATACTATTTTCAACAAGATACACAAAGGGGATGCTTTACAATGAAGTAAAGTATTTACGAGGTTCAAAACTTTTGATAGAAGAGTCATTGGGTGCTCGAATATTTTTTTTTATGTTTCTTATATCCTTACGTTTTTTTTTGAGATAAGTGATAAGCTTCATCTCATAACAAATTTATAGGAATATTTAAATTTTCCACAAAACTGTTCAACAGATGAACTCAGTTGTTGTGAATGGTCTTAGATTCATGATTTGATCGCTTCTAAGGACGAAATAATTGATATTAAAGTTCCCATAGACTTCGCATGAGAAAATCAATTTTTTTAAATTCAATAACGAAGAATTTTGCAAATAGCGTTTACTTCGATTGAACGTTGCTTTGATGTTATTTTTCCATGGTCCGACTATTGATGATGATCAGTTCGGTTAAACTGATCATGAAAAATTTCCAACCTCTGTGAATGAGTAGAGATGATAATAAAAAAAAATTAAATTACCTCATGATTGCGTTAGATTTTAAAACAGTACATATGTAGAAATTATAAAAATGGCAGCTTTATCAAACATTGAAATCACAAAAAAAAAATTCTTCTATGTGAAATCTACTGGAACTTTTATCTCAATATTCTTAGGCTGAACACATAGTGGAGCGGTGAGCAGAGTTTCTCTAAAAATTTGGTGTTTTCTGAAAAATAAAAACAGAAGTTGTAATGTACAGAGTGATTGTTTAAATTTTGCTCAATAGCAAACTTTTAAATGGGCAAATTTGTAGTATTTTTTATAGTAGGGGAGCCCAAGCGAAGATTTAGGGATTCACTCAGGTGCGGCAAATTCATATATAGGGGGATTCCTTATACCATGTTGAGTACCTCCACCAAATATGAGCGCGGTATATATGGCCGCGAGTCCAGAAAAAAGGATCAGATTAGTAAAAAAAATTGATCATCGGACATTCTCGAGCGCGTCAGATTAAGAAAGGGTGAGTTAATTACATGCTGAAAAGTGTATATACCACTAATCTGACAATCTGAGAGTGACTAAAAGGCAAGAAAGGGCTCCAAACTATTAAAAAATCATCGTTCAGACATTCCCAAGCGTGGCTAATTTTTTTTTTTTATTTTGAAGGAAATAATTCAAGGATTAAGAAAAACATATAATCTGACGATTTCCTCAAGCCGAAGTAACAGAAATTCGTCAAGAAAGTTCAATGAGTGCATCTGCATAATGTCATTTTGACAATTTTCGGAATATCTCTTAATTTTTGGTTCCGCCAAATATTCCGATTTTTTTGTGTTATAAGATGTTTGGTTTATCGTCAGGAGATGATTTCATTTCAATAGTGTCTCATAGAGGTCTCCAAAAATCTGAAGTTCCAAAAAATCGAATCGGGTTCGGGGTTTGAAACACCCTCACAATCATAGAGCCAGAATGCAAGAATTTTGAATTTGAATATTGAAGTAATTCTGAAGGAAGACAGTGATAACGTTTCGAAATTAGCCAATGAACATGGTGTTAGGGTGATTCTTCTCCAAGAGACCCACATGGCAAAAGAGAAAAATCGTCAGATTAAGATTCAACACATCTAGGACATTGATATGAATCATATACAGGGTCTTTCACGAGGAACCTCACCCATATTTATACGGGAAACTACTGAACGTATTTTCATGAAATTCAGCACTTATAAGTATTTCACGATGCTGATGAAATCTAAAATATTTTCAAGGCATGAGCACCTCCGGTTTTTCCGGAAATGACGTCAACTTCCGTTTTTCAAATTAGAACACCATTTTTTTATTGCAGAAATAGATTCCTTAGAAAATTTCAAGTTATTTTGATGTAACATTTTTCAGTTTTGGTTGGAAAATTCTCTCTGAGCGGGAAAATTCGAAAAAAAAATCGAAAATAGAGCTCCGCTGAAACAAGAATAACTTCGAGGTTTTTGGATGGAAAATTTTCATTTTTGGGATTTTTCAAGATGTAAGATTGATGTATCCACTTTAAAAATCGAAATCGCAATTCATGATACAGGGGGTGAAAAAATCGCTTTCAAAGTTAGGGATGACAAAATCGTGAAAAATCAATTTTTTCAAATTAGAACCCCATTTTTTTATGGCAGATATTGAATCTACGTTAAAAAATAATGTGAGTGTATGCATCACACCCTTGCCCTAAAGTGGATATTTTCTGAGTTATTCACAAAAAACTGTTTTTCGTCTTGAATTTTCAGCTATTTCTTTTCCCTTCACGCCAAAAAGATGAAATTTTCAGGAACTGTTACTTAAACCATGTTTTAGATTTTACTACCCTAATATGCAAGAGAAAAAAGTTACCGGTTGTTCCTAAATAGATGGCGAATTTTGATTCGAATTTGTATCCGAAACCTCTTCATTTCAACTAATCGGCCATCGGTTTTCTCTCCAGTGATAAATAAATAATTCCTTATGAACCATATGCAAAAACTTACCATGTTTTACATTCTTTTTTTTTTAATGATAGATATCATTAAATACATCTGCCAAATTCCTCTTTATTCAGTAGCATTTTGTGTTTACTATTAATTTGGTGATAATTCGTATTAAGTTATAAAATCGATCACTATGCCTAATTTTACCAATGAAGATTATTTAAATCTCATTCTACTTCATGGAGAATGTAATAAAGTTGTAGATAGAACGATTCGACTGTTCATTGAGAGGTTTCCTGACCGACCCAGACCAACGAGAGATACCATTAACAGAACCATGACAAACTTGAGAAATGTCGGATCTTTCGTTAAGAAAACTATACACAGAGAAAAAAGTGTAGTAGAAGATGAGAACAACGAAATTACAGTTCTTGCATATTTTCGTGTGAATCCTCAAAATTCTATCAAAGATGCCGAGATTGATCTGGGATTATCTCAATCGAGTGTTTGGAGAATATTAAAAAAACATAAAATGCACCCATATAAATTCAATAGGGTACAGCATTTGAAGGAAACTGATTTCGTCAGGAGAACAGAGTTTTGCGAAGCTATGATGATTCGATTTCAAGAGAATGAAAACTTTTTGGACTGCATAATTTGGACAGATGAATCTAAATTCACAAAGAATGGTTCTTTCAATAGGCATAACAGTCATTATTGGGATGAAGAGAACAACCACCACTTCAGACAATGGAACTTTCAAGAGACCTGGAGTTTCAATGTTTTTTGCGCCATCAAAAATAATGCAATTCTCGATGTTCACATTTATGATGGGACTTTAACTGGTAAGATAGAACACTACACATGTTTGCATAATTTAAAGAATGTTCTCCCTTAGGAGATAGATATTCTGACATATTGACTCAAATAATTGAGCCGCTAGTACAGAACCATAATGACTTATGGTATCAACAAGATGGCGCGCCTCCACACAATTCACTCAATGTGTCAAATATCCTCTACAGGCTATTTGAAGATCGATGGTTGGCGAACAATGGTCCACATCTTTGGCCACCACGTTCTCCCGATTTAACTCCTTTAGATTATTATGTTTGGGGTAGGATAAAAAATATTGTCTACTCAACTCCCCTGACTGATAAAGAGGACTGCATAGAACGAGTCAGAAATGCGTTCAGGTTTGTTTAGATTTTTAGATTCATAGTTTTGAAACTCAATTTGGTTTTTAAACACTTTTGCAGATCTCTTCCTCCCGATGAAATAAGAAGAGCAACGCACGAAGCATTCCTGAGACGTATAAATAAATGTCTAGAAATTAACGGTCAAAACTTTGAGCATCTTCTCTAGTTATAACTGCGAGAGTTTGCCATGGTTCTCCTAATAGTAACTTGAAGTCGGTTTCAAGAAGGGGGGAAAAATCTACAGCATGGTTCAAATAACAGTTCCTGAAAATTTCATCTTTTTGGAGTGAAGGGAAAAGAAATAGCTGAAAATTCAAGACGAAAAACAGTTTTTTGTGAATAACTCAGAAAATATCCATTTTAGGGCAAGGGTGTGATGCATACACTCACATTATTTTTTAACGTAGATTCAATATCTGCCATAAAAAAATGGGGTTCTAATTTGAAAAAATTGATTTTTCACGATTTTGTCATCCCTAACTTTGAAAGCGATTTTTTCACCCCCTGTATCATAAATCGCGATTTCGATTTTTAAAGTGGATACATCAATCTTACATCTTGAAAAATCCCAAAAATGAAAATTTTCCAACCAAAAACCTCGAAGTTATTCTTGTTTCAGCGGAGCTCTATTTTCGATTTTTTTTTCGAATTTTCCCGCTCAGAGAGAATTTTCCAACCAAAATTGAAAAATGTTACATCAAAATAACTTGAAATTTTCTAAGGAATCTATTTCTGCAATAAAAAAATGGTGTTCTAATTTGAAAAACGGAAGTTGACGTCATTTCCGGAAAAACCGGAGGTGCTCATGCCTTGAAAATATTTTAGATTTCATCAGCATCGTGAAATACTTATAAGTGCTGAATTTCATGAAAATACGTTCAGTAGTTTCCCGTATAAATATGGGTGAGGTTCCTCGTGAAAGACCCTGTATATCTTAATATGACGCGCCCGAGAATGTCAGCATGACGATTTTTTTTTCATTTTCAATCTTTACCTACGCCCAAGCCCGTGTGGAATGCCACACGATAACGATGTGATTCCTTTGATATATGCAAGCAACCGTGGATAATAAAACATGTGATATTTATTTCATTTATTCATTAACTAAAAGTCAAATTGAGTGTTCGAATGACCCCCATTTACGTATACACACAGTCGATATATTTCAATTAAGTTTTTGAGGGTTTTCTTTACAATTTATGGAATATATTCACTGAGGTTTTCGACTATTTCTTTCTATATTCTGAATTTAATCTCTTTAATATTTTGCGGACGGGCCATATACTTTTTATATCTCAAATATCTTCATAAAGAAGTGTCCAAGGAGGTTAAGTAGGGACTATCAGGAGGCCCTAGAATAGAACTTCGATATAAAGAAATCACAGCATTCTCGAGTGGCGTTTTACAGCTGCCTTAGATTGAGACGAAAAAATCTATTTTTTCAGAAACTGCCGCAATTAACCTCAATGAAGTATATGTATTTGAAATCAGCAGAAAAAGCTCTACCGATTAGAAAATGAAATTCAAAAAACAATAGTTCACATCAAATTTTTAGGTTTACGATGCCTTTATCCATGTCTTAGTACTGCATTCTGAATGCACATAAAAAATACTTCAAATTTGCCCATTTAAACGTTTTTGTACGACCAATATTAACTGAGATAGCTATTGAGTAAAATATAAACAATCACCCTGTACCATATATCATGACTGGTTTCTTCTCTAGGATCTCAAAAACTAATATTTATAGTGATATATCGATGAAACAGCATTTAAATTATATTGCCCAATTTGTCTAGTAACCCCAAACGAAATTTCGATAGATCTTCTAACAAATTTCAAATCAATTTCAAACTTGCATAAAAATTCATAGTCCAAGAGCTAGTGAACCTTTTGACTAACGGTTTGTCTGTAAGGCTAGAAATTTTTATAGCGATAGTTCCTAGCATGCTGAGGACGGAAATCATCGCCTGGCACCCCTCACCCCTGCACGTCATCAAGATCTATATCTTTGAAAGTGTTAAAAAAATTTAAAAAATAAACTTGTTCCTGTAAGCTTGAAACTTTCATACGATTTTGTTCGTTCATTGTGAAGTTCGAAAAAAATTGACAGGCGATTTCGACGAGCACAAGTACCTGCCAGGCGATTCGAAAAGGGTGTAAAATACGAACAAAAATGAACTTTTTCATGTAAGGCTGAAATTTATATATGTGTTCGTCTGAGGGAATGAAAAAATAAGTTATATTATTAATCTTCATCATCATCTGATATGTTATCATCAATTTTTCATCATATAGTACAGTCGTTTCAAGCGTAGTACACTGTGTCTTGAATTGGTTGAGACTGCATTATATCTCAGCTATTATTGAAAATAGAGTCATGCGGTTTTCGAGACCATGTGTCACTTTTTTGTAAAACTTTTAAATCCACAAACAGAAATATTCCATCTTCTTTTGTTTCTGGAATACAGTGCGATAATGATAATATTCACTTTTTGAAGATGTTATTATTTCTCGGGTGCTGTATGAGAAAAAAAGTATGAAAATGTTTTTAATAATGTTTTTACGTAGAAGTTAGTGGCGCAGCTTAAAATTTTTATCTAATAAATGTTTTTAAGATATAGCTCAAACTTGAAATATTTCAAATGGAACACCTCGTATGTTTCAACGTCAAATCATCTCATTTTTTCTGAATACATCGATGTATCACAACCTCACCTTTAATAAATTTGAGCGTCAACCATCCGAAAAATGTATACGGTCGTCCGGCACTTTGGGACCCAGGTAACCCGCTCTATAATCCGGCATTTTATACAGCTGAAGGCCGGATCACCGAGAGTAGTTTTTCCCGCTCGGCAGTCCGGACCTGACCTCGACAGTGATGTCACGTATTTGTTTTCTCTTGTTTCATAGCGTCCCTTGACAAAATAGCGGTCTTATTTTGCGAAAGTTGGATAGTAGTGAAAATCATATGAAGTTAGCTTTTTTTTCCTGTACAAATTCGATAATCCGGCATCAAGCGCCTACTGTATTTCTGTTTGTTTTTTTTTAAGTAAGACACGAATTCTTCCACACATGTATCAAAAAAACATTTTTCAGTTGATATTTTGAAATTATGTTCAAAATAGGATAAAATAAATGGGTTTAGATCACATGGCTTTTTCAAAAAGTAATGATTATATGCTTGTGAATATTGATCAAATGCGTTGGATATTTTTTTTAACTGAAATTTATTGAAGCATAGGTCGTGATACAGTTTGACGTTAAAATAAACATGGTGTTTCATATGAAAAATTTCATTCCGTTCCAATTCAATCTCAAAAATAATGCTTTGCAAAAATGTTTAGCTACGCCACTGACTTCTACGTGAAATATCATTATAAGAAGTTTAATTTTTTTTCTTTCTTATGCAGAGCCCGAGAAAAAATAACATCTTCAAAAAGTGAACATTATCATTATCGCACTGTATTCCAGAAACAAAGGAAGATGGAATATTTCTGTTTGTGGATTTAAAATTTTTACAGAAAAGTGACACAGGGTTTCGAAAATCGCATGACTCTATTTTCAATAATAGCTGAGATATAATGCAGTCTCAACCAATTTAAGACACAGTGTACTACGCTTGAAACGACTCCGACTGTACTATATGATGAAAAATTAATGATAACATATCACATGATGATGAAGATTGATAATAAAACTTATTTTTTCATTTCCTCAGACGAACACATAAATAAATTTCAGCCTTACATAAAAATGTTCATTTTTGTTCGTATTTTATACCCTTTTCGAGTCGCCTGGCAGGTACTTGTGCTCGTCGAAATCGCCTGTCAATTTTTTTTTTGAACTCCACAAATAACGAACAAAATGATATGAAAGTTTCAAGCTTACAGGAACAAGTTTATTTTTTTAATTTTTTTAACACTTTCAAAGATATAAATCTTGATGACGTGCAGGGGAGAGGGGTGCCAGGCGATGATTTCCGTCCTCAGCATGCTAGGAACTATCGCTATAAAAATTTCTAGCCTTACAGGCAAACCGTTACTCAAAAGGTTCACTAGCTCTCGTACTATCACACTCAGCTCTTTATTTGAGTTTTTGAAAGAGACAATAGCTCCGATGGTAGGCATTTTTTGTTTCATCTTCGTTATCAATCGTGTTTGTTTCTTGAGCTGAAAATAATAAAATTCTGATCAAGAAAGGTTCGTTGATATTGCTGATAATTTTCCTATCTTGTATCAAATCAAGACTATAAAATTAATATGAATATGCATGCTTTTGTTTGCTGCTTCAGCATTCTTATAGATATGCAGGTATATGAGTGATAGCGCTGAGTGCAAGGTCAAGAAATATCTGTTTTTATGAAATTTAGAAAAAAGGAGGTATTTCTTGGAGCCTTGCGCTTCTCTTCCAACGTTCTCGAATTATTGCTAATTTTTGCCACGTAAATGGTGGAGTATTCCAAAATACGATGCGGGATCATGAGAAGAAAGATTTCCTAGATTTCCACGCCTTTTCAAACAAATACATATTATGATAAGAAATCATGTTTAAGAGACGACCGCCACACCCATTAGGATGTTCTATGTGTTCTTATATTTTGGCTGTAACGCTGACCTAATCTGAAATTCAATAAAAAAATAAGCGATATCGATATCCCTGAAATCTATAATATTGACGATACCATAAAGTTCAGGATTTTTCAACAGACTAAGAAACACGACAGCACACGAAATCATCACGAAAAATGTGAAAATGAGCTTTCGAGAATACCTAAACCTCATTTGTTCAGAGCGATTATGCAAAAATTTACGAAGAGAAAGATTGTATTAATCGTCACCTGAAAAGCTCAAGCTTTTTTTCGAATGGTGGAATGAAAAAATACAAGGACAGTTTTCTCGAATACTAACCAATAGAATCTATTTTTTATACTCAATTACCTACTATCTATGAAAACGTAGACATAAACTTCGATTACATTTTCCTATCAACGTTAAAAATGATTACAAATATTTTTTTTAATATTCCTGATGAAGTTCAAGGAACTCCCTTCAATTTTCGACAAAAATTCACTTCTCGAAAATTTTTATATATACTTTTCAACATCCTGTATATGGTTTTTCTAGTTGGTCGGTTTTTCGGAAAAATCTCTAAAGAAGAAGCTCATGTAGTAAGATATAAGTAGATATTTCAACTGCTGAGTAGATTTCAAAAAGTCAGATTCTAACTCATAGCTACCCGAGTACATACCTATCATGTCTTCACTTCTAATACATACGAAGAGATTTAGGTTTGAATTTTCTTGATGACATTTATTCGAAAAGTTAACAATTTTCAGAAATTGCTTGAATTTCTCCACGGTTAAAGTAAGAGGTATGAAAACCTCAACTCAAGAAATTCAAATAGTTCACTTAGATACTGAGGTCATTGGTAAATTCCAAAACAAAATTCTTCGACAACATAAGCATTCATCTAATCCATTGTTTTTCATTAAAAAAAAAATGAGATTACCATTTCCAAAACAAATATTCAAGGGATCTTTCGTCACGGATCAACTATGAAAATGCTCACATAAAAGGTAGCTGCTCCAAAATGCCTAGTCTACGAAGCAGTATTTAGCGGTTATTATAAACTAGATTGACCCCACAGCTTCACCTACGTAATATTTCATTATAAATCTCTACTCCAATAAATTCAATACACTATAGTGAAATTTCCATCAAAATCCGACATCTGGTTCTGAAGTCATGTAGACAAACAAACTGACGAACATACCATCCACACTTTCACATTCATAATTATTAGTAGGATAGTAAGAACCAGTAAAAATGTATTTGAAATCTTCACGTAGAAGAAAACTGAAAACGAACTCCAGTTATCGAAAGATTCGCCAACCGTTCCTGAAAAAAAAACACTTCTCAATTTCTTATTGCGATTCAGCTACGGCCAAGGACGTCATCAGAATCATAGAACAATCGAAATAATCGTATGTCCATGAGGCATTTCCAGTCAGCTGATTTTGACACAACAATCTTCTATGTTGTGAGGGGCACACAAACTTTAGAAACCAGTTAAAGTGTTTAAAACCACCTTCTTTTTGGGCGAAATCCTCATACTACGTGAGAAATCTCAAGTCACACAGGATAGAGTACAAAAATACACAAATATCTGACAAAATCACTGGATTCAATTTGCTAAATTTGCTTTGTGTGCCCCTCACGACTTCGCAACGCATGCTCTCTTGACGTGTGTGACGTCAGCTGGAAATGGCTAATTGTGCCTTCATAGAGGGTTAATTCTTGTCTAAATTTTTCTATTTCTTCAACCTGTCATATCTTTGCGAAATATCTTGGAAAAGATGCTATAAGGAGAATTCTTCATCAGAAATACATGACACAGATAATTGTCACATTCATTATAATATTCATTCATTTCGTGCCGACCAAAAGTCCTCGTCAAATGGAACATTTGCAAATTGTATTGAAAATGTTTAATTGGGTTATCGTAGGTTATACACTCGGTAGTTAGCCATATGCCATCTCGATTTCATAGAACTTTTCGAGCTTTATAAATTGTCCTGTATCATCTTCATAGATATCTCTCATAGATATCAGGTCATCAAAATCGGAAATCGGTCATCTGTTTTCCTATAAAGACAAACAAACTCAGGGACTCTCACATTTATAATATTAGTAAGGATTATTGCATTTTTGAAAAATATTCAACAAAGTACCCAAGTAATCTATTTAAACTACAAATTATTCAGTTTGATATGTTGACAATATTCAGAGACTATAGGTAGAGCAATGTTTCATATTCTCTGAAGATTATTTTCTTGTATACGTATTCTTTGACTATTATAGAATATTTTGAATTGATTTCCGTAGAACTACTCCTCAGGTAGACGAAATCTCCAGATTATGCTGCAAAAGTAAAACACGATTACGTTGTCGCAGAGCCACTTCATTTCAAAGTACATATGTGTTTTGAAGAACTTGTATAATACCTACGTATTCTTGGTAAGCATTATTTCTTCATGCGTCAGTTGGTACGCGAACAGCCGCATAATCCTCTTGTATTATTTGATGATTGCTTAGAATGGAATATAATTAGACGAAACAGAAACGAGAAAGTTCCCAGCCTTAAACTTGTTCCTTGCACCGGTTATATATTGTACGACCAAATAAAAAAGATACCTTCCTGAAACTATATTTGGCATTATTTTACTACTTGATGGCCAGAAGGTAATTTCTTAATTAATTTCACTCAGAACCAATGGTCTTCTGAAAAAAGTTGTAGAATGGGTCCTATTCCAACACGAGTGCGAAATTTGAACGCTTGAAGTGTTGAAACTATTCCTGCAACGAGTGGTATTAGACTATATTTTCTCTATTTCAGTTCAAGCTTTGTGGAATCTCCCAGAAATTTAATGAAAAATTCAGATTATACATTCTTGTGACTTGTGTATTTTGGCAGTTGGCGTGACTGACAGATAACGGAATTTGAATTGACGTGTGTTCAAAGGATCGTAAGTCGGAGTTGACAACCACAAAACGTAAAAATATAACTGTTACAACACCACTTTTAGAACTGTAATTAACTCATTACGATACAGAAATAAAGAAATCAATATTCAGAAAGAATCTGGGACTGAATTTAAAAGTGAGTATTGAAATGAATTCTCAGTTGATGTCGACCCTGAGCTTATCCTTGAATATATTCTGATATTGTTGAAGTTGTGCAGAATTGAAGGAAAGGTTTTCGTTTTCTTTTTTTTTTCGAATATCATACAAATATTCTTTTCTTCAATCAATGAAAATTTCAGTTGGTCCTCAATGAGTTATAAGTGTTACAATGAATACAAAAGGGCAGTATATGGATAGGGAATTTATCGATTCTCAAATCAAATAGATTCTGAAATTTTTATTTCATTCAATTCGAACAGTTCACAAACCAGCAAGAGCTGAATATGTGTCTCTCCTAATGTAACCGATAGGAAGGTATAAATATATTTGCAGAACTCGGTCAATCCATTCTTGGAATAGGTACATGAATCACGTAGGTTAACTACAAACTTTTGAAACTAGTTGTTCTTATGTACTGCCACGATCAATAAATTTCAATAATTATGATTCACATTTTAAAATTCTTTTTCATTTGAAGAGATCATACATAATAATGAAACGCAAATTCTCGAAATTAGTTCATCGATTCTACTTTTTATCTGTTCATGATAGGTACACGATAATCCACTTTTCTCATTCTACCTGCTATTGCTGTTTGACCTCAGTACTTATTAGTGTATTAACTGTATGAAGTTATTAGATGCCAAAATATTTCTTTGAGAAAAACTTGACGGTGCTTTAAAATTTGGGGGATGATATATTCTTGCTGGAGTAATATTATTCCGCAACTGCTCTTCTTTTCATGAAACTAAGTTGACAGTTGTTCGTATAAACAGGTGAGCTGATGTTTATAAATTTTTAAAAATATTTAGATTGCTTCAGAAAATACATAACTTCGTACAATTTTAGGCGCAGTTGATATATTATCTGAAGTGAAACTCATAATTTGCCAAATTTCAGCTGAATATCTTGGGAAATGATGATATCATGAGGAAATGATGTGGCTATGACAAAATTCAAACTTGAACACCTTGCATTTAGAAAACTAAGCGTTGGCGGCCATGTCTTTCATTCCCAATATAATTTCAGTAATAACCTTATTTCGTTTGTATCTTCGATTTAGCGCCACCAGTCTCAGAGTCCTCGGACACATGAGAGATAATGCAGTAATTATAGTTTAATCGTGATTGAGTCCATTTTGTGTATATCCTCTCTTCATATTTCATTTAATTGTGCAAGGGATTCAAGTGGATAATACGAACTAAATCAATTCTTGACCCTAAGTTTACTTGAAAGGAAATAGGTCCTTGTACCATTTATCAGTTGGGAACTAGAACCGAAGGGTCCTCGAGGAAATATCAATTTGAAATGTGATTCGCAGTCTTTACTGTTTCTTTTGGTTTATTATTTTAAATATTGAAATGGTTTCTAATAGACGGCTTCGCATGAGAACTAAATAATATTTTTTTACTATACGGAAAAGGAGGATGCATTGTGAACAGACGAAAACATACATCGAATTTCCCCACTTCAGCAAATCGGAATCGTTAATGCACTCTTAAACCATTCTTGAAACCTGAAATTGAAACAATTGATTATATGGGGTTAAAAAATATTTTTTATTGGTCATTAAATTGTGGAGAAAATAGGAAGAAACTAATGCAAAAATTTTTACACCAAATTTTGGTTTCTGATTCGTATCCGAACAAATTTTGAGAAATTAAACTTGTTGTATGTTTTTTAACTGGTTGATGTATACTGTGTCTCAAATTGGTAGAAACTGCACTGTATCTCTGCTATTATTGAAGGGGCATGAGGTTCCACGACCCTGTGACACTTTTTGTAAGACTATTAAATCCACAAACAAAAATATACCAACTACTTTTGTTTCTGAAATTCATGGCGAAAAACGAAATTTTTCACTTTCTTGAGGCGTAATTATTTCTCATGGACTGTAGAAAAATTAAAACTGCTTTTAATAGATATTTTCACGTAGTCAGTGGCGTAGTTGAAAAAATTTTTTAGAGCAATGTTTTCAAGATTGAGCATAAACTTGGTATTTCAAATGGAAAAACCTGTATATTTTAACGTCAAATGTTTGCATTTATTTTTTCTGAATGCATTGATGTATTACCACCTTGCCTTCAGTAAATTTCAGTTTAAAAACATCCATATTAATGTTTGTTTTTTTAATAGTAGGCCATGCATAAATGCATTTAATTATTACTTTTTTCAAAAGACATGTGCCTTGAACTTACCTATTCATTTTATCATATTCTAAACATAAACTCAAAAGATCACTCTTCAACATAAACTTGAGAATGGTGAAAAAGAACAAAACCTTTAATATTAATATGGGAAGTTTTGTTTTTGATGCATGTTCACCGGAAACCATTTCCAATGAATTTCGGTAAATGAGGAATTCATACACAATTAAATAAAATGAAGTTTCAGTGCAAATGCAATAATGAGATATGGTTCAGAAAAATCAAATAATACGTGAATTATCATTTCATGGCCCTTTGAGTCGTAACTCTTCAGACAAGGGTTCCAAGATCTTTTTGTATAAATATGAGTGATAAAATTCGTTTATCATAACATGATGCAAATTAATTTTGGGCTATTTCCATAATCTCAGAATACAATCCAACAAACGGTCATCGTGAATATTTCGTTATCGTCGAATGAGACAAAGAATCAGAATATCGAAGTAAACACCCTTTTCATGATGAGAATCTATCAGCAACGTGTTTCACCTTCCTTGTTTTTTCGAAGCTATGCTGTAGAAGCGTGACTAGGCGTTTTCTCACAATGAAGGCGTTCGCATCAATCTCAGCTAGTTGCGATTTGCTCCGATGCAGTAATGAAAGATCATGGAGATTAATATTCATTGAGGAAGCTGGCAAGAGGAGGTCCAGGTGATGTTCCGTTATATGACACACCTCTGGAATAAGTACTGGCCTTCATTGTGTTCGTCCAGCAGAATCACTTGACTTGCACCGATGATGTCTAGAAAGAGCGAAACTGATCTGTCACTGCTCTGCTTCGATTAAAGCATTTTCTGGCTTTGGCTGAATCTACCAACTTAGTCTCTACAAGGACGTTACCATTTCGTGAATTAAATAAACATTGAATATTCTATAGTAGTATAAGAACAAGAGAGATATATGAGAAAGCTATATGAGATATGTTTATTTAACAGTTTTCAAAATACAAATGAAAAATTCAATATAATTCAAAATATTGTAATATTTCCTAATGTCATAACGTGAGAGATCACCGTATTGAAAAATGGAAGATGTCTAGTGTCTACTTTTCTTGGAACTGAAATGATATTCTGAATTCCTGATTTGTTTCCAGATATTTCGTCAGTACAATTCTACAGTTCCAAATCTACAGATCCATGTGTTTAGCAGCTGGGCAGTACAACCCCAAAGATCCATTATACCCGTTACACAAATGTGACATCTATAGAAGTAAAGAAGCTGGGAAAATCCTTAAGTGAGTATAACTTGTTTTACCATTCCATGTTTTTCGATATAGAAAATGAAGATATTTCTGTTTATCTGAGAGAGTTACTTTTACATAGCTCAAGTAAAATATCATAGGATAATGATGATATCATTAATACTCGTCTGACAAGTCTTATAGATTGAAGGTGGGTTTCAGAAAACATTGATTTCCTGATCAAGCACTGCCAATTCGGTTGAAGCCACCGAGATTCATTGAAATTTCAAATCAAGTGATTCGATTGGTTTGAGTTCACGTGAGCTTTTTTGATCGCAATATCAAAGTTTTGCGAAACCCACCTATATAGTCTCAGAATCGATGCTTTGATACATGCGAAATGTTTTCTATCAATATTTCGGAAATTGTCAAGTTCTTTTCAACAGCTTGTTCGTTATATAAAACTCCGACGTAATCTAGCCTGAGAAATAGGAGACAATAAAAGTACTGGTGGGAACATCTGTCGTCAAAACTGTAGATTAGCATAAAAATCCAATCTATTGTATACAGATTTTCTTTCACTTACAAAAACGGGAACGATATAATTTCGGTTATTACCTGATATCATTTTTCATCTATGATATAACTGGGAATATAAATATTTTGAAACAACGCCTTGTGACGTAAGATATTTCAGAAATGTGAAATATTTAGTAATTCCAGTTAAGTTATTTATTCATTCAGAATGAAATTGTTTCACGATCTAACATTGGAAAAATCATTAATGCACATGCATGATGGTTTATTTTTCAACATGAAAATTGTTATATAGACTAGCGATGAAATTTCACAACACATCAGAGATTGATTATTTCTAGTTCAAATCAAGGAATGAGATTCATATTTATATTTTATTATACATATCCCTGATGCAGTGTTCAAATGAGCATGAAATTATTCTACGGCACATTTTATACAGATAATATCTAGAAGAATACGCTTCCGTCGGAGGAAGAATGGTATTAATTATCATCTTCAAAAACCCCTAATATAGGATATAATAACTCAGAACTGAAGGCTTCTTGAAGAACTCGCATATTTTGATATAAATTAGAATCAATTCGGTTTATTCAAGGAAAAGCTCATTAAAAAAAAGCTGATAAGATTTAATTCGGAAAAAAAATATAGTTTTTTACTGAGCACCATTAGGAAATTACCATCGCGAGTTGAACACTAACACTGTATCTCAAAAATTCACGAATTTCAGGAATTTTCTGAAATCTTCAAGATACTTAATACCTTATTGCAACGTAAGTAGTATATCTACACTGAATTTTTTCATTTTTCCATGAAATTGTGTGTGTAGAATTTGAATTGGCGCGGCCATCGTTCAATGTCTCTTGTTTTCTCGAGTATTCCAGAAGTCGTCGTAGATTCATTCTCGACGTTTCGCCAGTTCAAGTGTCTGGCATCTTCAGGTGTTATATTTTCAGGAGATGTTCCCGCCGAATTGAGCTGCGTAGTTATGTCGTTAATGAATCTACAACGACGGCCGAAATGCTCGAAAAAAAAAGTGCCATAGAATTTGTATTAATAGATTAGGTATTTGGAATATTCTGAAGGGGTCAAGTATGAAATTATTCGATTGGATGTTGACCGAAATTATAATTTTATGTCTGTAATAAGTTTGCACCGAAATGCCAAGTAATGATACACTTTCTTAATGTATTCAGAGAGATATTTCGCAATGAGCTCGTCTGCAAATCATCAGTTTTATGGATCATTCATGCTGGTTCGTACAAATTATCCACTATTCATTCCTGACGTGATATAATCATGATATTATGTGAGTTATATACAATACTGTCCAAGATACACATCAAGTGAGGACAGCAAAGGGTACCGACTGACATGAATGATCCCGACTTTGTCAGTTTCACAACATGTAGAACGCAGAGGTGTGAAAGCTCCAAGTCAAGCATCAGACGATGATGGAAACACTTATTGAGTGAATAAATAGGCGTGAATATTATCAGCTAATATTTCGCAGACTGATCCTCTAACACCTGCAGTTATATTTGTTTTGTATCAGTTGCAGGATATAAGGAATTTCCTCACTTCCTCTATTTCTGGAAAGCGAGAGAATCATAATTTTCCTCGAATCGAGCGCTCTTGCCAAACTTCAATCATGATATTCGAAGTTCGAAGTTCGAACGGGGTTTACACATATCATAGTGACACTATACTTTTTCAACTTCCAATGGAAACCTATCAGAATCAATTTGGGAATAAACATACTCAAATTAGGAATAATCAAAATCGAATTGAAAATAAGCAAATTCAAATAAGGAATAATAAATTTAATATTGCCAAGATATTCGTTTTATGTCAATAAGATTTATCAATTATTCTATGATCTTCACATTCGTATAATATACCCCGTTTCAAAATCATTGTCATCCGAGCCAGCCATGGAATTCCAGTCAAATTGAAATATAAATAAAACCTATAAAATTATTGAATACATTTTTCAAGGCAAATCAATTTGAAATTGTTGAAATATTTATAATTCACATAACCTGTACAGCAACAGTATGATTGCTGAAGAATTGTTTGTAAAATAATATTATTTCTCTATTTCAGTATCGTAATGAGTTCATTACAGTACTAAAAGTAATGCCGTAATGAAGCTATAACTTTTCAGTTATATTTATCGTTTTGTGGTTGTCAGTACTGACCTCAGACCTTCCCAAATTGGAAATCAAATCAATCCAAATTCCTTAATTTGTCAAATTTCGTGAGTCACGCCAACTGCCAAGATACAATACAAAAGTCACTTATCTGAACTTTCATTTAAATTTCGAGAGTATTTCACAAAACTTGACTCTAATGGAGAAAATATCGTCTAATACTCGTTGCAGAATTCCAACATTTATACTTTCGCTCCTTCGTCGCTCGTTTTCGAGTTTTCCTCATTCTGCAACTTGTTCTAGAATATACTATAACATCCAGAGCCACAAGGGCCATGTGGGCCTGTAAGAGGCTCTTTGGAAAAAACATGGGGAATGAGACCAGAAATGGTACTGTGGTTATACACTGCCGTGGTACGCCCCGTTGTCACCTATGCGTCTCTAGCATGGTGGACAAAAACCGAAGAGGCCACTACTTGCAACAAGCTGCTAAAATTGCAGCGATTAGCTTGTGTTGGGGCCAGCGGAGCTATGTGCACAACTCCGACAGCAGCGCTCGAGGTCATACTCGATTTGCCTCCCTTACACTTGTATGTAAGGAAATGTAGCCTGCTGGAAGCCATTAAAATATCCCTAAAGGGGAACCTCCTACCCGGAAACTGGGTTGGACATATGAGGATACTGAACCAACTGGACTCAAGCCTCTTGGCAAAACCCTCAGATGTGATGCCAATCACATACGATTTCGAAATGCCATTCGAAACGATCATTGGTGATCGTCATAATGCAATGAACTTCGTAAATCGTATAGACAAGAAGTCATCCATATGGTATACTGATGGATCGAAAACAGAAAGGGGTACAGGCATTGGGATATGGGGACCCAAAACAAGGATATCCAAGTCCCTCGGAAGTGAACCTTCGGTTTCACAGGCTGAAACACTAGCAGTCTATACCTGCGCTCAAGAGTGCCTTCAAAGGAATCTTAAAGGAGCGCATATATATATCACCACGGACAGTCAGGCCACTTTGAGATCACTGGAATCATACAGCCAGAAATCTCGGCTGACATATGAATGCCGTAATACCATAAAGCAACTGGCCAGAGGCAACAAAGTGACTCTACTATGGATACCAGGACATTGTGGTATTGAGGGAAATGAAACAGCCGACGAACTGGCGAAGAAGGCTTCAAGGCTGAAGCCTGTTGGACCTGAACCTTTCTGTGGGCTTGGAATAGACCAATACAAGAAAGCGGTCCAACAATGGGAAGCGGCAAACAAAATAACGCTTTGGAGAAATACTCCCAGACTTGCGCAAGCCAAGAGATTTGTGGAATTCTCGTCGACCTATACCAGGAAGCTCATAAAGCTGCCACGAGCTGAGCTTCGAGTAATGGTGGGACTGCTGACGGGACACTGTCGATATAAATATCATTTGTATCGCATGGGAAAGTCAGCAGATGAAACCTGCAGGCTATGTGGATCGGAGAAGGAAACAGCTGAACACATGGTATGCAAGTGTCCAGAACTGGCGGAACTAAGAACCATTCACATGGGGAAGTCGGTTCTGGATCCACATGAAATAACCGCCAAGGCTCCTAAGGAGGTCGCTGGGTTCATCAACACCATTGATGGCCTCCTTGGGATTTAAATGAACGAGTTGGGTAAAGAACAAAAGATCCTTGCGGTCGAAGTTCCCGGAAGGCTGAACGAAGCCACAACGACCCCTGTTCATCATAATAATAATAATAATAATAATACTATAACATCATTGTTGTATTGACAATTTTCCGAAATCATCTTTAAAAGAGCATACAGCTAAGATGACTAAAATATACAAAGCCACATTATTTCAGTGAAGATCAAGCCATGGAAATTCAGCTTTCATTATATGAATGATTCAACATAAAATCATCCAGGCTTTCCAGGAACTGCAATGTAGAGATATCTTCCATTAATAATTAAGACTTCATCGAAGATCACTCACTGTCTCTTCAGTCTATGTTCACACTTGACCTATCAGGTTAAAGTAATTCTAGAGATTGAAATCTGATTGAAAAACTTCCAGAAGGGGCAAAATTATATTTGTTGAACGTCTGTTTCTGTAATTTTTTCACAATTCGATTGAAAATTATACCTCCTACACAACATTTAAAACTTTGGATGTGACTTGATTTTTTATAACACCAGTCCCGCAAGAGTTCTCCCAGCATCTCTTGCAGTTTCTTCTGCTTCTGTCCATAATGCTTTCATTTAACTAGAACCAACATTCAAACTGGGAATTTTTCGGATACGAATATTTATTTATTAAATTGGCAGTATTCTGCTTTCATCTGTAAGCAAAACTGTAGCTTTTCATAAGCTGTATTTCTTCTTCGTCCATTTGTGCCACGCATGTATCCTCTCTCAGGATTTTTCTTTTTTTTGTCCCCTTTTTTATTCTAAATAAATAATGATATTTATCTGTAGCCTACAGAAATGTTAAAAAACTTACAAATACTCGATAGGTGTTCGAAAGCATAAAGCACTTCGGCAAATATACTGTTGTCTCTGTGGGATGTTTCATGATTTTTTGTTGTTCATTTTAGCTTTCCGTTGAAAACTTTTAACTCTTAAACTCAAACGAATTTTATCATGAAAAACAAGGGCGCACCCAGGATTCGTTTTCGGGGGCTGGCTCCATCAGCATGCATTTCTGACGTATGATAGAAAGTTCTTCAACGAAAATGAATCTCTGGGGGGACGCTGCAGCCCCTTGTTTCTCTCCCTGGGTGCACTACTGGTGAATAATGATACAATTGCTTGGTTTATGTTCATATTACTAGAGAAAAATCAGAAAAAGTGTTTTTTTTTTTGTACGTTTAACAAATTTTGAAACAGCAATACGTATTACATAAATAAAAAACAGTTAGGTAGTATCTCTCCACGAACAAGATATCTTCCCTTTCTCCTTCAAACGAACACAAATAATACATACTAACGACAAAAGATTATACAGTAATAAATTCCATTATATAATTATAAAAGATTATAACAATTATAAAATATTATATAATCTTTACTCACGATTATAGGTAAAGGTTTTGATAAGTGGTTCAAAAGTATCACTGTGAACGATATGGTTACAGAAACAATTTCAGATTCGCATTATGTATTTACTCACGAATCTGTGGGTCACATACAGATTCATATCCTAGGTGCAGCAGAACAGTATGAATCGGGGCAGAATACTGCTCTAAAAAAAAATGATGAAAATTTGTTTTTCCGTTTTAAATTTCTGGGTTAGGTTGAGTGGCGTTCAAATCATTTTCGCAATATGTTCAATTAACAAGCCATGCATTTTAACTTCAATGGTAACAAACAATAATTGGAGGCATAAATAGCGAAGTAAATTTGCTAGAGGAAAAAGCATGGAACGAATAATTGAGTTTCTATTTGAAAGATTGTTTCATTTCTGATTTGCGTGTTCCATGATTATCCGTGGCGAATCGTAGGAATTACGAAATACACTATCGATCTGACAAGGCTCCAAGCTGATAACAATCCCTAAATGACCAATTATAGCCCAATCAGTGTGATTACATTTTTAGCGCGATTGATCTAAGAACAATCAGAATATATAGAACGATGCACGAATAACAACTGCTCACAAAGAAAACCTTGATGTCAGGATCGTGAACTATAAAGATTCTCGTGTCATTTCATTCAGCATACATTTTTTTCTCATTTTCAGTGAGAGGTAGCTATCTTGTGAATCAAGGTTCTGTATAAGAGATTGCAACACTTCTAACTTTTCAGACGGACAGTTCATATCGTGCTAAAATATCGTTTTATCTTGAGGAATAGCTAGCTTTTTCAGTTTGATAATGATGTGATATACTATACTCAACCTAGAAAACCCGAAAATAAGAACTTTGGTGCTCTCCTTTGCTTGGTGAATGATCACTTTGAGGAATGAGGATGTTGACCTGGTTGATTCTTTTTGATTAGTTTAATCTTCTGAGAACACTCAACTCTCTTCTCGTACATTGAGTGGATCTATTACTTAGAGGTTTTCCTGAAGTTGTCTGACTTTTCAACATGTAAATCTATGATTGCATTTAATTAATCCATGAAAACTCATATTGAAATCAATAAAAGGTACCACAATTCTTGAGGTACTTCTTGAGAAATACTTCAGACTTATTTCTCGGGAGGAATTTTACTCCTCTCAATTCTGATGAAATCTAATTCGAACAGAGACAAACAAGAAGGAATACTAGGGAATCAATCGCATTTGTCGAAAAAGTTCATCTTATTCGGCTGAACCACATAGGGAATCCAGAATATTATTCTAGAATTCTAGCAGACAATGTGAATCAATTCAGCATATTCGACTTATTTTCATATTGAATCATACTACTTGATAATAGTAAAACAGTGATCTCCCGTTGATTTCTTTCAGTGCTTTCAGCTTTCATGCAACCGGAAAATTCAGGAGATAATTCGTGGTCTGGGTGAGAAAAAGATCTAAAACTCCATTTCTCTGGAAGTCAAAGCATCTACAATCTTTCAGAAGTGAACGAACACATAAATATTAGATCTCAAAACCGTTAAGAGTATAAAAAACTATTTCAGACAAATATGCGGTTTAACAATATCTTTATTTCTCAACTTATATACACCGAAACCTCAAGGGGTACAGGGGTAGCCATTTGAGTCTGGTTACTTGAAATAAAATTACCGAATGAGCTTTGAAAAACGAAAAAAAAACAATATAATACAATGGACTGAATTAGAAGCAAAAGAGCAGTTCTTACATGAGAAAATAAACAAGAATCATCAATCAGAATTCAAAATAATGAGGTTTACTAATTCTAGTTGAAATAACTGGGCCCAGATTGCTTTTCTGAACCTAGATGGTGTAAATTTTCTCAAGTTATTCGGAACTACTTTGTAAAACTTAACCATATTATAGAAGGTGTTCCAACGATACCCCCAGAACTATGAAGCAAAAAATTCTCGAAGTTCTTGAAAACACAGGTCAACTTCTGTTGTGGCAGAGACGCATTTCCATCATGAATTTTTTCCCAAAAAAAAAACACCCTCATGAAGGTGGCATCCACCCTCAACATTTTTCAATAGGGGAGAGATACCATATGTTGGTCAATTTGAAAGTTATTTATGTTCTGTACAAAACCCAGTTAAAATGTTCAAAATCAGTTCATTATTCACGAAATAAACTCGAGAACTTGGGAGTTTTGAAGAATCCAAAAATAATTTTCAAGTTCTATATCAGGAGAAAGAATTCCTATGACGTCACTGATCCGAGAAAAGACCTGAGGGTGGCAACAACCAGACAACCACCCTTTTTTTATATGAAAGCGGATGTGTTGAAGTTGAAAAGTTTTTTTAAAATTTTAAATGAGCTGTTTAAGGAACATAACTAAAACACACCCGCCACCTCTTTCATTTAAAAATAAATGGGAGTTTGTGCCACACTTAGGTGTTCATGCACCCCATCAGCTTTCAATCAAGATTCTTTCCCTTAATTTAACCTATTTACACCAGTATTCACACCTATGGATTTTTTTATTATTCGATTCGCTGCTCTATTCACACGGCACTCCGATGTACTACTCAACATCTCAATTTGTCGAGCTACTGTGGCTTTGAATATCTGCAATTTCGAAATCTCAAATAATATTTCCAAATATCGACCTTTCGAAAAAAATCACAGAATAATTTGATAAAAAGGGTTTTATTCTTTTCATGATAGGATCCCCATGCACAATTTTCATGAACCTTCGTGTTGTTATTCGTTTCATCATCGGATTCTTCATTCGAAATTTTCGAATTATCATACTTCAATCTAAACCTCAAAAATATCTTGTCAAGTGAATCATCTGGAAGAAAAAAAAACTAAGTGAGATTTAGAAATCAAATTGCTCATTTACTACTCGAAGAGAGTCTGTATTTTTTATCTTTTTCTAATAACATTTTCACGGAATGAATTACAAAACCGTCGATGAAAAAATAAATTTCAAAAATGAGAATGACTTCAATATATAAATCAGATTATTTCAACGGAAAGTGTGAAAGTGACGATAGTTAGATTAGTTTCCTCTTGTAGACAACTGCTCCGAATTTCAATGAATTTTCATCAAACAATTGAAACATGGTTAGAATTAGTCTGAACACTTATATCGGTACTTCAAGAGCTTGAGGAATAAACAAGAATTTCGTAAGATGTTGAATATTTCCTGAATAATCTTCTTATCAGCTGCTGGTGAAGAATACATTATAAAGAATCTTTCACATCAAATTGAAAGCCAATGTTCATAACTGTATCGAATTTCGCTCAACGATTGTCAAGAACTACCAAAATAGTTATTTATGTATAATATAAGTACAGAAGGCATGGATTTTCTTCCACAATTTCAAAACAAATTAAAAAACGAGCCACGAAGTGGCGAGATTTCTAATGAACTGGTGTTAGAATTATCTCTACGATTATTATACTATTATACTTTATTTTCTCTTATTCACTGAATTTTCATATCTATAAATACCGTTTACTGATTTTCGCATTGAAAAATGTTGATTGGCAAAATTTTATCATAAATTCGACAGATGATGAATAAATCCTTGACAGAGGATGTCAACGAAATATGATTGACCTAGTCCGAGTGATTTTCATTTGTTCCCGAATTATGAAAAAATTTTAAAGCAGAAAATTTTCCGACGACAATGAGGTGAAGGAGGCAATTTTGAGGCGAAATATGAAAAATATTCTTATGATGGTTTGGAAAAATTAATTCATAGATTTAATAAATGTATTCAGCCCAAAGGTGATTATATTGAAAAGGAAAAAATAGATTCATTGTTACATATTATTCAGAATCCTTTCATTTCACTAATCTTTGCACCTCCCCTCTTGATATATAACAATCATGTCAAATCTGGAGATTCTCGTAATGAATGTATGCCATTCATCCAAATAAAAAATTAAAATCATATCTCCATACCCTAACTGGCCTAACTTGATGTAACGTGATAATTACAAACAATTCGAAATGAAATCATGAGGAATAATTAAAATGAAACTCAATGAATGAAAATAATATTGAGTGAATTAAATTATTGTGGTAACATTGATTCGAGTTTGGTGCTTCTTTCATGAGCTGTTCAACTGAATAAATATACAAGGTGAGTCTCGGGGTGAGTCGAAAATGTGAACCGATCTGTTTGGGGATGAATAAACTCATGGTTCCAAATGCATAGTGAGTGAGATATATCCTTCCAAAGTTGATGAAATTACATTTTTATTACACTTTTACATTTCTGATATTGTTTGAACTGTGATCCTAGAGGATGAGTCGTGATTATTTGCGATAATTTCTTTCGTTGTATTCATTTTATTAAAAAAAAATAGAAGCATTCGATGGAGCAAAAAAATAACATGAAGTAGGTTATTTTATCCAAATACAAAAAATTGAACCGTTTTCGAGATATTTGAGTGTAATGAAAAATATCTTTCAACAACATATTCATGCAAGAATGTTAGAAGTTATGCAGATTTTTTTTATTTAATCAACTTTGAAAAGGAAAAGATATGTCCCCTTTAATATGCATTTTAGGCCATGACTTTATTTATCAAAATATACTAAGAAGAGAGAAAGCTCGGTACACATTTCAGACTCTCCCTGTATATAGGGTTTTTCATAGCTTCTCAAAAGGAGTAATTCAAAGGATTTATATGCATCTGCATGAATACCCAATGCACATATCGCACATACTCGAACTGTTTCAGGCATAAGAAATAATCTTTGACATCAGCCATATCAGGCTCCTGTTCTTTTCATAAACATATAAAGTTCAAGACCAATAGGAATTAATTGGAATTGCTAGGATAGAAACTTCGAAGAACTATGTATCCCGATATCGGAGAATATATAACCGATAAATGAAGAAATATGAGCTTATACACCTCTATGAGGTATAGTTTCACTCCCAGCTACTTCCATACGTCCCTCAGCATAATAGAATTGGATCGTAATACCTGCAGCCTGTCAAGTTTCTCAATATCACGGATACGGAATACTATCTTCCGTATAATTTCCGCATTGTCCGAAACCCGATGAATTTTACCTGATAGAAAACGCCATAATTCTTCTCATATTGCATAAGACTTTCTTCGATACAAATACAATAATTGATCGCTTAGAAATTGATACTACAGGAAAGATACGGGAAATTCTTCGTTGAATGTGCTATACTTATTTGATAGATGTCTTTTACTTGTGAAGGTACATTAAAACTAGGTATTTCTCTATGAGATCTATATTCAGAGCAAAGCAACTGGACTGCTAATTTTCGATTGAAATTTAATCTTCGGAATAGAAGAATATATAATAGTATCTATAATAGTAGTTCAATAATGGCCGGTTTCTGGAGTCCGCTCATTAGTATACGGTTCCATACTCTACAAATCTGAAATATTTAGTTATCTATCCTTTCTACGGATGAATATTATGTGATATTATACCTACAGGGTGATTAATATTTCACTTGTACATATTTTCTAATGGGAGATTCCTCAGGTTAAAAAAAACTTTTCGTCGCTACAATTTTGTCCGATTCTTCTCTGTTGAGAATATACAGGCTGTTGAATTTCCATAAAATATATATCGTAATAATATTTGACATATCAAGAGTTGACGACTACAAAAAGTTACGTACTCGCCGCTTCACCTTCTAGGAGTGGGTAATTGAATTACAACTCGAGTTGTGTACAATATTTTTCTGCGACTGCATTCATTCCCATGAAACTTAGAACTAAGAATTCCATTTAGCGAATATATTTTTAATCAACTAAGTAAATAACTACAAAAAACATACCAAAGTGTCGATGGGGATTGTTTTGGGCAGCTCTTCAAAATATGCTAACATAACATTGATTTTGTGTTTCAACATCCAATCTATGAATTTTTGATAGTTTGTTTCATATTTTTCACGAGATTTTGCGGGTAATAAATTATATGAAGCATTTTTCGCTTTCTATAGTATATCGGGTGGTGTGTATATCGTCAAATGACTAGTAAATTCGCGATACAAATACGAAATATCAAAAAGTTATGGCTGCTAATTCATTTCCGTGGCTCTACCTGATTGGTTATTTGTCGTGCGATTCACTTACAGATTTCACCGCATTGGCTGTTGAGCGTGCTCTCTGTTTACAGTTGGTAAAGAAAATCACAGAATTTTACGTTGCACAGTGCTTGAAATAGTTGGTAATATGTACGAATTTCGTCCCTTTCTATAAGAGCAGGAGAAAAATGATGTCATCGAATGAAATGGTTTCCGGAATATGGGTTTTCATAGATATGTTGAATGAAATTGCACTCACATGTATGATGCTTTTTCAATGTGACCATTACATACCATAATTGTACCAGAAATTCAAGGGAACCAACTCTCAAAAGCAAGTTGAATGCAATTTTATTAATATTTGGCCATTTTGGAAAATCTCGAGAAACGCGAATTTTTCGAGTAATTTATCATTTAAGAAAATCTTTACAGAGAAATTGGAAAAATTGTTCATTTTGGCTGAATGCAACTCTGTTCAAAAGATTCACAGCCAAATTTTGTGGCGGAAAATCCATCGAAAATTTTCCAACTGTACCGTTATACATATTATATTTGTTTCGGTTAAAAAAATTTAAAATGATGAATTTCAACAGAGTGAGGAGTAATTAACTTTTTTTCCATCTACCGCACATTCAATTAAGTAGATTTTATGGAGTCTGTTTTTTTCATGAAGAGTACCTTGATGTTGCTTGAAACTTTGAGAGACACTACTTGTTTGATTCTTCAGTATTGTAGCTTTTCTTTATTTCGAAGAATCTGGGATCGAAGGCACGGCTCATTTTCATCAGAGGAAATATTTTTTCTGAAACATATATTCTTTTCATGCTCTGAAAGGAGTAAATATTGGGAATAAAAGTGATGAGAAATTAATGTTGATTTTCCAGTTACCCATTATTCAATAATGTAATTTTTTTATTTCATGAAATCATTTTTTTGTGAGGAGTACCTTGAAGTATGTTTGAAACTTTGAGACACACTTGTGTCATTTTTTAATTACGTTCAGTTTCATTCTTTGGTGTATCTCAAAATTTCAAGCATCATAAAACAAGATATTTTCCAAAAAAAAGCAGATTACATGAAATGAAGAAATATACATGATTGAATGTTGGGTAGATGAAGAATCAGAGTTAATTACTTACCACTTTGATGAGATTCATAATATTGAAACTGCTCATCCCTAACATGGGTCCATTTCTCAGAATAATAGGAACAAAATTTTCAGAAAATATTTTTCGTTTGGTAAAAAATTATCCTTACTTTTGCTCACAGATTCCATGAAAGAAAGAAAAGCAACATAACTAAGGAATTAAACAGAAAATGTGTGTCATAAATCAAGATACTTCTCAGAAAAACAGATTCTCAATTTAGTAGGGAAATGGTTTTGCCCTAAATCAGTTTTTCTAATTTCAGTTGGCAATTTCGAACTCTTTGCAACGTTTATTGTAATTGGTGTTTGGAATTGAGGATATATTTAGTGTTTTAAATGGTTTTTGTTGTGTTGACTTTGTGTTCCGTAGCTAATTTAAGATATTCTATGGTCACTGCCCATAATTCTCTTTCACACTTGTTGTACTTCGTGTATTTTATCTTCATTTTTTTTTATTTATAATGCATCACATAACTCACACTTCACTTGTAATCTTTTTCGGTTCTTTATTTGAATTTATTTACACATATTCTTTATTCGCGAAACTATTACACAATGTGTGAAGAGCATAGCTAATGATTATTCTGCTCATCCCCCCATCCCCTAATCCCCCTATCCCCCCTTGGGCCTGTCCCTGTCAGTGAATCGTAAGTTTTATTGGGCTAGGGAACGTAAAACAAAAGAAATTACTTTATGGGAAGGCCAACATTTCGTCATTCGTTTTTTGCGTCATCAGGGCTCTAGATAAACATTTATCCTATACTACTGATAAAATAAATGTGAAAGTTTGTGAGGATGTGAGTGTGAATGTTTTTTCAAGTTAAAACTACTGAAACTTCTCAGTATTATAGTATATTTATCAGTATACCACATGGGCTACAATTTATGTAGATTTTGTGTAGGTTCGTGTTTTGGCCATAATACAAGGACAATTCGAAAAAAAATTCTGCTTCTTAGAGCTATTAAGGCGATCGCTGCTCAAACCATAGATGTTACACGAAACTAATGTACCATGGGTTTCTTTGTCCCAGAAAAACTGTGAACAAAAGTCCACAATTCACAACAGCATATATTTATGTTTTATGTTGAAGGCATTAGGTATCTTCAAAATAATGAGTCATAATTGAAGTTGAATTGGATAGCCATTTTACAATGCACAATTTATCGTATTTACCAAATTTCTATAAATTCTCTTGGTGCTTTCTGTAATTGGAATGAAGGTGTAATGAAGGTGGACTTCGTCTGTTACACAGATCAATTTGAAGAAATGTTATCTTGCGATAATTGAAAAAAAGTGAGGGCCAATTCAATGGCCCGGCGCTGCGGTCTCTAACTGTTACGTAGTGGACTTCGTTGACTAAAGTATTCATTTTGCGTCTAAGCAACTTATTGCTTAGTAAATTAGCCGTTAATATCATGTTATTTAATTTGAAGTAGGAGTAAAGATAACTTTTAAAATTTACTATTTTTATTTGATCACTGGACCTTAGTTTCAGTTATTTAGGTTAGACGTACACATTTATACAGATAGTTCGGAAATACAATTGATTCCGGTAGGTTGAGTTTCAATTAGTATCTAGGGTGTTTTCAAGATTTTTCGTCTTTCTAAAATTGGAATAATAATAATTTTTATCCTTCTATTTTTTCGAACAAGGCTTTTAGAATTAGCCATTAATGACACGAAATAGCAATGAATTACTATTTATGAAATAAATATGATACATATGTGAGGTCCGCGATTTGATTTACAAACTATTCAACCTATTTTAGTTTATAATTTTTATATGCGGTACGACCATTCATGTACACCACCCGCCAGAGTAGACGCACCAGATGACTTGAGTAGGATGATAGATGCTAGACGCCTGAACTGACTACACGAGACTTAAGTTCCTGCAGGTGTTTCTCAGATTCTCAGCGAATAGAGAAACCGTGTGAAAGGGATAAGATTAGAGTTGGAGAAGACGTTAGACTGCATAGTATCGGGAAGAATCTAATATCAAAATAGTATAGCAGAATGAGCTCCTATTCCAACACAAATTCGAAGTTCGAAAACGAGCGACGAAGGAGCGAGTTTTCGATAGCGTAAGTGTTGGAATTGCCTTCTGCAACGAGTATTAGACGGTATTTTCTCTATTTCAGTCAATTTTTGTGAAATACTCCCGAAATTCAAATGAAAATTCAGATTAGTGACTTTTCTATTGTATCTTGGCAGTTGGCGTGATATACGAAATTTGACATGATCACGGAAGTTGAATTGATTTAATTCGAAACTTGATTCGATCGGAGGTCAGTACTGACAACCACAAAACAAAAAATATAACTGAAAACAATGATGTAATGAGTTTCATTTCAGTACTACTTTTAGGACTGTAATGAACTCATTACGATACTGAAATAGAGAAAAGTTATGTTCAGTACTACTTGGTACAAACTGTGTACCTAGGGCCCTCTGTGAGAGTAAGACAAAAGAACAAATTCATTGGATGTATCAGCTTCCAAAACATACTATATATAGAATTCCATTACAATGTTGCCGCAAAAAATGTGTATATTTTTTCTTCTCCAACGCTCTGTATCTTGAATACGGATGTCGTTACGAAATTTTTTTACCGAACAAACACCCATAATTTTTCAGTTTTGTATCTATAATTATAAAATTATCTGATTAGTTCAAAAGGTCGAATATTTTCTAAAATATATAATGCTGCAAAGTTAAATTGTGATAATATCTCAGATTGCGCTTTCAGTCCCTCTAGGGACTGTTCTTTTCGCACTTTCGTAGTTTCAAAACTGCCTTTGATAGGGTTGGTGCTGATGAAGATTTTTTTCCCAACCGGAGTCCCTATATAATGTCGCTAATATCGGTCCATATTCTGTCCAAATTCATGAATTGGTGAAAGCCGTATGATACGCTACTTCGAAATAGTCCGAACCAACTCGATCGCGTTATTATTTTAGTTGCTCATACCTAAGCTCCTAGCTTTATAAATGGGTATTCACAGAATTGAAATAATTTCAAATTATGTTTCACATTCGTCATCATTAAAAAATCTCACAATCACCAGCAACTTCTGCGAATTAACAATGCACTCTCCTTACATAACCGATGTTATCAGAAGATCAGATCGCATTTCCATCAACAAATCATTAAAAAATGTTTCAATCTTTGTTTCAGGCAACTCATGGAAAAAGGATCCTCATTACCTTGGAGGGATATTCTATTCCAGGCAACAGGAGAATCTAGGCTAGACGGAAGTGCTATGAGAGACTATTTCGCTCCATTGGAGGAATGGCTTAGAACGGAGAACTTAAGGACACGGGAGTACGTGGGGTGGCTTTATGATGGAGATTACTGCAAGAGAAGTATCGAAACAGCGGGCTTGCAAGTTTACGGAGGTTTCTACGACGGATCAAATTTGATATCCCCTTCCTTCTCCCTTTTAACTGGTGCTATGATAATTTCGATAATTTACTCCAGAATACGTATTTAATTGGAAATCTGACCCCTCGCGGAAACCCCAATATGATACTATGGGTCGTTAAAAACTTCGAAGAAAGCGTCAGAACTATCAGCTTTCATAGTGCCTAAAAATCATTTTTGTGATGTGCAGATATTGAAATGTTTGAAGTGTAGAAGTTTATGATATTTTTATATCTTTATTTGTATATAATTTCGAAAATATAAATTCACGAATTATATCAGATATTTGAATTTCTTTTCCATGAATTATTATCAGAAAACACTCAGGGGTGGTGGAGTTTCTTGTGGGTCGGAACTTCTTGTGCCCAGAGTGTCGTCACCAATCATCAAGTCATATGATGGGTTCCAGACGCTACTGTAGCTAAGGCAGTCCCCTCAAGTATTCATTTCGCTTTCGTGATCAGAAAATAGGAAAAATAAAAATAGAATTATCGATAAATTTTTCACCACAAAGGATAAATGTAGAAAAGTAATCTTTTCTTATTATAAGTGGTTTTGGAAATTATCTCAGGAAAAGACGGCCCTCATTAGAGATAAACTTATGTTTTCTACTTTAGCAGTTCCGCCCATTGTTTTCGATTTTGAGCTTCTAGGATGTGGTCCTTCAGTCAACTGAAGGGGCACAGCAAGTTTGTAGGGATGCTGCATTTCCTTGTGAAGCATTCGTCTCATTGTGCGATAAAAAACAGCTGCCTACGTGTTCGCGAGCGGAATGCGCAGAAACTCGCATGCGCACTCACGATCTCGATGTTTTCTGGAGTTCTAGTCCGTTAACCTTCTGTTTCACTGCCAGTTTCCCTGAATGTTTCCTCTCATGAAACAATCGATTGCTTGGTAGGAACGAGACCGGAAGCATGTATATGGGACCGAGTTTGGATTGCACCTTGGGTAGTGAATACTGAAATGACCATTGGAAAGAAGGCCTCGACGGAGAACGCACGCTTCTTTTTCTCCAATGCATACGGAACAGCTCACGGAGTAACAGAACTCTTTATAACAAGACTCACGTCACTATTTTCTGGCCACGTTCGCTCATTGGCGCTCTCTTCAAATCAGCAAGTTTCCCTGCCGCACTTTGTGTAATGACGTTGTCTGGCTAGTCGAACGAATAAGGAGAAATGTTTTCATCCACTCAATATTCGAAATCACAAGAAGTACGGGAAAACTCATTTTGAAAATTGAATACAGATCTTGATGTTAGTCTAGAATCTCATATCATCATGCTTTCACGCCGAAAAATAGATATTTTTATTCATAGGTAGAAGGTGATTGTTTATATTTTACTCAATAGCTATCTCAGATATTATTGGTCGTTAAAAAAAGGTTAAAATGGGCAAATTTTTAGTATTTTTTATGGGCATGCAGAATTCAGTACTTACTAAGAAATCGTTAACCTAATAATTTTATGTCAAGTGTTGTTTTTCAAATGACACACCTTTTATTTTATATTCCTTTTCGGTAGGGTTCTTTCTAAATCTAAGGCAGCTGTAGAACGCTACTCGAGAATGCTGTGATTTCTTTATATCGAAGTTCCATTCTATGGACTCCTGATTGTCCCTACTTAACATCATTGGACCATTTTTATGGAGATATTTGAAATATGAAGTGTACTATATATCCCGTCTGCAAAATATTCAAGATATCAAATTCAGAATAGAGGAAGAAATTGACAAACTCAATATATGTACTGGTAATGAAAATACTCAAAAACTTGATAAAAAATTAGCGACTCTGTCCAGAAGTAAATGGGGGTCATGAGAACACCTAATTTAACTTTTAGTTAATAAATAAATAATATAAATCGCATCGTTCTCGTGTGGCGTGTGGCATTCCACAGCTGCCTTAGATTTAGAAGAAAATATTTTCAGAAAACTGCCAGAGATAACCTAAATAACGTATTTATATTTGAAATCAGAAGAGAGAGCTCTACCGATTAGGAAAATAAAATACAAGGTGTGCCATTTGAAAAACAACACTTCACATAGAATTTTCAGCTTAAAGATCCCTTATTCATGCATTTCTTAGTACTGAATTCTGAATGCTCATGAAAAATACTGCAAATTTGCTCATCTGAACTTTTGTGTAGGACCAATATTAACTGAGATAGCTATTGAGTAAAATATAAACAATCAACCTCTACATCCAGTATGATAACTGAACCTAACTTCAAGTGACTATACCGTGGCCTGTGTATGAGAGCCTTCACAAGTGGTGAAGAAAATGAGGTATACCTAATATAAATTTATATCTGCGTCTCAAGAATGATTCAAGAAATAATTACGACTGTGCCGGAAAAATTTCCGCTGAAAGTGAAAGTTAGATCTTCTAGAAAAATATGACTTTTAATACAAACGATTTCATTAATTACAAAAACAAATACTTGAGAATGTAAACAAAAATGGATATTTGCGAAAATGTGGTTTTTGTAAGCTCCGGTCTCTTCTTTAAGAAACTTACTATCGATAAATCAGCCAACATAGAAGAACTTTTTCTTTTGCAATGCTTTTATTATAATTTTTTACTATCGAATGAGTAATGCAGCTTCTACATAATTCCAGATCATTATTGGGATATACTGTCCACATATTGGAACGAAATAGAAATTCCAAGAATATACAGGTGTCCCAAAATTACCACGTCCAACGAAAACGAAATGTAGATCAAAATGTGCTGCACCTGATGTGAGAAAATTGTTCATAAGAAGTATCACAGTTTTCGGGATATTTGATTTTTTATGAAAATGTTGAATATTTTCATTTCAAATAGTTTCACTCATACCATAGATGCAATTAAATACTTTTCGAATCCGTTTTTTTCCTTGAATATTTTTGAATGTTTTCTCCTTATGCACCAAAAAATAGCGCAAAATCGCATACAGGGATTCTGAAAAAAATGTTTGAAATTCACGTTTCGAAGAAAGTGTTTTTTTTTGTACCGAATTCGATCTGAACCTGCAAATTACATTGAAAAGATTCTCTCAGAATAGGCAACTTTTCAACGAAATTTGCAGAAAAGTTCCAGTCTCTTGAACACCACCTCAGATAGAATTCGGTACAAAAAAGCACTTTCTCTAAAACATGAAATCTAAACATTTATTTTCAGAATCCCTGCATAAGATAGTGTGTTTTTGTCAGTGCATACATTGAAGCAATAATTCAGCAATATTCAAGAGAAAAAACCATTTCGAAAAGTATTTTTTCTACGACCGTGCGTTTTTACCCACATTCCCGTAATCATTTTAGTTTAGAAAGTGTCACTTTCCCGCACTAGTGCGGGAAATGATTGGCAGGGGTTTCTCCCGCACACTTTCATTAAAGAATAAACTGAATTATAATATGTCTCTATGTATCGAACGCCAACGATGACAGTACCATGGTAACGACATGTAGAATTCATGTGTATTATGGATTTTCATGGAATGTTTTGTATGTTGAAATAAAATATATATTTTCAATGTGATTGCATCAGCAATCCTGTACGAGATTGCATCAGCAATCTCGTACAGGAAAGTAAAACTTTCTGCACTTGATAAGAGAAAAACTATAATTGTATCTATGGCATGAGAGAAAGCATTTATAAAGTGAACAACATTTTCATGAAAAATCGAATATCTCGAAAACTGAGACACTTCTTATAAACAAATTTCTCACATCAGGTAGAACATATTCTGATCTATATTCCTTTTTCGTTTGACGTGGTATTCTTGGGACACTCTGTATATTAATCTCCATTTCACCCAGGTCAAAAAAATGTTATGCTTAATATGTTATTTATTGAAGTTACGACTAAAATACATCATTCGTAACTTCGAATGACGACAATTTTGAAAAGTGGACATTAACATATACATTGTGCATTAACTAAAAAAGCTATTGCACAAACTCATATGACCCGATTTACCTGTCGACAAGACTTTCATTCTCTTTCGTTCATCTTTCTTTTCTCGTACCTAATTATAGTGATTCTCTAGTTTATCGCCCTACTCAAATAGTTTGGTTCATTATGAACCACAACCTACTCATCAAAGACTGTGAAATTAATTTTAGATAATGATCTAATCAGTTTTGAAATGCTAGTTAAAAATATCTGGCATACATTTTCTCTGCAAATATTACATCAAACATGAACATAAAAACATATCTGGTCCTATAATCAAGCCATCTATCAAGGAAGAATTCCACACCATAATTTATTCAACCCCCGAGTTATAATCGTATTTTGAAGGAGTGAAACGGAAGCCGAAGATTATAGTATTGTTCGATTGAAATCGATCAAAGATAAACCTCTAATGAAGGGAATTACACAATCATTAAAAATGAGAGCAGCTTCTTCTTTGAGCACGGCATCAGCCAAATGAGTAGGTAGGTATATGAGGAAATTGAATTTTTTTGAATATGATTATATGGTAGCAATTTATTGTTTTACTTCATATATTTGCAAACAAAGGGCAATTTTTCCATCAGGATGACGAATATGCCTTAAAATCACGAATAGGAATTCGAAACGAAAATTTTTCCAATTAATCTAATAATCTAATTTTTCCACCTAAAAAAATTAGTTGTCTGAATGGTATTTGACAAGAGTATTTCATGAGTAACAGATTTTTCTGAATGCATTATGTATAGGTTTTAATTTTACAATAACTTTGCCGCGGAAAAAGAGTTCAGAGTTTTCCATCTAGAAACAATTTGTGATTCAAAATTGCACGTTTCTGATTGGTGGAAATTAGGACGAGGGAAATAGTCCAAATAATATCACTATGAAACCCAACCAACCTACTCACGATTGAAATAAGGCGTTCACTAATTAATTAAACAAATTCCGCTCAACGCTCTAATAACGTATTATGCTGATGAAGATGGTGTCAAATCATACGTGAAAGAATTGCGTAGAGCTCCGCCACTGATGGGTGATCTGTCTTAAACATCAAAGCGTATGTTAATATTGTTAATCATGTACAATGATAAAACAACTACTGCCTAAATGGAATTAGAGTAGCCGACAAAATCATTGAAGATACCGTCTCCATCAGTTTGAAATGTGTTCGTGGTCGTGCATCCATGCTGTGACCGTTAGTTATAACATTACCTGATTTATGCGGGAGATTGACACCTCCAATTGCTAGGTGAGTAGAAGAAATCAGAAAGATTTTCTTGAGAAAAATTTTTTCTTTGATTTTCTTGATAAAAAAAATTACCTACCTTATTAGAATATTTTTCAAACGCAACTACCACATTTGAAAGAGTTTTACCAACTTTATTGCGCAGAATAATTGTTTTTTCTTCAGGGTACTTGTAATACCTAATATTGATCTTTCCTTCATTTAGAACAATTATTGAAATCAAAGGTGAGTTCGTCGACGTAGAGTGTTTTAATATTTTCTATTCCTCCCCATATACAATTCATATACAGAGAACTACTGAAATTATGCGAAAGATTTCAAGAATGAAAGATTTTCCAGGACATGAAATCCGAGAATGTTCATTTTCTAGGATACAAAGAGGCCCATTTAATTCTTGCTGATGCAAGAACAAAAAAATAAAGTCATACTGTTGAATTGCACTTTCTGGAAGGTCTCCGAATAATGTTATACTTTTTCTTGAAGCTACCTCAACAATTAATACCACATTCTGAACTTGTATCTGATAGATACAAGAATTAAACAATCTTCATGAATTTGGAAACGGTTACATGATAGGAAAACTGCCTAAAAAATTGTTAAGAAATTTGAAAATTTTTCTTGAAAAACGTTATCAGGCATTTTTTCAACAAACTTGTCTTGGGATGGGCGTGGAGACGCCACTGCACTGTGTGATACCATTATATCTGCTGATGTCATTATTTTGTCGTATCGTTTCTAAGCGTTAAAAATACAAAGAAAAAGGCAAGAATCTATATACAAAGTAGGTATACTGATGAGTGAACTTTTTTGGTCTTGGGCATATCGTATGAACATTCTTGTAAGGCAATTACCCATTAAAACTTCATGCTACTATTTTGTTATTCTCTTCAGTCAAGAATACAAGCATTCGAGTTATATAGTGAATCTACATAATTAAATGAATGAATATCCTATTCTGGGTGTTTAGTGGCAGGTGGCGATTTTCTGTATTCTTACCTATATTCTAATGTATATTTGGCAAGGTTTGAAAAGTGATAATATAAATAAGTGTGGTATTGGAAAAATGTGTTTTCTTCTAAAAAATGATAGTTTTGGTGTAATTCTTTTATGTGTATACAATAAGGGTATAGTACGTCAGTAACACAAATTGCAAGATCATTTTTCAATGAATGGGGAGTTGATATGTAGAACACTTTTCTAGTTTGTGATCATATTTACTGAATTCAATCAGCAGGTTTGCTGTCTGCAAGTATCTTCAATTTTTTTACGGTGAATATTGGAAAAGTACTTCGAATACCTGGTCGGAGATTCGCCAATAAATTGCGTATAATCGGATCTTCGATTGAATATGAATAGCCACAAATAATTCTATCGAAAACTTTGTATTGTTCAATGAAATTTGATTAGATATAAATCTTTTTCTCTATTCCAGTATCGTAATGAGTTCATTAAAGTAATAAAAGTAATGCTGTAATGAACTCATTACACTATTGTTCAAATCAAATCAATTGAAATTCCGTAATCTCTCAAATTTGGTATGTCACATCAACTGCCAAAATACAAACAGAAAAATTGCTAGGATGAATTTTTTTTTTTTTTAATTTCGGTATTTCACGAAACTTGACTGAAATAGGGAAAATATCGTGGCAGAAGAAAATTAATGATACTCGATTGAATGGGCTCTACGTTTGAAAAATTAATTTTGTGAAAACAGCAACCGTATAAGTTCAATTATTTTCAAGCTTTATTATATTTATTTTATTTCATATTATTTTTTTAAATTTATTATTTTATTGTTAGTTTGAAACTATTGGAGTGTTATTTTTCAGCACTATTGAAACTTCCAACAATTAATCATGCATTACCTTATTGAATTTACTCATATAAAGACGTTGTCGGTATGATTGAATATTTTAACACATTTATTCGCTGGTTTCTCAAATTGAATGAATAAAAAGTAGAAACTTCACCAATACAAATATCTTAAAACTTAAAATAGTTTCTGGAAAAGGTTGTTTGTTTCAAACTTGTTCATACTGTATATACAGGACCCGAGAAAAAATTTCTCCAAATAGTGCACATTTTCGTTTTTGCCCTGTATTTCAGAAACACGATGATTCAAACTTATCATTCCGTTCTTTATCAACATTGTTGACATTTTACTCTCTGTAAGTGACGGCTGTATTGAAATTATTTTTTATCTATTTGACACTTGAATGCCTGATGATGGCAAGTTAGCTTGACGAAATGCATTGCATATCCTTTCAATGTTTTCGGAAAGGATTAGATAATTTTAAAGTGGAGAAGACTTTTCCTTTGTACATATTAAATATAAAGCTCTACCCATGGACTACTACCACAATTTGAGAAACAAAAGTTTTACAAATAAGTGACCAAAAACCGCGAAAACCGCATGTCTCCATGTTCAATAATAATAGCTGGGATACAGTGCTGTTTCAACCAATTTGGGACACAGTGTACTACGCTTGAAACGACTGTACCATATGATGAAGAAATTAATGATAACATATCAGATGATGATGAAGATTAATTATAAAACTCAACTTTTTATCGTTACTAATGAAATTTACTTTACCGTAATTCCTATCTTTTCTTACTGTAATTTGCATCAATGATATCAGTGTTCATGCTACGTCTCTAACACGCACCAACATAGAATAATTTCCTTCGCCTGTCAAGGACTTATGCCAGAACCGTCTGTCATTGCACCGGCTTACTTCAAATTCCTCAGACGAACACATATTTATATAAATTTCGACCTTAGGTACAAAAAAAAGTTTATTTTTGTTCATATTTTACTCACTTTTCAAGTTGCCTGGCAGGTACTTGTGCTCTTCGAAATCGCCAAAAAATTTTTGTTTTAACTTGAATGAACAAAATCGTATGAAAGTTTCAAGCTTACAAAAACAAGTTTATTTTCTTTATTTTTTTTACACTTTCAAGGATATAGGAGTTGATGATGTGCAATGGTGAGGGGTGCCAGGTGATGGTTTTCGCCCTCAGCATGCTATGAACTATCACTATAAGAATTTCTAGTCTCACAGACAAACAGTTACTCGGAGGGTTCACTAGCTCTTGGACTAAAACTATTGAATGAGATAAAATAAAAATTCAGAAGTCTATCAATTTATATTTATCACGTTTTCTTGAAACTAATATCTACTAGCTACACTTACAAATAGACTTCGAAATGTTCCTGAACAGCTACACGTCTGTATTAAGAACTATCCATATTACTTTCAAATAGATGAATATCATGGTTTTGCTAAACCCTTCGTCACTAAATTGAGAGTGTAAAAACTATTGAGTGTACTCGAGATATTTCATTTATAATTGAATATTCCATTTCAACATAGCAGCCTGGCCTGAAATAAATTGATTCTGAGAAAATCAATTTGTATACGTTCGAAGAATATTTCACGAAATAATAATAGCCGAGTAGTCGAGATTGCTTAGTTGTAGGTAACCAATAATAAATCTGCCAAAGGAGAATTGATATCCATTCACAAGAAACAATGAAGAAAGTGTTTAGATTATAGCAATTTCGATAATGAAACTCACAATGGAAAATTCATTATACCCCATGATCAAACAGCTAAGCTACGAAAACCTACGCCAGTACCCTACTAGTGAGAAGGTTGACAATTGTATGTAATTGGCGTTTAAACGCATAATCTGGCATTTAAGTTATAGTTACCACCCACTTCCTCGATGTTATCATCACTGAATGCATGAAATGCTGTAAGTGCCTTATGGTGTCCATTTCTTCTCTCTTTATATGAAGTGTAGTTATATGTATTCATACAGAGGTCATTTCAGAAAAAAATCTTATCTGATATTTCCAGGACTATATGTATCACAATGTATACTATTGGTGAGAAAACATCCAGAATATTTTTATGATCTATAGAAAGAAAACAGCAGGGAAATAACACTTTCATACCACTTTCCGAGGCCATTCCTTGACACTTACTGTAAGAAACACAAAATATACAGGGTGTCCCATAACTATTGAATCAAACGTTACAACACGATAGAGTAGACCAACCTCTATCGAATGTCACCAAAATTAATTAATCGAAAAATATACGGATTCCAAAATTGGCATTTTATAAATAAACATAAGAATACCGATTTTCGAACTATTTTTTTCAATAACAGGGCTGGCACCTGATTTAGGATAGCTACTTTAGCTCATAATATACCTAGATTAGTGTATTATAACTCTTGATTAGAATTATTCAAAATAGTTTATCGAAAAGCGAAAAGCTCAATAAATGTTAATAAAAAGAATTCTTTCTTCTACATAATTTTTATTCCACTGAATGAATCCTCTCTGGTTCGAACAAATTATACCAACTTTTTTCGAAAACACTTTCAAAAACTTTCCCATTTTATGGAAATTCAAAATTGGCAAATAACAATATTTCTCAAACCTATTATCTGTGTAGAATTTAAGAAAGTTTCATGCAGCCATCTTCTTCGTCACACCTCAATACGGTCTTAAAATTTTTGCTTTCATGATACGACAGAACCGCATACGAGTTGCTGGTGCTCTAATATCTGTACCCGCTGGACATGTTAAGAGCCTCACACCTCTACTCGCAAAATTGAGCGTCGAACTGGTATTCCACGATTCTACTCTACACATAGAATACTTAAATTGTATGGGTACTACCCTTATCACGTCCAGCGGGTACAAAAATCAAAACCCCTTCGGTATTACGCAACACGTGTTCCATTCTGTCGCATCATGATAGCAAAAATTACCGAAAATCCCAATTTTTTTAACACCATATTATGGAGTGACGAATCTTTGTGTCGAAAAGATAGCTGCATGAATGTTTCTTGAATTCTATAGTCTGTTCAAATATAAGAGGAAGCTACGTAAACAAATTCGGCGCATAAAAAGGAGGGGCTACGGGCATGGGCGCACGCAGGGGGGGTCAGGGGGGAGGGCCTCAACCCCCCCTGAGATTTTGATTCCCTTCTTGTTTTTGAGCAAAACCTAATACTGATGTCACCTGCGCCTTATCAAGAGGTTATTTGGCCCCCCTGAGAAAAAATTCGGCGGTCGCCCATGGCTACGGGTTGTCCCTCAAGAGGCGAATCTAGGATAATTCACATAGTTTCAACTCGATACTATTCTCCGAATGAAATACTCACAACACCTCCACGTAAAATATTTACTCAAAACAAGTTGACGAAAGTGTCCGGAATGGATGAAATTCAAAAGAAATATATTGAATTTGTCCGAAACATCACAGAATACAAAACATGAATATCATTTTGTCGCATTCCGATCCTGGCAATCTGTTTGAAATTACTGAGAAATTGGATTTATGACTGTTCGACCAATAAGAGAGTTGTCCATGCTCAAACTCTGCAATTTTGGTTATTTACATAGCTCTTTCTTGTATTTGAACAGACTATAGGCAGTTAATAGGTTTGAGAAATATCATTAAAGCTATTTACTGATTCTTAATCTCCACAAAACGGGTATGTTTTCAAAAGTGTTTGCAAAAAAAATTGGTTTAGTTTTTTCAAACCATAGGGGGTTTATCCAAAGTAATAAATTAACATTTATTGAGCTTCTCGATTAACTAGTTTGAACAATTTTAAATAATAATACACTAAGCTAGGATCAATACGAGCTGCCTTGATAATATACTGACCCTGTGATTGAAAAGATTAGTTAGGTATATTCATGAAATTCTAATTATTTCGTAAACGGTACATTTCCGATTAACTAATTTTGGTGTCATTCGATAGAATGTTCCACTCTATCGTGGTGTGACGTTCGATTCACTAGTTATGGGACACAGTGTATGTGCATATAAGGTTGATGATTAATGTGCTGTAAAATATTTTTATCAATTTTTCGGATATTCGATCAAGGAATTCATGGAATATAGTTTTTGAAGTTAGTTGAGTATGTGGTATTTTTAACGGATTTTTCTTTTGATTTGTATACAATGATTATGAGTATAAAATTATCATCTGGAAATTCTGAATATCACACATTCTCATCAACATTATTATTAAGTCTGGATTCTAGGGCAAGGATTCATCCCGAAAACCAGCTTTTCGGACAACTAGATTCATCTCCATTTCAAGATCTTCTCTAGGGCTCTGAAATGAAACTACTGGAAAAGAAATACGATAAAATTCAGCCATATATGAAACTAAATATAACGTCAAAACATCAAAAGCTTATTTTCAAAAATATTAATTTTTGTAAAAAAAGTTTTATGGTCGCTATTATATACTTCAATTATATTATTATACTTTAAAAAACTTTACAAGAACTGAGAATGCAATACCCAAAGAATTAACCAATAAGACAATAAATAATATTTCTTCTGATGACTGTTCAGCCACATATTTTTATAAACATATTAATTTTATTGTTTTTGTTGTTCCTTGTTCCATTTGGAAGCCATGATGAAGACTTTGAAATAATTTTGAAATTGGTCGGAATTCCGAAATGCTGACCTTGTGAACAAGTCCTTGAACATTATTGAACAAATCCTGTGAAAAATCATTGAGTTCATATATGTATATGGATTCTTTCATCATTCATCGTATTATTATTGTTAAGGATTATGTATTTACTCAATCAGCTATAGATTCATGGTTTCATTCCCAGTAATAATTAGAAAAAAATGAATTCTAATGATTCCGATTTTCCTTTCAGTTGAAGCAACTGAGACACAGTAATGTTGATACAAATATGGTTATTTGGAATGACTTTAGCTGTTGTGTCATGTGAACTAACTGGGGAGAATATTTGCGAAATAGAAGAGCGGTAAGTAATTTTTACAATTTGAGAAGAGTTATATTTATTTTAACTCTGACCCCATCTGATTTCAAAATATGTTATATATTAAATACTTGAGGAACTAAATCACAAATTTTTTTGGGAGAAGTACTTTCAGAAAAAAAATTTTTTCTATGGAATAACTTATTTTATTTAAGATTTTGATATTGTTGTGATCTATGAAAAATAAAATTGTCGTTACATCAAATTATAATTAGTCAATTCTTTCTTTTTCTGATTGGTCTAGTGTACATATATCAAGATAACCATTTAAAAACTAACCACTCAAGCCAGTCTAGAATTATCATTTGTGACGTTTCGTACAGGGTGCTCAGATTTCGATGATTTAGTACTGCATGTTCTAAATTGAAAGTTATAGGCAAAAGTAATATAAATGTCATGTATCATAAATTGCTGAATAGGTACCGTAGATACCGTCTTGTTTCCGTACTACAGGGTGGAACTTGGCCAATTGTCATAATTGGCTATAACTTTGGTAGTATTGTACCGCTCTCGAAATAAAAACATTTTCAGGGAAGTTTTTTCCACAATCGTACTATCGAAATTTCAGTAATGCTCGAAATTTTAGAGCAATTGAAAGAAAACTAAACCTCTGAATGAGAAAGAAATGTGAAAAAATATGGGTGTTGCATATATGATGTAATTGTGGAAAAACTTACACAGGAGAATTTTAGAGATAAAGATAAAGGGATTTTTTCCAATACCTATGATCACATGATAGATTGGAATATCACGAAAATTTTTTTGACAGAACCAGATAATTATGAAAGAAAACTTGAATGAGCTTGTGCTTTGTTGGATGCAAATAAAAAATTATAACTGCCGATTGTTTGCAGGGAGTGGAAAGTATTTGGATTGATTTGTTTAAAAAAAAACTATACGAAGAAATTTTGGGATGAAATATCCCAATGTCAATATCATAATATTATTAGTACTTTTTATTGTATTTATTAGTATCTAATGATAATCTATAGTCACCATGTTTTGACAAATCCCAATCGATAAATCATTTTCACGATTCTGAAGATTTTCATGAATTTAAGAATTTGTCCGATATAGACTTCGAAATTTTACAAAGTTTGACAGTTCGAAGTGTTATTTCCTTTTCCATTGTTAGGAACAATTTTGTGAAAGGAATTGTACCCTAACAAGTTAATGCACAAGTTTTACGCATTGATTTAGAATGAGATATTTCAATTCATCAACTTTACTGGCAATTCTGGAATGGACAGAGCCTTCTTGGTCTCCATATTTTCAAACTTGTTATTATGAAAACTAAATATCACTTTCATATCTTCACCTTCAGGGAAAATTAATTTGGGTCAATTTAACGATTTATTTTTCAATTCAGAAAGGTCGAAAAATACGAATCAACTGATCTGGACATTTACTTGTGCTAATTGAACATGTCCTTGGCTTTCGTTCACTTGCCATTACGACATGCACTTGAGCTAGTATTCCGATAATGAATCTTGCAAATTGTTCATCGTCAATCACATAAGCTTTCCTATCTGATGAATGTTGGGAATAACATGCAAATCATTCAATCTAGATGTTGGGAATTCGATTGGCTCATTCGCATCGTTTTTATAGTTCTATTGTATTGGAATTGATAGGCCATTGATACGCTACATTGTATTTCTATCGAATGCCAGTTTTCACTTCCTTGATGTATTTAGCCGAAAGATATATTCTTCGTTATATGATATATTTCAATATTTTTTTTCCCATGACAAAATTCCTAGTTAATAATTAATACATTATACTTATGATGATTTAAATATCTGTGGAGTTGAAAGATTTTGTGAGACCAATAAAATGAAATTCCATGACACATAATATTAATGCCACTCGAAAATACCCACCTCCTAGGATTCTTCAGAAATTTGAGATTCAATGACGGTTGACCCATGTAGATTTCTCATCCCGGTACAATGCTCAAACGTTTAAATCATCTGGTTTAGTAATGAGAGGGTTCTTTTAGGTCTTGATTACAGAGATTTAATTTGACAGAATGCCGACGTTTCGATTCATTTTAAATCTTCACCAGGGCTCTACAATAAACGATACATATAAGTGTGGAAATTCCCTCAGAACATATAAAAAAGTATATATGATGGCTATACACTAAAACAAGAAATAGGAACACAAAAAAATACTTGGACATTCAAAAGAGAAAAGCATATATGATCATCTTATTTTAACTATTTTTACAACAAAAATTTTTTCATTTTTTCTATATACTCTCCAATCAAGCTACTCACATTGCCAGTTGGTCTCTATTGTCTTGTCATAAAATAAAACTGAGGATGAAACAACAACAGACATCATGCGGATTGAAACTTGTGTACTTGAATATGTAGAATGGAAATGAACTGGACGGTTTATATTCAGTGTTAATTATCTGGTATCATGAAGGAAAAAACCAAGTAATATGTATAACCAGCCAACAATGACTTCTACGAATATTTAGATGATAAAATGCGTAATCTCTGTATCAGATCGAAATAGGCTGTGTTTAGGTTGTCAATATCGCTTCTCTTATTGATTGAATTCCTGTCTTTCCTAATTTCTAGCATTTCACAAAATAATCTCTTCTTCAAGTTAGTTTGAGTGTCTAAAATAGTGACATTTTCAAAATCAAATGAGTGCAATTCGTTGAAGGCATGCTCAGCTAAAGCTGTGTTGTTGTCTTTAGCTCTAGTGGGATTGTGAATATTAACACAGTCTCTTTTGTGCTCAGCAATTCTTGTCTTAAGAAACCTATTAGTCTGACCTATATATACCCTGCTACAATGCCTACAAGGTATTCTATAGATAACATTAGATCTCAAGTCCAGGGCTGTTTCCGACTTTAATTTGGAATAAAAACCCGTGACTGTATTGTCTGGTTTGAATGCTATTTCCACTATATCATCTCTTAAAAGATGGCTTACCCTCTCAGAAAGTCCCGTTTGTTCGGCACCAGTTGTCTCGGACATAGTCATGTCCGAATTGCAGAATTACGCATTATCACAGTTACCTTTCGAAGTTCCAATTTACAAGAGGTACGTTGACGATATTTTCACCTCGGTACCTGCACAGAGTGTTGATATAGTTCTAAATTCTTTTAATTCCTTCCATCCGCGTTTGCAATTTACCTTAGAGATCGAGAAAAACAATTAATTACCTTTTCTGGACGTACGTGTTGTCAGATCATCAGGCTGTTTGAAGACTGATTGGTACCATAAACCAACCTTCTCTGAGAGATTCTTGAATTTCAACTCACAACATCCATTCACGCATAAAATAAATCTCATAGAAAATTTAAAATTCAGATCTTCTCGTTTAGCTAGCCAGGAGTTCCACATTGACAACTTTAATAAAATCAAGAATTTCTTAATTAAAAATAGTTACCCTGTGTCACTGATTAAAAGAATTCTGAATAGAAATGAAACAACTAATCTTAGACAACAAACTACGGCTAAAAGATATTTCAAGATTCCTTATGTAGCGGGACTTTCTGAGAGGGTAAGCCATCTTTTAAGAGATGATATAGTGGAAATAGCATTCAAACCAGTCAATACAGTCACGGGTTTTTATTCCAAATTAAAGTCGGAAACAGCCCTGGACTTGAAATCTAATGTTATCTATAGAATACCTTGTAGGCATTGTAGCAGGGTATATATAGGTCAGACTAATAGGTTTCTTAAGACAAGATTTGCTGAGCACCAAAGAGACTGTGTTAATATACACAATCCCACTACAGCTAAAGACAACAACACAGCTTTAGCTGAGCATGCCTTCAACGAATTGCACTCATTTGATTTTGAAAATGTCACTATTTTAGACACTCAAACTATCTTGAAGAAGAGATTATTTTGTGAAATGCTAGAAATTAGGAAAGACAGGAATTCAATCAATAAGAGAAGCGATATTGACAACCTAAACACAGCCTATTTCGATCTGATACAGAGATTACGCATTTTATCATCTAAATATTCGTAGAAGTCATTGTTGGCTGGTTATACATATTACTTGGTTTTTTCCTTCATGATACCAGATAATTAACACTGAATATAAACCGTCCAGTTCATTTCCATTCTACATATTCAAGTACACAAGTTTCAATCCGCATGATGTCTGTTGTTGTTTCATCCTCAGTTTTATTTTATGACAAGACAATAGAGACCAACTGGCAATGTGAGTAGCTTTATTGGAGAGTATATAGAAAAATGAAGATTTAAAATGAATCGTTACATTATTCCAAAGTTTAAATCATCATTGCAGCACTACTATTAGTACTCTAATGAAGTCATTACATTGTTTTCATTTTGTGATTCTCAGTACTGACCTCCGATCCTATCAATTTTAAAATCAAAATAATTCAAATTCCGTAATCTCTCAAATTTCGCCAACTGCCACGATACAGTACAAAAATCACAAGGATGTATAACAAGGGCGGATTTACGGAAGGAGGTAATGGGGGTAATAACCCCCCCCCCCCCCACGAGTATCGAAAATCTGAAAAAATGGTACCTACTCAACGTGATGCATATAAAAAATTTCAAACAATAATTTTAAATTTGTAATTTCTCAAATATTGCCAATATATACTTCGAGCAACAATTAAAGGAACAGAAAAATATTCAAAATTTTCGGTGATTTTCAACAGGCTGTATCTCAGTGAAAAATGATCTTATGAAAAAAACACTAACTTTTGAAGCTTGGAGACTTTTGTTTCTGAATTCATTGGTTCACAAATTTTCGGAGTACCGGTAGTCATGCAATCATCGGATAAAGCACGAATGAAAAATTCTCAAAATCAACCATTTGTCTTTGAGATATCCTGTTTTGAATGCAAAATGATCCTCTTTCACTCAACCGCCGATATCTCCGGAACTACTGATCGCCTAGCGAGCCGAAAGGTGATTTCTTTTCCTACAAAAATGTGTTCCGTTCAATTAAGAAAAATTATTTTCACCTGTCTCATGAACGTGGAAAATGCCATTTTACCATTTTTTGTTTAATGGACTGTATCTTCGTCAATATTGGCGAAAAAGCTTAGGTTATGAGCAAATTTTACATCCTGATGTCCCCCCTAAAATCGGTAGATCGATCGGTTCAGCAGTTTTCTTGAACCGATCGATTGAAATTTTGAAAAAATTAAGGGAACAAGGTTTTTGTTCCTTAAACTTGACCTAATTTTCTTTATCAATCAATAATGACATTATTTCTTCACTTCTCACTAATTTCTTTTTAATAAATCATAAAAAATAATAAAAAAAAAATTTATTTTTCAAAAATTGCCGAAAGTTTGACCTCCACTGGAGCTATGGACACTGGATACATTTAGACCTTCATTTTCCTCGGAAAATATCATAAAATGAATTTGAAGTAGATACCCCTAACTTGCCCACGGTACTCGTTAAGCAATATTCTGAGTGACAAAATTTTTCCGTTTTATGACACCACGTTTCAAAAAAAGGTTTTTCGAAAACCTTTCGATTCATTCATTAAAAAAACTGAATTGAAAGAACCTTGTTCTCTTAATTATTTCAAATGTTGGTCCAAGAAAACCGCTGAACCGATCGATCTACCGATTTGAGGGGAACATCAGGATGCCAAATTTTTTCATAACCTAAGCTTTCCCCTCAATATTGAAGATGATACAGTCCATTAACCAAAAAATGGCAAAATGTCATTTTTTCCATGTTTATGTGACCGGTGAAAAAATTTCTTTCTAATTGAACAAAACACATTTTTGTGGTAAATTTTCTGTAGAAAAGAAATCGCTTTTTGGCTCGCTAGGCGACCAGTATTTCCGGAGATATCGGTAGTTTAGTTAAAAAAATACTTTTGCATTCAAATATCTCGAAAGTCGTTAAGACAAAATAATGAACAGGTTATGCGACATTTGCATTGGTCTAGCTGTTGAAAAAAAAATTTTGAAAATTTTTCTGTTCCTTTAATTGTTTCGTCGTGGAGTGTATTAGCAATGAAAACTTCCTAAACATGTGGTAAGCAAATACCTTTCAAGCTCAAAAAACCGGAAGTCTCTATAGTTATTCGTTCTCAATAGTTATAAACACCCCCCCCCCAACGGATAAAAGCAATATCCGCCCTTGATGTATAATCTGAATTTTTAACTGAATTTCGAGAGTATTTCACAAGACTTGTCTGAAATAGAGAGAATATCGTCTAATTCTAATGGAAGAAGGCAATTCCAACACTCATGCTTTCGAAAACGAATAACTCTCCTATTGTGTGCTTCTAATGTGCGTAAATAAAAATAGTTTCTACAGAAAGTAGAAAAAGGAAATCAAATTTAAAAGTATTATTACTAGATATAGATCACAATGAAATGTACGGGATCTCTTAGGACAATTTTATGATTCGAAAACCTTTTCATGTTGATAATTTTTTCCAACTTGGTCCTATGAACATTCTGCACAAATTATCGAATCTTTTGCCCTGATGGTGTGAAAAGATTAGGTTAGTCGAAGTGTCCAATCCTTCGATGGCAACATCTCGTTGTTTGATTCTCAAACTAGACCTTGGGCCTCTACTACTTTTAGGTATGTCCAATTCTTATTCCGTGTATGTTCAATGCTTATGTATTGACAACCAATTATACAAATTTGTGAAGAACTTCTTCTGCGGTTTGAATCGTGGTGTCGTGAAAACTCACTAATTGGGAACCGCAATATGATCGTGATAAAGGACAATCCTCAACACTGATTTTGTTGGATAGTACTATAAAAGCTGCCGAGAGTGTGAAATTCCTTTGCCTTCACATCGACAAATTCTCGAAATGGAACTTAACCCTGAAATCTTTGTGTGAGACTCTCAACAAATCGTACTATGCAGAGCCGGATTAACCATTAGGCAGATTAGGCGATTGCTTAGGGGCCCCGCATGAGCTAGGCGCCCCTTGCCCCATCCAAGAGAAGAAACATTCGGATGATGGTTCAAAAGAGGCCCGGAAAATTGCACTGCCCACAAAATGGTTAATCCGGTTCTTGTACTATCCTAATTGTCGGTCTGAAATGCAATGATTCTTGCAGAGAGTAGTTCTAGTATTTTCAAATATGTGTATTTCCGTCCTTAATTGTCTGCTATAAGTGTGATCTAACGTGTCTAATCAAGAGAAAAGTTCCGATTTCCATTTCGAAGGAAGTGGGCATCAAAATGTAAAATTTCAAGAGACAATATGGTCATCATCTCCCGTACAAGGAGGCAACCGGAAAGTAAGCAACCCATTGCAGTTACTCCGGTTACCAAACACACTGACACATAAAGCACTGTATGGTCAGCATTTTAAATGAAAGTAAAAGTGGTCGTTTACATCTCATGAGTATAAGTCGATACAGTAAGTGAAAGAGTGGTTAATAAATCCTCTTGTGTAATTGTCTATTCGAAATCTACTACTTTATATGTGCGATCTAGTTGGTTCTTGATCATTTTAGATCAATTTCATATCATGAGAACACCAGGATAGTTTTTGTATTGATCTTGAGTTTGAGACCGGACTTTTGAGGCAAAATTTCATTTCAAAATTATTTCCAGAATTGGCCTAAGTTCGTGTACAATGTGAAAAACCATGATAAGGAATATACTGTGTTCATGAATGGCTTTCACGTTGCTATGAATACAGACAAGTTGACAGTTTGCCGAATGCTTCATTTTCATCAAGCCAACTAACCAAGTAGGTAGTGATGATTTCAACTATAGAATGAATTTTATATCACAAGTGCAGACGATATGAATTTCAGATACGATAGGGACATACTCGTAACATTGTATAACTGTTTCGGGGACAGGGTCGTTCATCAACGCTAGCCTGTGCAGTCAGACTGATATAAAGTAAGCGGTAAAAGTTGTTCCACATCGGATAAGCTGAAATTTTGCATATTTCGGCTTTGTAAAGTTATTATCAATGTCTTGAAATTCCTTGAAATATTAAAGATCAATTTTCACACCAATCAGTTTTGTGACTCTCTTTTTCCTAAAAGTACATATTTACATATTATAAAACGAAGCTTTTTGAAGACGGCGAAGTAGGTAACTTGAAAATTTCAGCAGACATTGCTTAATTGCCCATTCATATTGATGTTAATAGCAACGTCAATCACAAGATGTCAATGTTAATGTATATTTAAAGACTGTTCAAAATTATATTTATGTTGGAGAAACTTCGAATTGCGTGCGAATATCACGATACATTTAACTCTAGATATTATTTTCTGTTCTTGCTCTGTTCGTTGTGAAGCTGTATTATTGTTACAAAATAGTATTTCAACAAAAATGTACTCTGGCCTTTTCGAAACAAATTTCAACTAACAACAGATAACACAAATAAAAACCGACAGCTAACAGTGACTAAGAAGGATATTATTTAGAAATTCAGAAGGTTAAGGTCAGGTGCATAGACAAATGGATTGTCTTTCAGGTTTAGGTTAAATCTATGCTGCGCATCTTAACCCACAACGTTCCTCATTAACCGATATCAACCATGATGTTAAAAATTCAAGAGATATTTTTGAAGGAATAACATTATCGATGACACTACAATCAACATCAACATTGATGTGAACAGTAACGTTGTGTCTCTATTACAAGCCTTGACATCATAGCTCAACATTAGCATTGCCATCACTATTAACATGATTGTGAAAGGGCAGTAAATCGTTTTCTACCGGCATTTAGTGTGAAAAACATGGCATTTATGTTGGGCTTGCGCTTCGACACTTTTAAGTTTGTAGATTAGATGATACGCTGGAAGTTTGTTCTGCTGATTAGTAGAGATTGTTCACCTTTGAAAAAAAGTTTTATGCATTCGTTGAGTAGGTACCTCTTTACTTCCTATTGCACAAAGACCCGTATGGGTAATGTAACATAGCCACATTTTTTCGAAAGATACTCTTTAATCTCAAAACATATATATTTATATCGTGTTTAACTAGCTAGTGGTGAAGACTTTTCTTTTTTATGGTCATTCAAGGGGCTATACTTGAAAATGTTACGATTCTACAAAAAAAATTCAGTCGAAAATATCGAGATTATGATAATATAACACTTCAGGGTGCGTTACTATTATACAAGGTTTAGAACGAATTTGACCAGTTAAATTATCGAAGCCGAAATTGGCCTTATTTTAAACGATCACATCTCTGGAATTTTTTCATAGAAATTGTCGAATTTTCAGTTACATAAACAGGTAGTCCACTATTCTGTGTCGAACTTAGTCATGGCAAAAATGTAAAAAGTTGATTTTTTTGAAATTGAAACCCAATTTTGATGGTATTTATTAAATCTACATAAAGACAGATTATCGGTAAACAGTAAATATTTTAATTTAATTCAAGATGAGATATGACCACCGTTCACCTCGAGACATTTTTAAACATGTTTCTGTACATATTACGTTGCATCACGAATTTAATTTGGATCGATACTGTCGAATATTGGGTTGGAATTAAAAAAATCAACTTCTCACACTTTCGTCAAGACTATTGGGACTATGGGACTACTTGAAAAAATGCCGATATACCGTTTCACGGTATATCATCATGAACGTTGAAGAATATGAAATTCGGTCTAATTTTTGCACATCATTGTTGCTAAACCAATTGTTTATTTGTTGTTGAATTATTGTAGAAATTCGCATTAGCTTACGAAAATGTGGACATACAAAGGTATCCGCCTTGCTTTCGCATGACTAAATGTTGTTTCTTGCAATGTCATTTTTTATTGATATATTGGCAAGGGAGTTTAGACGTTCCTGCTCCATTGTAGATCTTGAACTGTCACGTCACGGGTATTAGAGAGTTGAAGTGCTTCCACGAACGTAGACGTAGACGTTATAATTGACATATACACATGCGCATTCGTCAGTTTTTAACGTTAACAAGAGCGTCAGCTCAACTCCCGACGTACACTAGCGTCCTTTCACGTAACCCTAAACGCCAATGTACGTTACCCGAACGTTAAACGAATCTGCCCGATGAGTTGCGAACGTTTGAATTTTGACATAACTTTCTCCTAACCTTGAAAATAACCTGATAGCTCTGCTCGTTAGTAGCCTAGCGTATACATGGCAGCCCTTCAACCCTCTTTTCACTGCAGCAGTACACGTTATATTTGACGTTATTTCTCACGATAACGTTCACGTTCGGGCCTACGTGCTGTGCGCACTTCAACTGTCTATTGTTAGTAGATACTTGAAATGCTCATGAAACGTAAACGTCATTGTAATTTGTTATTGTACAAACTCCTATTATTTTTCAGTTTTCTATATATCCTAGAGAGCGGGTCACCTTTTTTTGAAATACCCTGTATAGTCTATTCAAATATAAGAAATAGCATGGTATACAAATCGGCGCATAAGGAAGGGCTACGGGTTGTCCATCCAGAGTTGAATCTTGGATAATTCACACATTCCTAAAGTTTCAACTCGATATTTCAATTTTTAAAGAAATTTCCGTTGAAACAAGAAATTAAAAACTGACACTTGCAGATTCAAATTATTCTATCATTACTTTTCAGTACTATCGACATTTCGTTGCGAGTACTGTCATGGCAGTCTGTTGAAGATGACGAAACGGTAGGATTAATGATCGTTTGACCAATAAGATAGAGTAGAGACTCGGTAATCAGGAGCAATGAATGCTAGGGCAATGGTTGAAATAGTTATAGGCTTCATTCCCCTAAATCACAAAATAAATATATTATTCAAAATGAGCAGAATTTTACGTTGTTTTTTATTTATGAGAGTAGAAGAATACTTAATTATAGACAAAGTAAAATAGTTTACTATTGTGTACAATTAAAATATATCAAAACACGTCTGACCGTCAAAAAAAGAATACCGGATTATAAGGTACATAATGCAATCTTGACGTCAATTGAGACTAGTAAGATATCCGGATTATCGTTCTCCGGATTATCGAGTCGTAAAAGCCTGTGTCAATGATTGAATATTTTCAGATTTGAGAAAATGCACGACCGAAAAATAAATACTGTTTTAACATAATACCTTCTTAAAACATAGCAGCTTGAAAGGTGCAGATTCCATTTAAAATAATTACGTGAGTTGCTTATTAGTTAAGAGGGGTGGATAGGGTTCTCCAAGTACCAGATTATCTTTTCAAAAGCTTATATCGAAGTATCTCAGGGTTTTTTCTCGAACAGGCACTAATATATAATATGAATTATCCTGATAATCTGCTTTGTAGTGTTATGACCACCGAAAAATTCTCGTCGGATAGTACCAAATAACGAAATTAACCTTCACCGCATCTTCCATCAGATGTCCCGCATTACATTAGACAGGAAACCGAGAAACGCATTAGGCGGAATGAAGGCACCAACACATATAGATTCAATATGATCATACTAATGAAGCTTGCGCCATCATCTCGTTAATTAGATGAACATATGTTCCAGATATCCAGTGAACATCACAGAGTATTCGCTGAAGAATGTTACAGTGAGAAATTACAAATGGTGCATGGGGTTTCCACCAAGGTGTTCGTTCTACACCGTGAAGACTTTGAAGGTCCCTGAAGTTGTTGTGAGTATGTGGAGACATTTCGATGGAATTTCATTTTTGTTTGATTTGGAGACAATGATTTGGAATGAAAATGAACTGATGCAGTTTTTAGACAACACGCTGTCATGCAAAATTATCGGTAATTTTGATGCACTTGTGCAATTACTTCCGAAAATTTCTAAGAATATCGTCCTGAAAACATCCAAATATTCAAATATCTAGAATTGTTTTTTCTTCGATTTTGATGCAGAATTAATCACGTATTAATCATAAATATATTTCAATACTTATCTGCAATGGCTTTCGAGTCATTCTGCAAATTAACGGAATTAATTGGAAAACAAGCTATTGAGATGCAATTTCTCTCATCAAACGTCAGAATAAATGATAATTTTGAATTTTGCTCATAAATCATGATTATTATTCAATGTGCTGTATGGTTGCATTCATGTTTTAGGATATCAATATTTATTTTGGTAATGTGGACTAAATATGAGATAAAATTCAGACAACAACGATCTCATATTTGGTCCACATTCTCGAAATGGACTTTTCACATCATTGTTCTATATTCACAATGCAGAATCAACAAAATAGAAAAACAAATATTTGCAATTTTATCGTATATTCAATTATATACTCTATATTTTTCTACTGTACGGTTCCAAACACTCAACGTATAGAGATTTCAATGAAAACTATCCATCCCACATAATTCTGAAGGTCTTTCCTTTGTGAAACAATTTTAAAATTAGCCAAAAATCACTAGAAGGGGGAAGTCTTTTGCTCATATGTAGAAATAATTTCAACTCCCATCCCTTCGCCTATGACCACCCCTTCCAATTTATTACTATACTATACATTATTTCATGTTTCGGTTCTCCTCCAGGAGGACACAAAATGTATACCTATAAGCGAAATATTGGATAATGTCGACAAATAACCTCAGAAAAGTAGCATATATGTATATACTGTATATACTGTTGTTCCACATGAAATTAACGGTCAAAACTTTGAGCATCTTCTCTAGTTATAACTGCGAGAGTTGGCCATGGTTCTCCTAATAGTAACTTGAAGTCGGTTTCAAGAAAGGGTTAAAAATCTACAGCATGGTTCAAACAACAGTTCCTGAAAATTTCATCTTTTTGGCGTGAAGGGAAAAGAAATAGCTGAAAATTCAAGACGAGAAACAGTTTTTTGTGAATAACTCAGAAAATATCCATTTTAGGGCAAGGGTGTGATGCATACACTCAGATTATTTTTTAACGTAGATTCAATATCTGCCATAAAAAATGGGGATCTAATTTGAAAAAATTGATTTTTCACGATTATGTCATCCCTAACTTTGAAAGCGATTTTTTCACCCCCTGTATCATGAATCGCGATTTCGATTTTTAAAGTGGATACATCAATCTTACATCTTGAAAAATCCCAAAAATGAAAATTTTCCATCCAAAAACCTCGAAGTTATTCTTGTTTCAGCGGAGCTCTATTTTCGATTTTTTTTTCGAATTTTCCCGCTCAGAGAGACTTTTCCAACCAAAACTGAAAAGTGTTACATCAAAATAACTTGAAATTTTCTAAGGAATCTATTTCTGCAATAAAAAAATGGTGTTCTAATTTGAAAAACGGAAGTTGACGTCATTTCCGGAAAAACCGGAGGTGCTCATGCCTTGAAAATATTTTAGATTTCATCAGCATCGTGAAATACTTATAAGTGCTGAATTTCATGAAAATACGTTCAGTAGTTTCCCGTATAAATATGGGTGAGGTTCCTCGTGAAAGACCCTGTATTACTAACAATATAATTATGGCTATTAGATTTTCGTCGTCGATTATACTTCATCGCCGTCATTATAATATATTATAACAATTATAGGAAAATAAAAAGAATATCGACAAAGACACAGCAATGAATTTAATTTATTCCGAAATATAAACTCATCTGAATTTCTATTCAATTCAAAAATTTGTTCCATTAAATCTCAAAACCTTCATCTAGATTTAATGGGTCGCTTAACTCTCAATTGAACAGTTGCTTGATTTTGACTGTTTCAGATACTTCTGAACTAGATAGGTAAAAACTTCGAGAGTTGTCCTGGGCTCGATTTTCGTGAAAACACCTTTCGTGAAAACCGTTTAACGATATCTTCATTTTTTTTAATGTTGATAACTTATCGATTTCGAAAATGTGCCATAACTTTTTTATTGCCGAAAATATCTGAAAACGATTAAAACTTTCTATAAGCGCTTTTTCACTGGAGAAAAGAAACCTTATTCAATTTTTTCTCATGGAAAAAACACTTTCATTTCAAATTCGAACGCATTTTTTCATTTTATATCATAAAAAAAATTAAAGATGAAAAAATTAAAAATAATGTCTTATTTCCAGTGAGAAAGTGCTTCTTGAATGTTTTTATCTTTTTCAGATATTCTATAAAATGAAAAAGTTATGGAACATCTTCGAAATCGAAAAACTATCAAAATTTTGTTATATATTCAAAACAAATGAAGATATTGGAAACGGTTTTCACCACTGGTGTTTTCACGGAAATCTAGCCCAGGACTACTTTCAACGTTTTTACCTATCTAGTCTAGAAGTACCAGAAACAGCTAAAATCAAGCAATTTGGGATACCCTGTACAATTTTAGTTTTCTTGGATAACTCTTGAATGAAGAACAATTGGAAGGTTTATAATATTTATCCATTTGTTCATGACAAAAAATATTTTAATTTTTCTCTAATAATTCTTCATAAATATAAAGGTGACGGCAGAAGAAACCCTGAAAATTTCAAGACATTTTTGAACTGGATCTCTGAAGGCCAAAAATACATAATATAAATTTCTCCCAGATGAAAACAATCATAAAAGATTACGGTTCAGTCAGTTCATTGATAATATTTTAACACTTCCGCATGTATAATACAGGGTGGCCATTTGAAAACGAAACAGACGAGATTACAGACGAAATAAATTTTTTCGATAGAAATGCTCGGACAGGTCGATTTCTGTTTCGAGGGGGACAACTTAAGATGTAGGTTACGGACGCATAGCGCTTCAACCCTTGCTACTACAACCCTCACCCCCAATTTTTGAATAGGGAAGATGGGGTGAGTGATACCCTCGGTGATACCTCATTTGAAAAGTATTTTTATACTGATTTCAGCACAGTAATTATTTTTTCATTTTATGCATTAGTTCTCGAAATACAGGGTGGCCATTTGAAAACGAAACAGACGAGATTACAGACGAAATAAATTTTTTCGATAGAAATGCTCGGACAGGTCGATTTCTGTTTCGAGGGGTTACGGACGCATAGCGCTTCAACTCTTGCTACTACAACCCTCACCCCCAATTTTTGAACTCTACAAGTGTCATGAAAACACCACTTCATTTTCAAATGCTTAGTCAAGAGTATTTCGAGAACTAATGCATAAAATGAAAAAACAATTACTGTGCTGAAATCAGTATAAAAATACCTTTCAAATGAGGTATCACTCACCCCATCTTCCCTATTCAAAAATTGGGGGTGAGGGTTGTAGTAGCAAGGGTTGAAGCGCTATGCGTCCGTAACCTACATCTTAAGTTGTCCCCCTCGAAACAGAAATCGACCTGTCCGAGCATTTTCATCGAAAAAATTTATTTCGTCAGTTATCTCGTCTGTTTCCTTTTCAAATGGCCACCCGGTATATTCCGGGCTATGCATGATGAAAGAGGTCAAATGTATTCATTTAGTAGGGATTAGTTTGCACCATCGTCGGTTAAACCTATCAGCACTTGATATTTGGAACGACGATTCGAATCCGGATGGAAATGAACGAAGTCTGTGGGCCCCATTAAAAGTAAGAGATTTCGAGACATTGGACATCCACTGCGATGTTCTGTTTACACATGAATAGAACTTTTATATAACATCAAATGTCCGCCACAGGCGGCTATTATCAGGATATACTTGGGATGTCACAAAAAGAACTTCTTTGGGTTAGGTTGTCAGAAAAAGAACTTCACTAGGATGTCAGAAAAAGGACTTCCCTGGGATGCCACGTAAAGAACTTCTTCAAAGTTTTTTTGATAGCGTTTTTTATGCACAAAATGGAAATTTTACAAGGAATTTGCTCACATTGAATCTCGATTAATAAATATTTCATGAAATTATTTTCTGATTTCATAGATCAAGAAAAAATCTAAAACAGGAAATTCCTCGCCTTCACACGGAATATTTGAGGCGAAAACTTTTGAAATACTTATCGTGGAAATATAATAATTATAATAATGAAATGTATATCACTACCATCATCAAATTAACGGTTAGCAAAAACTTCAACCGAAAGGACCGGGACGATAAATCAGATGATAACATTAAGATGACCGTTTTCGGCCTTATAATTTCCCATTAATCTCGGAGTGCACATCCCGAATGAATGAATGAGTGAAATATCATTTTTTGCTATTCAGCAGATTTATTTAAGGTTTCATAGTACAGAGATACATATACAAGGGGATATGTACAAATGACACAGTATACTTACAATGTAGATTGTTGCTAGTACCTTACTTATGTTCTACCTAGTCTAGAAATTTCAATTGTTTACATACATTTTCAAAAAGATCTGGTGTTTTACTAAGGCATGTCGAGGGCATGAATGAAAGATCATTGCAGCTCAGATGGATTAAGTATTAGAAAAGTGGAGGGGGAATGAGGAATTGGGGGTTAGGTAGGTTTGAAACAAAAATGTAGGGTGACTAAAGTCACATCATTATGTTTTGTATCAATTTATTTGTAATTCTTCATATTGGAATGAGATAATCCTTGAGATGTGAGGTCTTTTTCAGCTCCATTGTTTTATGTTCAAAGAATGGTCGGTTTTCCTTCTTTATGATTTCTTCTGAGGTGTCGATGTTTTATTCTTCGTGGAGGTCCGTGATTTTTGTTTCCTTACTTCGATTTAGTAGAATTCATAGGTATTTATTTTGAATACGTTCGAGTTTATTGTAGTAAGTTTTCTAAGTTTAACTCCATATCGGGTTTACGTAAAGGATAGTTGGACGGATACCCTGTTAAAAGATTTTCAGTTTGGATTTCATACTTAGTTTGTTCTCCCGACAAATTAATGGGTAGACGCTACTGGGGTAAGAGTTCTTTTCGCTAATAATTTCGAGAATGTGTTTGTTGAAGTTCAACTTCTTATCGAGAGTGCCACTTAAGTATTTCAATTCGTTTTTTCTTAGATGGGTTGGTTATAAGGCAATAAGGTTTTGGGAGCACATCTCGAATAAGAAACTCCTACCCTCACATAGTTATGTTTCTCGGATGTTTATTCACAGCCCGAATAAACTTTGCATGGCAAACTATGTGATGTCTAGCAAAGATATCAACACGTTAACATTATTTTAACCTCGCCAATACCTCTCAGTAGGCAAACAACGAATTGCAACAGATTGCACAGTTCAGAACTAATAAAGATTCGCAATAACCTTCGAAGACCTCTTTGGGAATTTATATTACGTCTCAACAAAATATCCGCGTGCCAACATTTTCGAAACATCCCAGGGATGTTTGTGCCCGCTGGTTATGTTTTAGTTTTCCTTCGACGAACCTGAACCTAAGATACTAGGATGCTAGGACGATTCGTAGATATTCAAAGCGGAATATAGACAAGATTTTTTCATCTCTGTCTAGAATAAATTATGGGCATTTATATAACCTGAATATTGCAGATATTAAAAAAATGTTTGGAATTTTCCCTCAACAATATCACAGCCTATTTGGTGTACATTTTCCATTGATTCCTGATTCTAAAAAATCAAACCATTGTCAACATATTTATAGAAATAACCAATCGCTACTGAAGATGAAAAGATTATCAGATGGTCTATACGTAATTTCTAATATAAGACAAGATTTCCTTTCTCTCTACAAAAGTGTAAAACTGCAATATAACAATAGAATCTGCCAACTCAAACAATATCATTATGATGATTCAATTAACTCTTCATCCAATAAATCAAGAACGGCCTGGAAAATAGTCAAAACACTTAAGGTGATTCTGATACACAGGACTCCATGAAAACCCCACCTAGTGAACCAGAAGCTGTTGCTAATCGATTTAATGATTATTGCTAGAACATTGCTCCTATAATTCCAAACACCCTCACTCAATTTAAATTAGAAACCAAGAAATGTGACAATTCTTCATCACATTTAGTTTTCTATGAGAAAACTGATGTAGTTAAGAAAGAGACTCAAAAAGAGTATATCAAATGGTCATGATGGAATTCCGATAGGAATAATAAAGGAGTCAATTCACATCATTGCTGAACCTTTATGTTTTATAATGAACAAGTCTTTTCAGCATGGCATTTTCTCAAAAGATCTCAAGTTAGGAATTGTAAAACCGCTACATAAAAAGTCACATACGATGAAATAGGTAATTATAGACCTATCAGTCTTCGAGTGGGCATTGTCGAACAGATTTTGTCATTCCCAGTAAACAGCAACATGATTTTTCACAAGGAAACTCCGTAGAAACAGCAATTTTTTATCTATTATTATTATCATGAACAGGGGTCGTTGTGGCTTCGTTCAGCCTTCCGGGAACTTCGACCGCAAGGATTTTTTGTTCTTTACCGTTCATTTAAATCCCAAAGAGGCCATCAATGGTGTTGATGAACCCAACGACATCCTTAGGATGTCGGCCAATGTTGGAATCGATGGAACATTGTGGTATTCCATTGGGTTTGTTCCTGGATTTCTCGAGGGCTTTTGATTTCGTTGACCGTGCAATCCTACTGGCCAAGCTTGAATCATATGGAATCTGCGATAAGCAGTTGTGTCTTGTTCAGAGCTACCTTCAGGAAAGAAGAGAGAAAGTGGTCAATGATGTTAAAGAAACTTATACATCTGAAAAGCGTCAGATGATAATTAAAGTTTCACAAGCTAGTAGTCTTGGGCCTCTGTTATTTCTTGTGTATTTCAATGATCTTCCAAATAATTTTAGTCATGCATATTGAGATCACACAAATATTTATAAAAACATCTAAAAGTGTTGAGTCTGTGATTTTAAATGCGAGTAACCTTTTGTTGAAATTATTGAATGATGCCATAACAGTCACTTGGTTTTGAAAGTGGGAAAAACAGAGTGTGCCATTTTCCATACAGATGGATGTATATTTCAAATTCCCTATTACATCAGGATCCATGGAGAAGATATTATCATGAAGGAACCAGTCGAATTCTTGGGTCTCTATCTGGACGCTGATATGAGGTGAGCCACTCATATCGACCACCTTCATGAGAAGCGGTCATCTACTCCCTAAATATGCCCAAACATCATATTAGGGTCTATTATGCAAGCTTTCACTCCGCTCTGTCTTAAGGAATAGTATTCTGGGGAGGTGGCACTCAGGCTGAACGAGTGTTTATACTTCAAAAACTGAGCTTGACAACTTATTCCGCATGCATTTTAGAGCCTCTTGTAGGGGAGTAGTGCCGACCAGGCCGCGGCCTAGGGACGCAGGCTAGAGGGGCCGCAAACCCCAGGATTTTTTTTAATTACACTTTACACATACAACAAGGATATTGAAACATAACATAATTAACATGGTTCAACTTCTCTACTCAACTACAGTAGCTAAATCGAATTTTAAAAGGACCAATTGTGGATTAGCGTTAAAATCAAACTCCTGGTTCTCAGTTTTAAAAACTTTCCGTCTTGCCCCCTAACCCCCATTATCGCTGGGGGACCCCCGGTAGGAAGGGGGCTGCACAAATAATTTTGCCTAGGGCCTCTTGTTGTGTAAATTCGGATCTGTAGGGTAGTGTTCAAGAAAAACAATATGCTTACCATGACAGGCCTATACAGATGCCTTATTTTTATAAGTAAGCACAGTCAGGTGAAGGATTCAAGATTACAAACAACAGACGGAGAACTTCACCGTATCTATAATGGACTATGTTCCCTATCTCTCTCACGAAGGAAATCGAAATGAAATGAAAAAATTTCACATTTTCGATGTGGGTGCTAACTTCGCATGTTAGGGGTGTCATTTTCTCATTGAGGGTGAGGTTACAAACGAAAATTTTCTGGTTACAAATAGTTACTAACAAGGTGCTAACGAATGCAAAAAAAATTTTCTTCATTTTCGAAAATGTGAGTGCTAACTTCGCATTTTAGGGGCGTAATTTCGCCGTCAAGGGTTAGGTTACGAACGAAAATTTTCAGGTTACAAATAGTTACTAACGATTAACTAATGAAAGAAAAAATTTTCACATTTTCGAAAATGTGGATGCCTGTGAAGTTAGCACCCAGCGGAATGCGGTCTTTTTCTATCAGAATCCTTGAGGTACAAACGAAAATTTTTAGGTTACAAATAGTTACTTACGAGTTACTAACGAATGCAAAATAAATATTTTTCATTTTCGAAAGTGTGGATGCTTACTGCACGGAAGTTTTATATACATGAAACTGCTCAATGAATTGCAGAAGAGGTTTAAAGAAGTGGAAGATTAAAGGTCTTTCAAACGGACGGAGGATTTTTTATTTTGTCGATAATGTCTATGATATTCTTTGATAATTGTTGAAGATGAAAAATATTTTTATTATTATTTCTCATGAGAGAAAGTCTCTAGTTCACAGTAAAGAGAGGAAGATTGCTGATTCAAAAAAAAATAAAGAAGAAAGTTCATAAACTCATCAATAAGATTTATCCAAATTGTTTACAAAAATTCGCTGGATTGATGTACTACGAATCTCAATGCGTTGTATTAGTTTATCAGAACTTTTCATCTCACCACCAATGGAAATAATATCAAAAAATTCATTATTTGAATAAAGGTGCAGCATTTTTCAACTTTGTTAAGTCTGGAAAAACTACAAGAATCATGCACTGTCTCGAAAAGTTTTCGGTACAATGACCTATATGATCTATAAATCGATACATCTGTAGGGTCAATACGTTTGACTCAGATCGGAGCTTATAAATTCTCAAATTTGCGGTTAACTTTGCTTTCAAATATACCAGAAATAGTGCATATTTCGTAAGAAGGATTTTCAGAATAATGACTCAATTTGATGTGTTCTTTCAACTGTCAAAATAGCCTCACCTTTGTTGTTTTTTAGATCTCAATAATCTTAAGCAAAAAGGTTGTATAAGTCATTTTACGGTAATTTCTTGACCGATATCATTCATATGAATTAAAATGTTCTACGAATTAAATTTTTCATAGTCATCGATTCGCTGTGATCTTTTTGAACTAATCGATGGGGTCAAGGTGATAAAGTGGTCATTTACCCGAATGAGACATACCTATTCAATAATTTCTACCCGAATGAATTGAAATTAACTGAAATCTTTTTTGTTCATGCGAATCGAATATGGAATTCTCAAGATGTTCGAGAGTTCTAGTAATCAGTAATCGAGTATGTTAATATTATGCAAATATAAAAACGAATTATACCTACATAGAACTGGACCAATTTTCTCAACCCAATCCGGGTGCATATAGGTATTCAAAGTACTGGAAACAAATATTCGAATTGTGTAAGCCAATACACGCATATTGGTTTCGGTCTGGTTATCAAGAATAATGAGTGAAAGCATCAGTAAAATAACTATAAATGTTCTAGAAGAAACAAAAGTAACACTTCAACACGAGATATGTGATGATATGGAATTCAATCCTATCAATCCCAGTTCCAATCAAATCAAAACCTCTATAGAATCAGATATGAAGGTCGATTGTTTGACATAAATTATGTCATAATGGGAAATAGAAATATTTATATGCGAGATTGCATCAATTATTTACCATTTCTCGATTTTTCAGAGGAATAAGCCCGTTGTTGTAAGATATTGTGCAAGGCAATTCAATGGTGACGAGCTTGTAGATTTGTGAAATTTCGAGAATCTTGATGTTAAGCACTATTTCGAGATACCAGAAATATAAGAAAGATTAAACCTTTCACGTTCTTAGGCAATTTCGACAAATAATATGAATACAGAGAAGTTCTCACAGCCTAACATGCGATGGTAAAACAAAGTCCATTGTTAAATACATACGGGTTTATTGGCCGTGGTCTATAAGGAATTATTTCAGCTAACGTTTCGCCACCATCTGCGGTAGGCATCTTCAGAGTATTCTTGGTCTAAGACTGATGGGTTACTGACCGTTCTGTTGCACTGTTCAAACCTGAGCATTTATAGCTCCACTAACCAGAGAAAAGAGTGTGTTGTGTGTCAGAAGTAGATTGGCCCATTGCTCCTACACTGTATGGACTTGATTCGGGCCCTGACTAAGACTGGCAACCGTACATCATGTACCAAGAAGTTTTCATCGTTTCTGTTCATAATATCTTCTTGTTTATAAATCTCAATAGATTCCATCCTGGAATCTCGATATCCTCCTTAATTCTTGTTTTGATACTTCGTTTTGTAGTACCAATGTAGACTTTGCCGCAGTCGCAAGGTATTCAGTAAATAACGGCTGGTGAAAGCGGGTCGACTTTTGAACCAACTATTATAAGCCGTTTGAGTATCTAAGGGCCGGTAAACTGTCTAGTAGCATCACCGAAAGGAATGTCGTTGTTAAACGTATATTCACCTCTCAGTAGATCCAAGTCATCTGTAAATCTTGGTTACCGAGCAGGTAAGATAACAGGCCACTCCGACCTGTTAGTAAACGTCTAGAGGGATCCTAACCTCATAGTTTTGTTTGTATACTTTGACTTCGGAGGTTTCGTACGGCAGTCGGCACTAGCTCAAGTTATAGGTTAGGTCAGTCACATAACCATGGGCATGAAATACAATCGTTTGCGAATTGTTGCGTTTGCTAAAAGCTAACCTTGCGGCCGACACAAATTGTCATGTATCGTCACCTTCTTGCTCTTACACGATCATTTTGTATATGCTTATCTTTGTCATCAAATATTACTAACCGTTTAAAAACATTCATTCCCTTTTACCTTTTCAGTAGCTACCGAAAGAATAAATAAGCATGAATATACCCAAAATCACGTACATGTTATCTGTAAATTTAACGAGCAAGTAGCTAACGCATACTTTACGAAGAAGAGAGAAGGTGAATAAACCGGCCCTAAATATGAATGGTGACATCTAGTAGCATCCAAATTGAAGTTTCGTTCAAGAAAATAAAATCAAAGAGTGAATGAAGATTGTAGCAGTTCTTTTTAGCGGAAGACAGGAGATATGGAACTTCTCCTTTGATGCTACTAGATGTCTCCATTTGTATTTAAATACTATAAAGCCTTTCCTAGTTAATTCAAAAGTAGAAGTTTTTCATGATGATTTTGTCTCTGAGGTATATGGGATAATATTGGGTGCCTATTGTCAAGTTGGATTAAGAGAGCCTCGTGTTTTTCATAAGAATCTACTTAACGTAGTCATGTAGATGTACTTTCTATGCTGTTTCGATAGGCTCTATCAAAATGTACGCAAATATACATAACGTGTTCCATTTGAAAAATATCTGGGGGCACGGTAGTGCCTCTGCCAAGACGAGCCAAGCGAAGCGCTGCGCCAGTGCGCTACCTATATTTTCTCGAAGTGTTTCGTCGTATTTTTGAACCCTCATAACTTGAGTTTGGAATATAGTAGATGAACTCGGGATTTAATGCCAGTAGTGAATTTATCAAACGTGCAAAGATTCAAGTGCATAGCTCGTACACTACACATTTTATAGATATCTAAAAACACAAACAACTGAAAAATGAAACTTGAAACTTTCACCCCCCAACCCATAGAACCAGGGGATGTAAAAGTTTGTATGATACTTCCGCCAATTTTGATGCTAGTGGTCTGAAAATTGATATATACGGAGGACTACTCATTATAAATGTTAGAAAAAATTCAAGAATACTCAGGGAAAATTGCCCCCACATTTTGAAAAAGGGGATAAAATAAAGCGCTCATAAAACGCCTCATGTCTATTTACACCAAATACAAGTTCTCTGTGATAACCTCAACCACATTGATCCATTTCCCATTGTGATCCTCATATAATGATAGCATTCTTTATATCATGGCTGTGATGGCAGCTCTCAATTACACTGCGCAAAAAAAAATTAACGCACGTTCTGAAAAACTCAATTTTAATGAAAGTTTACTCTACATTGACTTTATAACTTATTTTTTATATTCTCTCGGAAGGGTTTTGAACGAAACCAGGCACATCTAATGGAAGAAAAATTCAGGATTTCACCGAATCTTATGTGAAAGAAGAGAAATGAACAATTTTCAAAATACTGAAATGCTGATAAGTGATTTAATACTTGGTATTTCCACCCCTTGCGTTAATTACAGCTCGGCAACGACGGTTCATACTCAAAATGAGTGATCTTAAAATGTTCTGATCTAATCCTTCCCAGATTTCTCCGAGTTGAATTCCTAAGTCATTAAGAGTAGCTGGATGATTTTCTGAACTTCTCAGCCTTCTATTGAGGTTGTCCCAAACCTGCTCAATCGGATTGAGATCTGGACTTCTTGCTGGCCATTCCATTCGAGAGACTTCAACCTCTTCAAGGTACTCCTGAACGATGCGTGCATGATGGGGTCTGGCATTATCGTCCATAAAAATGAAATTTTTATCAATGTATGGGGTAAATGGCACTACATGCTCTTCAAGAATGTTCCTTATATACTTATCAGCATTCATAGCTTCATTATCAACGACCACTAGGTCTGTACGAGCAGTCAAAGATATTCCACCCCATATCATAATCGATCCTCCCCCGAAACCAGTAGTATTCGATCCCAATGGTAGAGGCAGAATCTAGACTCATCTGTGAAGAGAACTCTTTCCCAATCGGCCTCTTCCCAATGGATATGCTCACTGGCAAAATCCAAAAGCGACCTTCGATGGGCTGGGGTAAGAGCTCGGCCTCTTACCACGACACGAGGCTTTAAATCATATTCTCTGATTTCTTATTGTCTGAGTGCTAATTTGCACCCCATGAGTTCGCTCAAGCTGATTTTGAAGGAGGCGAGCGGTTGCAAACTGTTGTCTCAACGAACAAACTCTCAAGTAACGTTCTTGAATGGCAGTTGTTACCCGTGGTCTACCCTGTCCTGGTCTTCGGACATTCATACCTGTCTCCCTGAATCGCTGCAACATTCTGGACACACTTGTATGGGAAACTCCAAACCTTTCTGCAATTCTTGTGTATGTCCACCCTTCTTCTCGCAAAACTACCGCTTGGGCACATTCCTCAAGGGTCAAATTGCGTGTTTCGCGTTGCATAGCGGTCGAGTGTAGAAAATCAAACGAAAGAAAAACTATTGATCACTAAAATTGATCGAGATGAACTGATTTTAGAATGGAGCCAATACATTCAAAATCTGATAATATCATCTTTTTTTTATTCCTGCTGGGAAAAAACATCTGTATTGAAGAAAATCGTTGAAAGTGGATAGCATATGCATGCATAATTCTGATAAAAATAATTATCATTGAGAACACCTTCAGTTGTAGAATAAATTTGAGATTTCCATAATGTGCGTTTATTTTTTTGCGCAGTGTATATCGCCATCGCAGCTTGAACTTAGGTAGGAAAAGGTATATTTTTATATGATTTTGAACATGGATTGTGAATTAGTTTGACTTTAAATAGATCTCGCAATAATTATATTATATTTAATTATAATTGGGGAAAAAATGAAGAAAATGAGAGGATTTTGTCATAAGCAACGTACAAAAAGAATTGAAATCCAACCAAAAACATTTTCATGTGAAATATTGCCAAGACGAGGGCGTATTTCTAACATTTTCAAAAAATTATCAGATCTCATGTAGAGCCAAGCTACTAACTCTACATTCTTCATCTTCACAAGTCCTTATTTCATAAATTCTATGCCTTGGTAAAAATAAGTGACTTGGACGTTTCGTGACTATAAGAACTATTGTATAACTGAAAAGTTATGACCAGCGAATTAATTTTTCACCTCACGCTCAAGTGGCGAAGGATAAACGGCCAAGTCACTTATTTTTACCAAGGCATAGAATTTGTGAAATAAGGACTTGTGAAGATGAAGAGTGTAGAGTAAGCAGCTTGGCTCTATATGGGATCTGATAATTTTTTGACAATGTTAGAAATACGGCCTCGTCTTGGCAATATTTTACATGAAAATGTTTCTGGTTGGATATCTTTGTGCTGATACCTGATGAATTATCGGTTTGCGGTATTCTCAATCAACTTCATTGAAATCTACAAAAAGAGCTGCAACGATAATATTTTGACCGGAGTTTCCAACACACAGAATCTAGGAAATATTCCGGAAAATGACATTTTCGAATATACGAGGAAATTTTTTAACGGGTGTAGATATAAACATGCGGTGCGGTGTTCGCCAATGTGATGAAAATTCGGCTTTGGTCACAGATAACTGGGTCCATTTACGAGTAGTTGGTACATAAAAAGACATCCCTCCGAAATTGTTCGTTTTGGCACATTCATATGCTATGTTAATACCGAGGAAAAATTCAATCGTACTTCCATATAAAATTGATCGGATATGTTTCCAAGAAATGAAATGTCTTATGGTTATTTCTCTAAAAACAATTCAATCAATACGGAGCGGATCCGTTGAATCGGCCTTTACGGCTGAAATTTGTTTATGTTTTCTACCGATGGGTCAGTCGAATGTCAAAATTGAATAGGAATGTAAATGCAGTTCACATTCTTCAGGTAATTATTTTAAATTATCTTCGCAAGACATTATCAATGAATAATACAGCATCCAGAAATTTCCATGAGGAATTCAGAAATTACTGCTACTATTCAATATTAATGAATATCTAAATTAACGACCAAAGACGCTTAGCCAAAGTTACCTACTTTTTCTCAATATTCCATCGTTTCACAGTTGATCGATACGAACCGAGAAATGTTTGCATCCCATTTGTGGATTCCGCCATCTAGTGGCGAAATCAAAATACATACAATAATAGTCGTGATAGTTGAAACTCTAGCTTGCAATAAAAGATAATATTTGCATAAACAATGCATTTTTCATCGTTTAAAAACATCTAGACAACAAGGACATTCCGCGAGAATGTTTAATGAATGTTGTTTGTTTATAATTTCGAGCGATTTTTTATTGATCCTCTATTTCATAGGAGAGACATCAGATAAGGCTCGTGAGAAAATGTTGCCCTGGATTTGCTGAGAATTTAAGACGAGATGCGTGCGTACCGTGTAAGAAATGCTACGAGGGTACATGTGGCAAGGATGGAAAATGTTTGTGCAATTCTGGTTTTCGCGGAGAACACTGTGCTGATGGTAAGAAATTGTTTTTTTGTTATGAAAATAAAGTTTTTACATATTACGCACACTTACTAATATGGGTTGGATACAAAAACAGAATCGAATTCAAATCCTCGATAATGATGAAGGGTCAGACAATTTTTAATCTTTAGTCTTTCTTTATTTGGAAATATTTATTTCTGAGAAAAATCATATTTTCCTGATCCCACAATACTCATCTTGAATTCAAGCAGGCTTTAATTTTATCACAGGCCTGTCCCACCCTCTACCTGGGACCCAAGGTTCGTATTCTAGGTTAACTGGAATCTAATATGAAATCGAACGACTAACAATTGCTGATTGGAATTCGAATTTTATATTTAAACTTTTGTGAAAAAGTGATTCTATCAAACCATACTCAAGCATGACGTAATATTTTCTGCCAAAAATATCATGGGTTGATCTCATTTCACATCAAACAGCACAAAATACAAACACATTTTCCAATCATGAATTGAATCGGCATAGTAATGATATGATTCGAGAAATTTCGATCAACGAAGGTTCCAAGATGAATAGAAATATGTAACCTGTTCTTTCGAGCATTTCGGCCATCGTCGTGGATTAGTTCTCGACGTTTCGCCACTGAATTAAGCTGTCTGGGGCAGCTTAATTCAGTTGGGACATCTCCTGAAATATAACTCCTGAAGATGCCAGACACTCGAACTGGCGAAACTTCGAGAACTAATCCACTAATGCTCGAAAGAATAGGTTACATTGAACGATGGCCGCGAAAGCCTCAATCAGAACATAAAGAATTTGAGATATGAATCACAATCACAAAAGGTATAAATGACTAGACAAAAATTCATTATATGAAAGTAACGACTAATGGTCTGAAATACGATGACAAGCTCATTGATTAACTCAAAATAAAAAATAAGTCAATAGGTGTCCTAATATACACACAACAAATTATTATGAATTTGATCATTTGATGTTGCTGCATTTTTAGAGCAAGAGCACTTGTGGTTAATTTCTCACACACACGCTTTGGTCTTCCGGCAAAAACTTTTGCATGCAACGTGTGTTCTGAAAACGTGTCCGGTTATTTGGAGCGGAAATCGATAAATAAAAAGGTTTTTATGATATATGATCAAAAACTGAATTGGACCACTCTAGAGAATTTTCAGTACTTTTTCCCTAAATCCTATTTTTACTTTTGTATACTCCATTCACAAATATGAAATCACTCCTCTGGCCTTGGAAATTTGACACATTCCACTCTGTATGGAACGAAAATGGAGGTTATGACGCTTGTCAGAATATTTTCATATTCCAAGTCAACACTATGCTGCCCTTTCTACATTCTTAACAAATACATATTTTTCAGAATGTGAATTTATTCGGAATATGAATGAATTGGAAAAGATGTGATGGACGAAAATAATTAACGTTTATATGAATTGACGAAAGCAAGCTTGACTTCGACAAAGTAATGAAAACGAAAATCAGCACAGAAATATGACAGAATTCTTGATTCTGCTTTCGAATATCACGAAATATTTTCAAACATTTCTATGTTCGACGTCAATGTTGCAACGTCAGAATACTCATCTATTTTTGAAAGACTTGAACTCCAAAATACAGCTAAAGTTAGCAAGTGTCATATTCATGGGGCTGCACTGATATCAGCGAAAAGCTGAAAGAGGTTATCTGTCTTATATTGATTCCCAGGTAATAAAGATATTGATGTTTGATGTATTACCGCATGGAAAAGTCAGTAGATGAAATGTGAAGGCTATGGGGATCAGAAAAGGAAACGGCTGGACACATGGTATACAAGTGTCCAGAGCTAGCGAAACATAAGAACCATTCACATGAAGAAGTCGAATCTGGATCCTCATAAGGTAACAGCTGGAGCAAATGAAGGTTTTTCGGGTAGGTCTCGGTGTCCCAAATGATGTACCAAAAGTCCCCTAGGCGGGAGTGACCGCATAACATTTGGCAACGCTGTAGGCTGTAAAGGGCTAAAATCTTGCCTCAATTTGAATGTCTCGGTCCGTATCGAACTTACGACAAAAATACATCAGACCAAAAAGATAGCTGATGAAATTTCCTATAAAAAAAGTTTCAGTTCATTTTTTGATATAACGAACCGTTTCGTCACAATCTTGGTTTCGATTGAAACGTATGTGCTATTTTGGATAATTGAGGTAGTTTATTCCACACCACCTTTGAGGTTGAGTAAAGAACGCGTTTTTTTAATGTGGTATCCCCTAATAGGCCTTATCAACGACATCTATGATTTTGGGAAAGGTGTTCGAAATAATTTTCTTCTCCTTCCTCTTCCCCTTTCTAAGAATGCATGTTTATTTTCTTCAATGACGTCCGTGGAGTCAATATCAGAGTTTTGGATTCCTGCATTGACCACATTTTCTTTTTCTGAGGAATCTTCAATTGGTTCGGCATTCAGGCAAAATTGTTCATGGCAATTGCCACAAACTGAAGAGCAACAAAGTCTCAAACTCTGACAGACACACTTGGTTCACAACCTTTCATACAGTTTTGAAAGACAATCAGGAGCAGGAAGTTCGGATGTCGTTTTCAGTTGCAATATATTGTTTTTCAACCTCCATTCTCACTCCTCGAGATTCGAATTGTTACCAAGCAGTTGTTGTACTTGATAGTACACCCGAAACAGTTGTTGTTGTTGTACTGCGTCAAGAGTTGGAGGTTAAAGATTCAATTTCACTCGTCTGCTTGTGCTTACAGCTTGAATCAAGAGGAATACCGATAGTTATTATTGGAGAGTTCTTTATTGGGGGCCCATAAATTGCGAGGAAAATATTTCATTCCGTTTGAATAAATCAGGTTATGTGCAGCATCATTTTTGTTGTCTTTTTCAGGTCCTGTAGTTTCTTAACCATTTTCAAAGCTGCAGTCTTGCCTTCATTGAACATAACAGATGTTGTTTCGCACCCGGAGAATACGTGCAAAAATAATATTTAATCGCGAATATCTTTATGCCGATCAAAGCTGATCCTTGAGGAGTAAATTTTGCGTCCTAACTTCCCTCTGCCGAGCAACGAGAATCGCCAGAAGATCCACATGAGAATGTGGATCTTCTGGTTAGGGAGACCTAACCACAACCATAGTATTACTATGAAATTGTTCATAATTGTGCTGTTTCAATAATCAACACGTCAGCATCATATTCAGCGTGTTTCACAGAGAAGCTATTCGACACAAACTTTTCTGTCAATATCGAGATCAATCTAATTTTATTTTTTCCGTTCGAAAAGAGCTTTTCTTGGCTCACAATTGCAACCATATACCCATTGAAACGGATGTCATCGGAAGCAGATTTTGAGGACCGACGAAGCTGCTCCATAGTCTTCACACTCATACCAATATCTTCATGGTCATCAAAACAATATTGTGGCGTTGGAGTCGAAGTGGTGTTGCACATAATAAACGTATGCTTGGCAAGAAGAATCCTGCATCGATAACGTTTAGGTGACATTCTGAAAATCAGGTTCCACTTCCAGTAGCAGAAGCAAAATAAAAATTTTCGAAAAACGATGAAAAACGATATGAGGATCAAAATCTCATGGGGGGCTGCCGCACCCCCCCCACTCCCTGCGGGCGCTCATGACTGTTGACAGTTAGTATTGGAAGCATTCTATCTGCACGTACAAATTCGATGCTGTGAGAATTGTTGCCAATTTTTTCCATTGCAGTTTTTCCGTTCTGACGAGCATCATGAGAGTATATTTATTCATCGCCGATAACCCCTGTAACAATCGACATGATTTTAGATCCAATTGGAAGGTGATTATTGAATTAGTCCAATTTGGACTAATTTTTTCATCTAATATCTCACTAGTAAACGCTGCACAAATACGTGCTTGTGCCACGATTATACCAAAAAATGACTTGAATTTTTTTTTACGAAATTTAATCAGCTTTTTTTTCGCCCTGATGTATTTTTGTCGTTAGTTCGATACGGACCGAGATATTCACGAAAATTCAAATTGGGGCAAGATTTTAGCCCTTTACAGCGTTGCCAAATGTTATGCGGTCACTCTTTCCTTGAGGACTTTTGGGATATCATTTGGGACACCCCAACCAACCCGCTTTTGTAGAATTGGTCCGAAGTTCGGGTCTTTTTCGACCTGAATGCTACTAGTAGGTGATCCGAGTATTGTATGTATGTATGTATGTATTTCCATGCATTCTGGATTGTCAACAAGCAGGAAGATCCGAAACAGAATAACTCGAGAACCCAAGAGAACAAAATTGAATTGATTATTAAAAATTGTTGAGACATTGAGATATCAATGCTTAATAAGCAATCATTGCTTAATAACAAACCAACTTAGAGCATGGTGTTAGAGATTCCGGTCATCCGATGGAATTCGGTTGAGAGCCCTAGTCGTGAGAGTGAGGAAAATGAGGAGACTATAGAACATCTTATAAAAAGTTGTCCCATGTATGAATATCAGGATGGTTTCGAGGCTATACATAAAGTAACATATGCGTTTCTGAAATTGTTGGTTGATTTCAAAATAATTTAATTTATACTAAATAATTCGTTTCTTTTCTACTTTCTTCGTTTTTCAATTCAGATTAAGAATTGCGAGTCGTTTTGTGAAGAATCTGTTTACCTGAGTCCATAGACGGATAACATGAAGATGTTCTCTTAGATCACGCTGATGTCTTTTAAGATTTCTCTGATATTTAATATTTATAGTAATTTTTTTTTTCACGGGCGAGTTAAGGGTTTTTTTTTCAGTTAAGTTCTTTTCCGTTCTTCATTTGATCATACTCCAGACCTGTATGGTTTTCCTGTGTTGCATCAAACTTATCTATAACCTTTTTGTTTCAATATGTATTGTATTATTTCAGCTCTCTGATTCAGAAGAATATATATACTTTTGAAAATTGAGCATTACACCCCTCAGACCTCATCTGCATCTACGCCTATGGTTACGTCTCGCAGCGCCACGGCGACTCCTGCAAGTGCAGTTCTATGATCAGCTCGCGTCAAATTAACCTATCTCTATGCACTAACCTGCATCGGTCAGTTCGAAAAACCGATTTATTTTCTTCCTTTTTTAGTCTTGGTTGAGTAATGGATTGCGCAGGAAGTGTATAAAAAATGTCCAAGGATGAGTTGATTTCCATATGAGAACTAGTTATTTCTCAAAGAATCATATCTTGAGATGAGTATCTTGGCTATTCGGATATTGCAGATTGATATGAGGTAATTTTTCGAAGACCGTTTCAAGAATAACTTGGCCGAAAAGGATTAAATTCTGTGAAGAGATCTGGGATAGATTTCGAAACGTTCTGACGGTTCGGAGTTTTATTGTACCTCTGTGAGACAACAATTTTTTCAAAGCGATTTGATGCAGACAAACTAGTGCAAGAATTAATTTTCATTATTTGGAGATTTTCAATTGTTTTCATTTCAGAGACTGGAGTGAAAACTCGAAAATGTTAATTTCAATATATGACTGTTATGAGGTGGTGTTAAATTTCGTGTAATCTCTGAAAATTCAATTCATTTCCCAATCCGTTTAACTCTAGACGAACATGATTCAGTACTTTATATCTGATTATTCTCAAGGCACCATCAATATTTTTGTTGGAGTGAGTTGAGAAAAAGGTATACAGACACGGATATAATTCTTTCCCAAACCATTTTAATTTAATGACTATTTCATAAGTGGATAACATTGCATAACATCACCTTATTAGCTACGTCCGGTCCCTCCAGGTCTTTCTTTCTGCATCACCTTGTGTTGTGATCGACTATTTCACGCAATACGTAGAACTCTAATTGGTGCAAAAGAAATGACCTAAATAGTTTCAACAATATTTTTTCTCTTTAGTAAACTCGAATGATCAACAAGCTGTTTCATAATTCACCTTTAGCCTAAAGTATTCAAGAACATGCAATATCATCAACAAATATACTATCATTTCGAGTCTATTTAAATTTTTCGATGGTTCCCAGGAGAAAATCTACGAACAAAATATCGAAAACAATATCGTTGAGAGATGAACTAGTGTCAGTTGGAGCAATGCTTACCCTTTCTTGATTTGTTAGTTATCAGGGAAAGAGAGAACTTGATAACTGATTGGTACACCAAACCATTAAGCGTCAACAGATGTATCAACTTCTACAGAAACCACAGCATGCAGCAAAAAAACAACAAAATGGACAACCTCATAAAAAGATTATTGAAACTTAGCGACACGAAATTCCACCAATCCAACCCAAAAAAGGTGAGGAATATCTTGAACCGAAACAAGTACCCGACGTATATTATAAATAGAGCGATGAGAAAGCATACAACTAATACCACCAATTATAACCCAGACAACCCCAGAGATACGACCTCATACTTCAAGTTTCCATACCTACCTCGCCTTTCTAACAACATTTCCAGACTATTTAAAAAATTTAAAACTGAATGCGCCTACTACAACCTGGAGACCACCAAAATATTCTTCACCCAACTGAAAGAGAGAACAGCCCAAGCTTTTGAATCCGAGGTAATCTATAAAATCCCATGTCAAGGATGTGACAAATGCTATATAGGCCAAACAAAGCAATATATAACAAAAAGAATGAAACAACATAAGAGAGACTGCGAGAACGTTGCAAACTACAACAAGACGGCACTAACGCTACACCAGATGAACACTGGCCACAAATTCAATTTCGAGGACGTAAAGATTATAGACAGAGAGAGAAACGGATATAGAAGGAACATAAGCGAGATGATACAAATAAAGAAAAACAACTCAGTGAATCACCGAGAGGACGTACCTCAGCATCATATATAGCAACCTTATCAACGATTAATCGATAAATTATTCTTGTAACCTAGACCACAGCGGCCATCTCAGAATTGGCTGGTTAATACTCAAAATAAAATAGCCCCTTACTGCTGTCAACTCGAATTAGCCGAACTCGATAAGAATACCGACGATATCAGATATCACGAAATCATATCACAAGCCCGCTTATCAATGTACAAAAGTTCGATGTCTTTGAGAAATGATGATTTTATTAATAATTGAGGATATTGTTTAAAAACTAGGTTTGTTATTGTTAATCTTTTATGTCAACTGCACAATAGTTTTTAACTTCTATAATTTTAATTTTAAATAATTTTGATTCCAACCTTGAAAACGTCGGCATTGTTTTAAGAACATTAAATAAAAGCAGTCCAAAAATCCCAATATCTGCTTGATTTATTTATAAACTCAGATATCTTCTGATAAAATTCAGGCATCTTAGGAAATACCTAAATGAAGAGATATGGGATAAAAGGTTGGGGTGGAGCATACGAAAATCATATGAAAAGAGTCGAAATAATCCAAAAATTGTAACTAAGATAAGAGTTATCTATGAAAAACCTCTTTCATTTCCATCGTAGGATTTATACACCATCTCAGGGGCAATGAATCCTCATCATTTGTTTATAATGCAAATATTAATCGCGACCTTTTCTAAAAAAATCAAACTGAGAACAACTGAATATGGTTATGAAACTAGAAGTGAGAATTTTGTATTTTTTCCTAGGGCCAAAAAACGTATATTACAGAGATGTTTTACGTACTTAGCTCCAACAATTTACAGGATAATTCCGAAAGATCTGAAAAATATAAAAAACATAAGAAAACGGAAAAAACTCATCACAAAATGGGTTAAAGATAAAGGGAGAAAGTATTTTAAATTGTTCATAAATCCACGATAGTTGCTGTCACAATTCATCATACTTGCTTCTGTTATTCCTCTTTGATAGTACGTGTTGAAATTATGTTAATATCCGAGGCCACTAAAGCAGTTATGCAAGTATTCCTCTCGATACTATATTTCCCGGTGTGGGTATATTTGAGTTGGTTTATTTATTTATTTATTTTGTTTTCTTTTTTGTTTTCAAAGACTTTAAATCAAGATTTTTCATACTTTGAAATGGCTACTGTAATTATTTATACTTATGTCAATTGTATATCGCGTACAGGCTGCAAAGTCTCTGCGGTTAATGTTTATATACCACTAAACTTTATTATTATTATTATTATATTCAGTTGTCGTCTCTTCCAATATTGAATAAAAATAATTCAATCAAAACCAAGATAAGAAACGATACTGAATAAAACTATAACAATCTTAAACAAGGTGTTTCACGAGTCGTTGGTCGTAGCCTAATGGTGAGTGCAGGACATCTAGACCTTTCAGAAAAATTGGTTGTTTTGTATCCTAAAACCATAAGACGGGAGTTTTCATGAAAATTTTGCGACAGCTATAACTCTGGAACGTAACGTCCCATTTCGATCAAATTTCATGGCGGCAATTCAATGGGGATAAAATAACATTGCTTGTATTCTCAATCATTGATTGACCTCAAATCGATATTATAATCTATCTTCCTTTGTCTCGAGTGAAACCAAGATATGCTAGCTATAAAAACTGTAGAGCTGCATATAGCAATACTCCTTATCACTTACAATGTCCAGTTAGGAAAATTGGCTTCACTACCTGCCCACAATGGTAGCCCCGCAGCTCTTTGCAAGTTCATTATTGTGATACCCATTTGCATGATAGTTTTACAGGAAGCTTAAAACAACAATTTCCCCCTTTGCTTGCGCTGATTTTATGAATAGTGATAGTCACATTTAACGACTTTTTCTTGCAGCTTGTGAACCAATGCGTTGGGGAGTTGATTGCCAGCGGGAATGTTTATGCGAGCATGGAGGCTGCAACCCAAGAACTGGAAAGTGTGACTGCCCCACTGGATGGTTCGGCACCAGGTACGTTTCTACTACAAATATTCTGGAACTTTTATCTCTTATATGCAGTAGACTATTTATTAATTCATTTTTAATATTAATGCTTGTTGGTTTAATTTTTCATCATCCACTTTACAGGCTCGTCAGATTCCGATGATTTTGTACTATATCTCCTGAATTAAAAGTGATAGAAAAAAACATGTCAAGTTTTCTCTTTTCGAGAAACATAAATTTCTGAACATCGCAAGTCGCTACGGTGTCTAGTTCGAAAGAACATGTCACATTGAACGATGGCCGCGAAAGCCTCAACCAATTCACTTTTTACCGGTGTTATCGAAATGTCAGTGCCTCTTCAAATTTTAGAGAAATTTTAAAAAATTCAAATAGAAACCATAGTGTGCATTGATATTCTTCAATAGACTTTTCTTAGACAATTCCAAAAATATATATCATGATATACTTCCGATTTTACAACATAACAAAAAACCATTTTTTGGTCAACAAAATCAAATAAGGTTTTGATCAATATATTTTGAACTGAGGGGGGAACTTTTGATATTTCACAATAATTAACTATGGTGAGTCTCCACTTAGAGTTTTGCTGAGAAGAAATCTGAATATATGGACGAAAGGTTGCTGTGTAAAAAAGTTGTGTTCTCTAGCTGTCTTACTTTCCATTAACCCTGTTCATGTTGTTTAGTAATGGTCCCTCCGTCAGCATGCAGAGTGAATCAATCAAAACTACTATTTTCTTCCATCAACAATATTATTCATGACTGAAAATACGAATGATTCACATAGAGATGTTCGAAACTCTAAATATTTCGAAAACGAAGACTTGATAAACAAAAACCCACTATGCTGATTTCAGAAAAGAAAGATTTTTCTCCCTTTTAACAGAATAGAGCTTATTATTGTTACACCATTGCAGTGGTATTTTCGGACTTCTTTCCACTCCGGTTATAAAAAAGAGTTTGGTGAAAATCCCAAAAGTTGGTATTCCATGACAAGGTTTACTGTATATTTCAAACATTTTCATATTTTCCAGGTGTGAAGTTCCATGCCTTGAAGGATTTTATGGTAAGCATTGCATCAGCAGATGTAGGTGTGGAGAAAGAGATCGCTGCAGTCCAGAAACAGGAGAATGTTTGACGAAATCACCCCGCCAACAGGAGCATCATTCCACGCGTGCAATTCACTACATGACGGAAGATATCTTGAACCTCACGATCGCTTTAAATAAGCAAAGATCAACACCTTCTTTGAAAAAATACTACACTTTCGATATGGAACTAGATTCGAGCAATTCAACAGAAGGAAAAAATGAAATAACAAATAGGAGTCGATATAAAATACACAATAAAAACTCAGCTGGAAAATATTACGGCAATACAATGAAAAGTGCTGAAGAATCTGTCGAAAGTACAACCGAAATGAGCTCGGAAGTAATACGTAAAATCGAGAACGTAGAGATCATTGGTGAAAATGGATCTTTAGAAAACCACGATGAGAACAATTCCGAGAAAAAATCACAAGAAATAGTTGACAACAAGTTCGAATCCAAAGAAAATTTTTTGAATGAGTTGAAAATATCAAAAAATAAAACTGACCATGAAGCTCCACTAGTCTCAGCTAAAGTAGGAGAAATGCCAAATGAAATCGATGTATCGAAAATAAATCATAAAAAGGACTATCAGGAAACTCATTACCGAAATCAGAAGAATCTAAAAACTAAACCATTCCACTCCACATCAAATGCAAATACACATAATTCTCAGATAGAAAATCATAAAAGTTCCACCAAAACTCAAGGTATCTTCTCAGACATTCCAAAAATTAGTAGCGAAACGACCAGTACTAGCACAATCGCAAAGAATGAGACGACCATCCATGAAGTAGAAGAGATAATTCCACCTACCACATTTAAAACAAATGCAGTAACAACCTCGTCTCCCAAAGAAAGCGAAATACTAAACAGTCGCAATATTGAAGAGGATGAACTGCAGAATTTAGATATTACCAATAATCTTCTTCTCACTATTCGAGAGACTTCTACGCAGTCTAGCTCAATTTCCACAACAGTTGGATACATAACTCTTGTTGAGAAAGGACTTCTGCCTTTTGATGTGCTCTCATCTACCAAAAGTATTGACTTAAGGTGAATATAAGACCAAATAATGAAAAAAAAAATGCCAAATATTTATTAATTGAGTAGAAACTCAATTGAGAGACAATGAAATCTCACTTTTTGAAATAACTGCTTTTTACCCGGATCTATATATACATAACTAAGGGTAGATATCCAATTTTAGAATATTTTATTACACAAAAGTTCCTTTATATTGAAAGTACAATTACTTAATGTGCATTGCATGTATGACATGTTCCTTGCACCTTGCACTATTCGGTGCAACAGTCGAATTTTCTTGTGTTGAATTTTCTGCCATGGATACAACTGCCGTTGATGTACCTGGTCGCAAATCGGCGGTTATTCCAGCACTACACGTTCTGAACAGTTTATTAGCTATTTCTGTCCTATGTGCTGCCGATTCATTAACATATACCCTTCAGCAACCGTTGATGACTTCCAACCGCCATGTTTCTTTAGTGTCATCAAGTCTCCCCCAGATTCAACTAAAAGTGTAGCAGACGATCTTCGAAATTAATGACCTGTACCTAAATAATTCGTTTTGATAGCCGAAATATCCGAACAACGTTAAGGGATCTTTTATTACAAGATCCTTTAATAAAGTTAAGCCTGTATTTCAATACATATAAAATTCGATAACTTTCTATTAGAGAGTGCCTGCCCTTTATTCTCACAAGCAATATATATTTAAGGGCTAGTTAGATCTTATAATTGATACAAAGAAGATTATCTGGGTGCTCGGTAGATACTTCTAACTCAGTGTTTCCCTCAACTAGTAAGCCTTAAGGTCAGTTCCACAAAACTTTGATTGCACTGTCAAATTGATTGGACCTACCGAGATTCGTTGAAATTTCAAATCGAGTCATTCGATTGGTTCTAGTTTACGTAAGGGTTTTTGATCGCGCAATCAAAGTTTTGTGAAACCCATCTTAAGTGTTCATTGATATGAAAGAACACCGCATTAAATGTCGGTAGGTACTTGATGTCACAAAATTCTATGTTCCCCCGATATTAACAGAATCATTTCAAATCAGTTTCATAAATTGAGAATTCAGTTGATTACAGCTTAATGAAAAATATCAATTTTTTTTCAGTACGTGGAATTTCTTTTCATTTTTGCACAGTCCTTCTTATTATTGACCGATTAGACTCCATATATTTCTAGTATTCATAATTTTTTCTGATTCTTAAGCGAGTTTGTTCCTTAGTTAGTGATTCAAAAGCTGAAGCCTCATTTCGGTAACGTTTTAATAATTATGGTAATGATTATTATCCGTTTATTTTACTATAAATAAAATTATCGACTGGATTTATCTCTCACCTCGGCAAAAAATGAAATGCTTTGAAATATAAAAGAAAAATCATTAGAAAAAGATTAAATCAGAGTTATTATGAAGACAGCAGTAAAATATTAAATTTCAACTGAATTATTGCACATGCTCTATATACCCACTATAGATCTCTATATAGCACTGATGTTCTGATGTGATTGAAGTTACAACTCTAACGAAACTTATCGAAACTAATTCAAATCAGTTTCGATCCTTTTTTTCAGAAATGACTTGCACACTACTGAACACTCAAAAAACCAAGTATTGATGGAAGCATATGAACGAAGAAATTTCAACGGGCAAATAGGTCAAGAAGCTTCACAGGAGTTTGAATATTCTACCAATAAAAGCAATATTACCACCCATATGGCCATTGTGGCTTTAGTCTCGTTCATTTTGGTACTTGTTCTATCAGTAATAATTATGGTGCATCATTATACCAGGAAGAAGAGGAGGAAGGCAACCAGTATAAAAATCGATAATCAAAACTTTGGAGGACATTCCGTTGCAGTGTACACCCATAGCATATTTCACACTCCTTTACCAGGTACTCATTTTCAATATTATTTTTTCTTGAAGTTATCGATCTCTTCTATATGAATTATCTAAGGACAAAATGGTCGCATAGTGAACGAAACCGTTGTGCAACTGTTGCGGAATCGTCCGGTGACAAATGCGCTACAAACTCAACACATTCTTGAGCGGTCGCAATTTTTGGGAGCGCTTTTAATTTGTGCTAGGTAATTCGGTTTGTGCCTGAGGATAAAAATGATTTTCCTTTCTCTGCAAACAAACAATTCACAGAAAAGCCTAATGCTTCTTCCAGCGAATGCATCCCATAGGTTCGCAAGCCCTCAGTGGCGTCACGTACATCCCCCCAGCCACCCCGTTGGGGGGGCGCGGGGTCTGGGGGCCCGGTTGTTGAACTTTTTATTTAATTTTTTCTTTATCTTTTTAAGAACTAATTGATAGTAAAAACTAATTATCTGCTAATCAATCAAAATTATTAAATAAATTGTTGATGTATTAATCTTATCAGACAGCAAAAATTTACAAATGTTCGATATGATCACTCATATTGATTCTAGCTAAATCTAATAATTAAACTCAAATAAAAATTAAAATGATGAAATAGATTGTCTTATAAATAATATGAGTTATTACGAAATCTTTAAAGTATATATCGGTTCAAATCAATGCGGTTTGTTTTTTGGATATTATAATGCACTACGGAAATACATTAAAAGATCAAAATGCGCTGCAAACTCAACACGTTTTGGACCAGTGGGCATTTTTGGGAGCGCTTTCAATTTATGTTAGGTAGCGGTAGCGGAATCTTCGTCCGGTGAATGCGGCCAATGATCTCACACAGAAAGTTTTCGGTTGGTTTCGAGGATTAACTCCCTTCAACGGCTTTTTATTGTTTTCCGAGAATATTTTTTTTGTCTTTTTCACATGAATTTGAAAATGCAACGAAAAGAGGGCTTGTTGTGTTCTTTTGGAAAATCAAGCGCTGGATCGAACATATTGAGAAAACCAATAAAGTAAAGTGTGCTTTCTACAGTTCAATATGTTTGAAAAACTCTACGAAGAGCGAAATCAATCCATCCAGTCAATTTTTTTTTCTCTCGATCGAATTTTTGAAAAAATTAAAGGATCACGATTTTTGCTCTGAGAAGCACATAATCTTCGAAAAAAATTCGAGCTTTTTCCACAATTTCATTGCAGATAGTGCTTTCATTTCTAAAAAAAAGAAAAGTTCGAAAATTTAGGAAAATAATTACATCCGGCATTAGCAATATACCTACAAAGCGTACCCACCGTATGTGGAGGATGGGCGGTCGGATTTTCGCTTCTTTGTTCGTGTGTGTGTGTGTTTTTGTTTGAAGCGTTGAGGTTTCGAAAAATAACCGTTTAATGTATTAGTGAAAAGTAGAGAAGAACAATATACGATTATCGTGTGAAAAAAGACGTATTATAACTTTTTGTGTGAAAATCAATTATAATATAATATAATTGAATATCCACAAAGTATGCAGATTCATCCAAAGCGACAAATATTTGTTGAGGAAGCCGGCTAGAGGTGGTTCAGGGTTCAGGCGTGCTCTCCTAGATGGCACACCTCTGTTGTAATACTAACAGTGACCTTGATCCCAGGAATAAATTAGTAATACTGAGATGTCCATTCAATCGATACTTTTTTGGTACCTACTTCAGATTGGAGACTGCTACAGAAATCTGATGAAGAAAACTCATTTCCCATAGATAAATTAGATTCGGGTGATTTTGACAGGTTCTTAGGTCAATTTAAAATTCACAAAACCAACGTTTTGGAAGAAAATATCAGATCAAAAAACCAAAGAACTGACCATTTAAATAACATATTGAAGAAATGGATTAAGGAAACAAAGCAGTTTCTCAAAACCAACGACAATATTATAATAACTAAAGCTGAAAAAAGTAAGACAACAGTTGCCATTTTCAAGGAAGAATACAACCAAAAAGCTTTAAATATTTTGGAAGATAACACAACTTACTGCCAAATAAATGAGGATCAAACAATAAATATTCAATCTAGATTAAACAATAAATATTCAATCTAGATTAAACAAAATTGTACAAAGAAAAAAAGATCGACGAAAATATTTACAAATTCTTGAAAAGCACTAATGGTCTATGTCCTAGGATATATTTCTTGCCAAAAATCCATAAAATAAATAACCCTTTAAGACCAATTGTCTCATATATCGGAAGCCCCTTATATTATATAATCTCAGTAAATATTTAGCCCAACTTCTAAACCACGCTTTTGAGAAAGATGATAGATTCACCAAAAATTCCTTCGAGTTAGTGGAATATTTAAAAACTGTCACAATTCCAGAAAACTACATATTAATTTCACTAGACGTAGTTTCACTATATACGAATGTTCCACTTGACTTAGCAAAAGCAGTGATCGAAAAAAATTGGGTAAAAATTGAGCCTCATATAACTCTATCTATCGAAGAATTTTTACAACTATTCACGTTTTGCATCGAAAATAGTTATTTTATGTTTAATAATAAATTTTTCAGGCAAATATTTGGACTAGGAATGGGGAATAATTTGGCACCGGTAACATCTGATTTGGTAATGGTGGAAGTTCAGAATTTAGCCATTGATAAATTGAGTTTTACGATACCATTTTTCAAACAATATGTTGATGATATTGTCAGGTCAATTCCTTCAGATGAAAAAGATGAAATCCTAGCAATATTCAATAGCATTCATCCCCGCTTGAAGTTCACGGTTGAGATTGAATCACAAAACAATTAACATAATAAATATTTTAAAAAATAGAGCTCTCAAACTTTCCGATAGTGAATTCCACGAGAAAAACATCATTACAATACAATCAATTCTAGAAAAAAATGGTTATCCTACTAAATTTCTAAAAAAAATTCTGAACAAAAAAGAACCTGAGTACCACAGAACACAAGGAAATAAAGAAAACCAAAAATATTTCAAAATAACTTATGTTGAAAATCTAGGAGAACAAATCAAAAATATTTTCACCAAATTAAACGTGAATATTGCCTTCAAATCTGATAATATATACCATTAAAAAATTTTTCTTAAAGACTAAAAGTGCAACCCCCAAAGAACTACTCAGTAATATCGTATATAAAATATCTTGTAATGACTGTCCAGCCACATATATTGGTTAAACTGGTCGCTACCTTAAAGACCGCATTTCTGAGCACAAAAGAGACTCCCTCAACATCCTCAATCCTTTGAAGATCAAAAAGGAAAATAATACAGGACTAACGGAACATGTAAGAGTTCTTCTTCACTCTTTTAATTTCGATCCTGGCTCTGTAGAAATATTAGGTAGGCAAGTAAATTTGAAAAAACGGTTATTAGATGAGATGATATCCATAAAACAGGACAAAAATTCAATAAACAAAAGAACTGATATGGAGAAGTTAAATACCGTCTATTATTATTTGTCGTCCACCACAAATGTGTAAATAGCCACAATAATCCGCGCATACACCAAAAACATCATGCTTTATAATTTAAAAACATCACATCAGTCTTCTCAAAGATCTAGATGCGAGTAGTAGTTGTTCTCTCCAATATTTCAAATTTATGACAATAATAGTGACATCGGAACCACAAAAGGTGAAGATGTTAGTTGATGATTCTGACCATTCCCGAGCATTTTTCTTCACTCGCATAATGTGTGTTTATGTGATTTTAAAAAAAATAAGTTATAAGTTTTTAATTGTAAATTTCGAATTTCTGAAATTATGTAGTTCGGAGCCCTGATGAAGATTTTAAAATAAAATCGAAACTAGTCGGCCTTTCTTCTAAAATGTTGGTTTTGTGAATTTGAAATTGACCTAAAAACATGTCAAAATCACCCGAATTCGCATTCATAGGTCTCATCAACATTCATCGATAAATTAGATCTTGTAGATGGGTTTCACAAAACTCTAATTGAAAGATCAAGCACTGTCAAATTGATTGGCGTCAACGAGTTTCGAGATTCCTAAATGATATTATAAGTATATAGTATATCTGAGAAAGCAATTGCCAGCTCAGAATAAGGCAAGATAAAAAGTGCATAATACAGCTAATAACAATGAAATACTAACAATGCCCTGCTCATCTTACCAGAAAATGATTAGGTATGGTACCTATGACATATAATTAAATCTTTATATGTATTATATTTTGACCTATTAACTTAGTCTATATGAAAGGCATCCATCTCATTTGATTTCCTCTGAAATGAATATTTGCAACTTGAAATTCATGCGATTCATAATGATCAGATCCACACAGTGCATGCAATTAAACATGAAGTAACAAAATTCGAATAAACATTTATGGACTGTTTGAATCGTGTAATGTTTTGAATACCTTCATCTGACTCCGTGGCGCAACGGTAGCGCGTCTGACTCCAGATCAGAAGGTTGCGTGTTCAAATCACGTCGGGGTCAAGCTATAATTTTATAATTTTTATTTTTCAGATCCTCCGCTTTTTGAGAACCCTGTATTCAAAACACCTGTAGATACAACGAGTGATCATCGAACAATTCAGACGCATGTTATTTATAGTTTGAATTTACCAGAAAATAAAATCAATGGTAAGCAGTTGAAAATTAATTTTTCTTCCCAGTTAATGAGTGAATGGATATTGCAGATGCAAAGGAGTATACTTATGATCACCCACCATCAACTGGAAGTTACAGGGCTGCCTCTATTCCGGAACCTCCAGAAATGTTCGAATCCCTGAGGGCTGAACCTGTGTACGATGAGATACCATCAAGCCGAAGAGAAAACCAAACCTTATCACCACCACCATCTTATAAGTCCTCCTGCTTATATATGAACACTTGTGGAAAGACGAGATTCTGAGATTAAGATGTTATGCTAGGAATAATTGTTTAACATGTGATAAATGAACTTTTAACGCCATTTATAGGTTGATAAAATAGGTCATAAGAGTTTTGGAGTTCTATTTATTTCTAGTAAATATATACAACCAATGAATTCAAATTCGTTCATATACCTTATCATTCATCAAAGAAAAGAATATATTTTTTTTCTAAAATCAATGTTTTGATTTGTTTTCAAATTTGAGATAATTGTATGTGCAAAACAATTTCGAATGCCTTTAATATTACGGGATTAGAACAAAGACAAATTATGCATCATCGAAAATCGCATGCATTCGAATCATAAAATATGAAATTCTCATAATTCTATACCTACTCGAAGCTTGGAACAAAGTGTCGAAGCATGTTTGGACGTTTGTCACTCTGATTGAGCTATTTCCAAAACATACATTCCGAATACATCAACCGCTTCCTCAGGTGTCGAAAAACATTGACCTCTCGAATTTTTTTCGCGAAATAGTCCTTCATACACCAAATTATCGAGTATTCGCTTACTGAATGCGGGATCATGTGCCTATGTCCTAAACCTACAACTTTGACCGGAATCAATATTAATGAAGGAATAAACCTCACTTATCGTGGCAGATCTAACTTGTCCAGTTGTACATTATCCAACATAGATTATTATCCACTGCATTTAGGTAGAAATAGGCCCAAACTTCGGACCAATTCATACAAAAGCAAATGAAGGTTTTTCGGGTAGGTCTCGGTGTCCCAAATGATGTCCCAAAAGTCCCCTAGGCGAGAGTAACCGCATAACATTTGGCAACGCTGTAAAGGGCTAAAATCCTGCCCCAATGTGAATTTTCGTGAATATCTCGGTCCCTATCAAACTTACGGCAAAAATACATCAGAGCAAAAAGAAAGCTGATTAAATTTCCTAGAAAAAAGGTTTCGAGTCGTTTTTTGATATAACCAACGGTTTCGTCACAATCTTGCCTTCAATTTGTACGTATGTGATATTCTGGATATAGAGGTACTCTATTCCACACCACCTTTGAGGATGACTACAGGGCGTTTTTTCAAAGTGGTATCCCCTAAAAGGCCTAATCCACGACTTCTTTGATTTTTGGAAAGGCCTTCGAACGCTAATTTTCTTCTCCTTCGTCTTCTCTTTCTATGAATGCATGTATATTTTCTTCGATGAGATCCATGGAGTCAATTTCGAAGTTTTGGATTTCTGCATCGGTCACATTTTATTCTTCTGAGGAATCTTCAAATGATTCAGCATTCAGGCAGGATTTTCCATGGCAATTGCCACAAACCGGTGAGAAACGAAGTCCCAAATTCCTACAGCCTTGGTCCACAGGAAGTTGGGATTTCGTTTTTGATTACAATATATTGTATTTTTAAATCCCTTCCCACTCCTCAGGATTCAAATTGTTGTACTTGATGTTGTAAAAGATTCAATCTCACTGGTCTGCTTCTGCTCACAGCTCTAATCAAGCAAGAATACCGGTATTTGTTGATGCGGCAACGAGGCTGACGGGGAGAAAGAGAAAATAGCAAAAAAAGACAAGCGTAAAATAATTTGTCATGTTTCAACCCTCATTTTCAAAGAAAATATTATAGCACTTGCCTAAAGAAGAGGAGATGATTGGGCAAAATCTGTTAAAAACTGTGTAACGTTTGACACAGATATAGTTGCAGCTGAAGCTAAATATCATCAAACTTGTTTCAACAAATTTAGCTTGCCAATCTCCAAGAAAATAAATGTTGGTCATCCTACCTTTGAAAATGTTCTCAACGCAATGAAGGACATTTTTTCTTTCATTGAAAACCATGAAGACTCTCAGTTTAAATTGACTGGATTGAAAGCAGTACTGGCAGAATACATACCTGATGACAAGACAATTAAGAGAAAACTCGAAGAGAAGTATGGAGACCGTATTGTTATCACCTCAAAGGAAAACAGGATATCTTGAATCAAGCTTGGTACAATAGAAAGATTCTGAGGCAGAATTATCGGTACTTCTGCAGAAATTTTGCGCCAGCACATACGAACTGAAATTTGTCAAACTAGTTTCTATCCATCAAGCGACACAACATCTGCTCTGTTCAATAAAGGAAATACCGCAGCTTTGAAAATGGTTGAGGAACGGCAGAACTTGAAAAAGGTAGCACATAACCTTTAAGGCTTTAAGCGGAATGAAGTATTTCCTCTCAATCTATGTTGCTCCCATTAAAGAACCCTCCATCAACATCTACCAGTATTCTCGCTTGATTAAAGCTGTTAGCAGAAGCAGACCAGTGAGACTGAATCTTTTACCTCAAACTCTTGACGCAGCACAACATCTGTGAACATCTGATTCGGGTGTACTATCAAGTACAACAATGAATCCTGAGGAGTGGGGATGGATGTTAAAAAACAATATATTGTAACCAAAAATGACATCCCAACTTCCTTCACCTGATTGTCTTTTGAAAATGATATTTTATAACTGTACGAAAGGTTTAGGACCAATGAGTGGCTGTCGGAGTTTGGGAATTCGTTGTTCACCGGTTTGTGGCAAATGCCATGGAAAATCCTGCCTGAATGCCGAACCATTTGAAGATTCCCCAGAAAAATAAAATATGACCGATGCAGGAATCCAAAATTCTGAGATTGACTCCACGGATGTCATCGAAGAAAATATACATGCCTTCATAGAAAGAGAAGACGAAGGAGTAGAAAATTAGCGTTTGAACACCTTTCCAAAAAACAAAGAAGTCGTGGATTAGGCCTTTTAGGGAATACCACTTTGAAAAAACGCCCTGTAGTCATCCTCAAAGGTGGTGTGGAATAGAGTACCTCTATATCCAGAATATCACATACGTTCAAATTGAAGGCAAGATTGTGACGAAACCGTTGGTTATATCAAAAAACGACTCGAAACCTTTTTTCTAGGAAATTTAATCAGCTTTCTTTTTGCTCTGATGTATTTTTGCCTTGTTCGATAGGGGCCGAGATATTCATGAAAATTCACATTGGGGCAGGATTTTAGCCCTTTACAGCGTTGCCAAATGTTGTGCGGTCACTCTCGCCTAGGGGAGTTTTGGGACATCATTTGGGACACCGAGACCTACCCGAAAAGCCTTCATTTGCTTTTGTATGAATTGGTCCGAAGCAAAAGTCTAGTTTCAGTGGACTTTATATGCTAACCGACAAAGAAAGTGCAACTTCCAGAAGAAGATGTTTAAATTTTAATTTTTTTTTTTTTTTGGTCAAACATAAATAGTAAAGCAAGAAGTAAATTATTAAAATTTGGAGACATAAATCGAAGTCCGTGTGGGCTGAAGTAAATTTTCAAGCCTTGATGTCCTAAAAATGCTCTACAGGAGAAAGATCGACGGATCCGGGCTGCCATGGCAAAAGATTCACATGGGTCGCTTCAAAAAAGTTTAAACTAACACATGTGTTTATGTTTCTCGATCCGTTACGAAGATTTGTCCCCAACTATGTTTATTGTTCCAGTTAATTTTAATTTAGAATGACTCTAAAAGGAGCCTCGATAAAGTCCGAAAATATGGACGAAACGTCGGCGAATTTTTAGTTTTTGTTTCCAACCTTGGTCCTCATTCCCGTTTTAAACTATTATTAAACTCATTAGTAGTGAAAATATGCAGTTAATAGTGTCTTATGTCCAGTGAAAAAGTGAGTGTGGAAAGTTTTAATCGTTTTCAGATATGTTCGAAAATAAAGAGGTAATAAAACATTTTCGAAATCGATAAAATATCAAAATTTGGTTTTATCTTAAAAACAAATGAAAATATCGTGAATAGGGCTTGCACTGATGGTGTTTTCACGAAAATCGAGTCCAGGACTCCTCCTAACGTTTCTACTCATCTAGTCTAGAAGTACCAGAAACGGCCAAAACCAAGCAATTTGGAATACCCTGCACATGTATTTGCTTATTGATGTTTTTGGATAACTTGGTCAGATGATCCCAAAGAGCTGAACCCAATCAGAGATTCGGCTAATCTGAGAATAATAACGGGGTCATTCATTATCGCCATGGGACATCCCACGAACATTCACGTTGATAATCGGCTAGCTCTCGAGTACTCCTCGGTAAGGATTTGCATCTCGACCATAACCAACAGATTTAAAGATGTCGTCTTACAAGACGTGCGATCTCTTATTATTCGCCGTTTTTTTACTTGTTTCGTTGACTTTCCTAAGTGCCGATGATGACATTCGTAATTCAAGAGCTGGCATTTGCATCGTAGAAGTACCGTAAGTAGGCTCAATATTTTATTTTTTTGATAAAGAGGCAGATGAAAGTGTAAGCTGAAGATCGAAGTTAATTAAGCAACAGTGTCTTCATAAGTCTTTTGCATGGGTCACCTCGAAGAACAAGTCTTGATCGAGATTATTTCTTCACATTTGAAAATATAGTGTGTTCCACTCTGTTGTACATTTTAGAGACGTCGACGAATGACCTTCCGTACGAATCAATCAACCTATTTCAAGGTTGGTTGAACATTCTGAAATAACAATAATATCCTCAAATGTTTTTTAGATATGTAACGAGAAAGGTAATTCAGAAAACCAATTGAGGATCAATACCTAATGAACTTAGAAAATTGATATTGAATCACGATGAAGATCCTACCAATTATCCAATATTATTATTACTAGTATTATAACATAAACAAAAGAATATGCTTTGAGAAAATTACTATACGTATCGACAGCATCAGAATGATAATCAACTATCAGAATTTTGTTGATAATAACAAATTAACAGAGATTATATTATTGGAAAACGATTTCAGCAGAAAGAAAATAATTTTTCGTAACATTTTTTTGTGAGAATAGTTACTACCTACTATCATTATATTCTAACTAAATCATGAAATCAACTGATTGTCAATAGGTAATCCATGACATTCTGTTTGTCGTGATCACGATCAGAATGTAGCAAGTAGGAAGCAAATCGATAATGTGAACATACAAAATTTGAAGATAAATGATATTCTTCCAAGACTAATCTAATTCAAGAACATTGTTTCCGTTCATTTTTTCCAGCAATGTTGAATCATCCTTGTCATTCAAAAGCTTTTAACTCGTACAGGTTGTTGGATAATATTCAACCCCACTGCACCCATGTGAATTCCACATATTTTGCTCACATGAATTCTCTTGCATTCCTCGATACCAAATTATGCACTGTGGAGAAAAAAAAATCAATTTATTTTCATGCAACGAACATGCTAAATTATCCATTTCGTCTGGGCGAGTGTGGCTATAGTATACATTTTTCCCACTACAATGACCTTCATTGTCTAAATTTATCGATTACGGTTATTTTGAACGATATTCATATATCAAAGAACGGTTAGAATTGACGAGGTTATTTCGTGTCAAGAACGTTATTGGATCTGAATTTATGGACGCAACATATACAGTGTTTCTCAGTATATGAGGAAAAGCTAGGAGCATGTTGTTGACTTGAAAAAAGAAGAAATTTTCCTGTAAACATATATGGTAAGGTTGAGAAATGTCATCCATTTAAGCGCTAATGTAAATTTGAAATATTATACTTTGTTAATAACATACTCAAAACTATACCATGTTAAAGTTATACAGGGTGTACCAAGTTCGACGGCCTATTGGGCGTTTCTAGAGAACTGGACCTATTAGAAATCTGAAAATTGGGATTATGTTATTGTTTGACATTATCTACCGAGCTAAAATATTCTTGGAATCTGACTACTTTCAGTTATATAGGAAGTGAGAATAAAATTTTCAAAAAATTTTGTTTCTGTTTTTTCTTATATAATTTGATAGAGTATGGCAATTTTGAATACATTCGTACTCAAATCATTGCATTCGTCAAAATACTTTACCAATTATCGAGAAAAAACTGAATTAATAAGGGAGATAAGAGTATTCGGTATCATGTTTGTTGTTCTTATTCTAAATATCTTAAGCACAAACCGTTTTCACATTTTCAAAATCGAAGATTGTGAAAATATAGTACATTTCTAGAATTTTAAAAAATTCGTCACAGGGTGTTCGAAATGTTGGGTCAAAAAATGAAATTAAGATTGGCTCATAACATTCGTTTTTCAAATTAAAACCCTATTTTTTAATGATTGTGTTGGATTCTGCGAGGAAAAATGATGATTAATGATAATGTTCCAACATGTTGATGCTCCTAACATTAATAATTTTTGAGTTATTTAGGATTTTCTGATTTCATGTCGTACGTAACGTCAAGTTCATGAAATCTGTTCCATATCAACAATGATTTCAGAAAAGAGGTGTCACTAGTGAGTTATTGGAATAATTTATCTTCTATGAGTAAGGTCATTGTTGATATAAAACAGATTCTATGAATTTGACGCTACGTACGACATGAAATCAGGAAATCCTGAATAACTCAAGAATTATTAAATTTAGGAACATTAACATATTGAAACATTATCATCATTTTTCTTCGCACAATCCAACGCAAACATAAAAAAATAGGGTTCTAATTCGAAACGAAAAACGAAAGTTATGGGCAAATCTTGATCCCAATTTTTGACCCAACATTTGAAACACCCTATGACGAGTTTTTTAAAATTCTAAAAATGTACAATATTTCCACAGTCTTCGACTTCAAATATGTAAAAACGGTTTGTGCTTAAGATATTTAGATTAGGAATAACAAACACAATACCGAATACTCTTATCTCCCTTTTTTCTTCAGTTTTTTCTCGATATTTTGGAAAGTGTCATGACAAATGCAATGATTTGAATACGAATATATTCACAATTGAATACTCTATCGGATTAAAATATATATATATATAGAAAAAAATATTTTTTTTTCATTCCCTGTATAACTAAAAGTGGTCAGGCTGCAAGAATATTTTAGCTCGGTGGATAATGTCAAACAATGTCATAATACCAATCTTCAGATTTCAAATATCGATTTGAATTGTGGTTTTCTCAAAAATAAATGTTCTTCTTAGTTGTTGAAGACATTTCGAAAGTGAAAGAAAAATTGGGTAATTTCGAACAATAGGATAATATCAACGAAGGAGAAGGGTAAAATCGACCACAATAATTCTTTGAAGTAATCTTCATTTCACAAATATACATGGACGCTTTTTCAATTTTTTTTTTCACTATGAGCCAACTTGCGCAAGGATATCATATCCAGTGTATCTAAACAATTAAACATACATACATAATAGCGTGAGCCTTATTATATTAAGTGGAAACTTTCAACATGAATTCTCTATTTATTAACTTTATCTGCCTGCTGGAATAATCTATTTGAGAAGCTTGGAGAAACAATGGAATTAATCAATACAGACAAATATTGATAAAATGCCACCCCGGTACTGTGGACAGAAGAAAATCTAAGGTCAGCTCTAGCTACCCTTGAAATTTGAAAGGAGCCAACTGTCCCAAAGAGCAGTTGAATATCGTCACAATTTCAGGATGAAATTACCCAGAAACTAAAAGTTGTGTTAAGCTTTTCAGACGTATGTCTATACTAAGCAAAAAACAGAGCTGAGAGAATCGTATATTTTACCAACATCGGCATGCCAGTCGCTCTAAAAATGATGAGGGGACAAGCTTTTATTTTCTGTGAAAAACAAGAAATACAAGTTTTGTTGTTTTATTGACTCTATGCCAGAAAATTTTAAATACTTTGTAACAATTAATAGTTTTATTGAAAAAGCTTACAGAAAGAAGTTAAAAAATATTCTATAAAAAATGAAGCAAAGTATTAATGAACTTTGACAGATCTAAACTCTTGAATATAACAAAATATCAACGTAGATGTACCTAGTCAGGTACAAAAAACAGTTATTGATGCCTTTGTGGGACTTTTCATGTCTCCCTTTATTTGAACTTGAATGGCCACTCTAGGTTATGCAATACAGGGAGAAATTTTTTCCCGAAATCCAATTATCTCCTGGTAAAGTTTACTTTAAGCTTCGTTAATTCACTAGAAATTTTATCAATTCAGAAGTCTGATATTAATCATTAAAGTAATTATTTTTTGTATTCCTTTATTTCACAGAATAGTTGTTTCACGTGAAAAATTAATTGTTTCGTATTTCGTTATTGAAATGAAACTAATCTAGAAATAAATATTCATTCGAATAATAATCCAGTTTCACACAGTCTGCGGGCGCAGGACAGAATTAAAAATTGAAATCGTCATAACTGTCGGAGTATTTGTTTACTTTTCCAAATAGAGTTTGCAGAGTTTACTCAGAGAACGTTTTTGAACGCTCAGAGAGTAAATTGTAACGAATAAAATTCTTGTACTTCTGTGTAAAAATTATTTATTCTCCCTAGCGAAAACCGAGCGTTTTCGGCCTGATTAAAAAGCCATCATCAGGGTTTTTCCTGGAAGGGTATATGTATGTTATAAAAGATGAATAGTTGAATGAAAATAATTACCCGCCCAGAGAGTAGGTATACTCCGAGGAAGACAAAGTACGTTTATGAACGTTTCAGAGTAAAAAGAGCTTACTCTGAGTAAGTTTGTGAATGCAACCTTTAAGTCCAGTAGAATATTTTCTTATCATCATGAATTTCATAAAAAATCAAAAAATGCTTAAAAATATTCTCTCCAGGGTTTTTTCGGACAGCCTAATTTTAATAGATTTTCTAATATATTAAATTCATTACAAAATAGGTTTTATTCTATCATCAGCTCGGTGAAGGTCGATGTAGGATCGGATCTTCTACTGAGAATGTATCAAGAAATTCTCTCACTAAAACCAGGAAACGCAATAACCGTTTTAGAATCGGTTTGATGGCAATTCATTTTGTGTTGCAACAAATGTCTCGTTATTGCGGAATCAGTTCGAAATTTGTTTCAATATGCACATACTGAGCTGAATTCAGAACAAGTAGGTCCTGATTGTAAAGGAACAATCCTAATATTCCTTTCTACTTCAGTATGTACTTGAATGGATGTAGGAAAGTGATTCCCCCATCAGATGTGCGATTTTATTTCAATTGTTTTGATTCTCCTTTATTTTTAGAACCATCCAACTTCTGAGTGAACATGATAGAAAAGGACCCATACCTCTTGGGAATGGAGTGAGTAAAAATATACTTAATAATGATTTATTTATCATATCTTCAGACGTGTCAAAGCCTTTGAGTATTCATGTAACCTACATAGATGAATGACGAAAAAAGTAACCAAATCAAGTAGTATAGCCTTCACTTGTTCAACCAACAGGGGAAATAGCTTTGATGTTGTGAAGGATTAAAAATTTTCGTTCAATTGTTGATGGAAGAATTATTCAATTCCATTTACTATTTCTTTCATTGGTTCGAACAATCCTTAGAAATATTCTTAATTTTCTTGGATGACCGTCCTTCATTCTACTAGAAATTCATTATAAATCACCATTCATAATAATATAAGAGGAATTTTAACGCTTATTCTGCACAAATTCTCCTAATGATAATTTTCTGTAAATAATCCAGTCAAGACCAACCTTGAGCAAAATCGAAATCTGCTGTTCAGGATACGCAAAACCACCTCATACCTTCTCCACTTGTGAGCCCATATGTGACCAGAAGTGTGAAAACGGAAACTGTACAGCACCTAATGTTTGTACTTGCAAGAAAGGATATATCAGACATCCTGTCGAAAACCACAAATGCATCCCAACCTGCCCAATCGGCTGTTTGAATGGAGTGTGCACACATTCTGGTCATTGTTCATGCGATTTTGGCCATCAGCTTAGTCCAGATGGAAAGTATTGCCACGCAGTATGTGTTGGTGGTTGCGGCCAAAATGCTGAATGTATTGGTAATAACCAATGCCGATGTAAAATGGGGTAAGTCCGAAATTTTTTTAATTATGGATTTCCTATTACTCCTTGATAGATTTCTCATGGATGTGATTCTTTCCTATAAATATACAAATTCCGAGATATGCTTACTTGGATATAGAAAACCTTCCAATAAGCTCAGTTATCACAAAATTTAATAAATAGATAGTTCTTGAAATGTTTTACGGAATCTCAATCGAAGCATTTTTGTTTGATTTTTCAAGGTTTTCTCTCCCAGTCAACAAAAATCAAATAATAGAAGACAGACCCCTGCGTAAAACAATTTTTAAGGTTTCTTATCCTTTATGCAATTTCTTCTTGATAAAATTGTTAAATTCATGAAAATCCTCAGAATCGTGAAAAGTGTTTGATTTATCATTTATCGATTGATTGTAGTCTTGCATCACGAATTAAACGATAATGACATTATTTCACCTAACGTTTCGCCTTCATCTGTGGTTGGCATTTTCAGAGGATTCTTAGTCTAAAATTGTATGGATTATGGAGTATGAAAATGGGAAACGTCCATATATGAGTAATGTTAAAAACTGACTACGATTTCCCGTTATTCTGAAAGTTTAGATAGCATGCTTAGGTACTAGTATTGGTAGGTATAGACTATACTCTGTTCAAATTTAAGCGAGAGCAATAACAACAAACAGAATCGTCTGGTTTGCGCACAACCAGTGATATCGAATTCATTTTTTGACCCGTCTGAGCGATTTTTCCATCTCAAAGATCCAAATTCGGAGTGTGAATGTCATTGATGGAATACTGAGTCACTCTATATAATAATAAGGCGATGAAAAAGAATACACCCATGCAGGAAATTGAATTGCCTTTCTTACAAGGTGCTTCTCGACCCTTTTTCCCTATTCAAAAATGAGAACTGTCAGGGATTGCAGCTAGAGGGGTGGAGGTATCAAACTCATTTGAACACCCTTATTTGTCCCCCTCTCAACAAAATTTGACCTGTCCGAGCGATTTTTCGTTATTCCATCCCAAAGCTCAAAATTCGGGGTGAAAGTTATGGATGGCCCACCTTGTATACAGAATTGGAAACATCACAGTTTTTATAGTAAATTCTAGTGGAACAGAGGCAAAATCAAAACCTCAGAAGCAAGTGATATTGAATAAACAGCTGGGCCGACAGGACACTCCAAACGCGGTATGGGTGATTTCATATCTGTTTTAAATGAATATGACAATCTTATTCCTCTCTGACGTGAGGAATTCATCTGCTTCAATGAATGACACAAATAATTTCCTGTTGAAATTGGTATTCCGGTTTTTTTTCGCCAAAACTTGTTTGAAAATTAAATGAATTCTAGAAAAAAAAATTGAAAAGCAAAAATACATTCTACAAGAAGAAATCAAAAATCAATTCTATGAAAATAAAAAAAGGAAAAAAACAAATTCTAAAACATTCGAAATTGAAAATCGACAAATTCAAATTAAATGTTCAAATAATCCACCCTGTTGTGCCAAACAGTAGCCAAATCTATTATAAAGAGATGATCTCATATATCTGGGAAGATTAGGCATACTTTGCTATTTTGGCACAATGTTGGAGAGCCGAACGTGAAGGTATCGGCCTATCTCCAAAGGAAACACTGAAAGAAGTTAATGTCTCGGCAATAGATTGACCACCGAAGTACCATTTTGTGATTTGAATTTTCTTTCTAACCGTGAACATTTTGATTAACGTGAATCAAATTTTTTTTCAAACCGTCTAGCTATCACATCTGACGTTCGGATGCGTCTAATGTGCATTGCAATTAGCGGCAGCCGAGATCACCCCCTCCTGCCGAGACTTGCCATTCCAACACTCCAGTCCCTTATTGCAATGAGATTTCGATTCTTCTACTGTTCTACTAGACTCGGTGCTCATTCGAATTTAACATTCATATTCCTATGTTTCCATAAGGATTTTCCTTTTCTATATATCCGATTTAAGAAAGGATTCAAATTGTAATGGACAATTGGATTTTAATTGACGTTGCTGCAATAACTCAGGGTTAATCACCATAATATTACGCTAGATATATTTCAGATAGAACGGGCACGATTTTGTTTCTTTGTATTTTCAATGTGGGTTCATTTATCTAATGGCTGCTTGCTTAGAATTACTAGCCGAACAGCTAAACAATTCTATCCATATTTGCTGACTGGAAAACTTATTACCGTAAAACGTCATTGTCTCCTGGAACATTAGTGCTTGAGTTTCATATCATCGCGATGCACGATAAGACTAATACTTCTAGCATTGTTTTGCAAATCTAACCATCTCATTGGCTATGACAAGATTTTAATTTTAGCTGTGCCACCACTGTTAATCTGCCCATTGACATTTTCCCACGCATTAGATATACCATCTTCATCTAAACCTCGAAAATAATGCAGCGAAATATCCTGAATAATCTATTTTTCACAAATATAATGAAAAAATTTAGTGGTAATTATCCATTATAAATAATTGATTTTTCACTAAACAAGCTTGCATATTCCAGGGGGTATCTTCTTGATGCAGAAGTAGGTATACAGAGAGCTAGAACTTTTTCAAAAGCCTACAGGTCAAAACATAAGAAAAATATACCTCAAATATTTTTCGTCCGTTTCAATTTACATAATATCCCAAAACATAAATAGAAGACGATATAACAATAGACAAGGATTCAGATGACATAAAAAGAAACTTATTATTTCAGATACAATCGTGATCCAAAGTCATCCCTTTGCGTTCCTCACTGTGATGGTGGATGCGGTGAAGGGGGTCAATGTGTTGCCCCCAACACATGTGGCTGCCAACAAGGCTTTCTGAGGCAAGGCAATGCCTGCATAGCTGCCTGCCCCAGGGGATGTACCAACGGGGAATGCGTAGCCCCTAACACTTGTCGTTGCAAACCTGGATGGACGCTAGACAAAACAGGGACCATCTGCGAGGCCCACTGCAATCCAGATTGCCTCAACGCAATTTGTGTCGGACCAAATGAATGTGCTTGTAGGAAAGGTGGGTAAAAGGCACTCTTTCTTAATTGGGAACAACTAATGAGCTGAAAAAATATAATTTATTCATGACGAACTGATAAATGTATAAATTCACAATATGAACTATCAATCAGAAGATTCTCGGTCTGGGGGAACGAATAAACCAATCTTTAATGGCAGTGGATGACATATATAATCACCATAGTTAATAGTTAATAGTTTAAAAGGGGTTACAGTCCACTGCGACCTGATGATCTATTGTGCCGTCTGACAAAGCTTTACAGCTCGCCTTTCAATCCCAGAGACCTTATGAAATCCAATATCTCGGAAGGTTTCGGTGAGGCTTATTCCTCACTCCTACAGGTCTCTTGACCAACGCATTGTTTCCTTTGGCTTACAATGCCAAAGCATTCTGTGACTAGGTGAATAGGAGTTTCTTCCTCCTCCCCACAGAATCTACACTCGTCATTGTCCGATACGCCCATTCTCAGCAAGTGCTTTCTGAGGCGACAATGTCCTGTAAGAAAGCCACCATACAATTCTGAGTAAATTCTTTAATACATATTATATTTTTGCAGGTCAGAATATCTCCCCTCGTTTAATAACATAATAATAATGCTTGTGTCGGTTTATTTTCTGAATTGTTATTTTGGTTTTTGTTCAATGCGATCCGGGAATGGCGGATGCGCTAGCACGAAATTACTCAACGCACTATAATTCTTACTGACATTTGATTGATTCACTTCCTACCATAGTTGTGTACGTATTGTATTGTTTTTCTATTCTATTATTCGCAGGTTACGTGAAAGATCCTCGTAGTGCAGCAAATAGATGTGTAGCAGATTGTCCAGGTGGATGTCCAAACGGCCAATGCTCTGCTCCTAATTTCTGTATCTGCAATCCCGGATACGTCAAAGAAAGAAAAGGAAGTCAGAATTGTGTTCGGAGAACAAGAAGATCGGCTATGCACTTCGAACTCATTCCCCAGGAGATGTATGAGCACTAGATGTGTAGATTCGGCGATGTCCAGTGATATTAAAAAAAACCTCGATTTTTATTTGGTTATAATTGTTATGGAATAGCAACGTTCTCAACTTTTATTAGTCTGTCTATCCACAATAAAAGTTCCACATTATTTTTTAACGAAATTCATTATGTTGATTCAATAGGTACACCTAAGATGTCCAAATACATGGTGTGTGCAGTGATTAAAATTTATTCCGCTAATTTGAGAATATGAGGAACATTCCATTTAATCAACTGTAGGTGACGCTTTCAACAAATAATGACAGATTCTTGATAATTCATTCAAATATTTGACTATATTCTTATTTTCAAACAAAACTAAAAGATGTTCTTGACATTTTCAATCTCGTGTTTAATGGAAAGGTAGCACACATTCATTTCGCCAGAATACCGTACATTATTTTTGTGAGAACAGTCCAGAAAATATCCGTATTTTTCTAATACTGAAGGTAAGTTCGGTATTTTCGACCAGTGAATGAATTGATTTAAGAGTTCTACACATATTGAAACTGAAATTTTATTGATATTTAGTTTCAATAACAAATGGATTGCTCCCTGGAAATATATTTATTTTCAATCGGAATGATCGTATCTTGTCCTACTCAACATTCGTGGTCGGGTTTTTCTCTATGTAGTTTATATATTCCTTCGGCTCTAACTCTTCTGCACTTCCGTTTAAAAAACGATAAATCAAATAAATTAAGAAAGGTCATTTTGACATCTGTTAAAAGAAAACTGCTCCTGGGCAGTTCACCTGTTCGAACAACAATCAGATTTATCAACGGAAAATATATCTAATTGATCCCATTCTTCGAGATCAACTTGTTTTTTATCAACCAAATTGTCAAACAACTATTGAATATGCTGACGTGTCATGATCAGCAGAAAATAAAAGAAAAACCGAAAGATACCATACACACGCCTTATGATCGTAGATGTTCATTAGCTTATTAGTATAGTTTCTCCATTTCAGTATCGTAAATCATTACAGTTCTCAAACTAGTGCTGTAATGAACTCATTACAGCACTGTTTTCAGTTATATTTTTTGTTTTTTAGTTGTCAGTACTTACCTCCGATCCTATCAATCTTCAAATCAAATGAATTAAATTTGTTGAAAAAATATACATATATCCTTCGATCGATGGTTGTCATGATGCCACAGAATATCTGTCCTGTAAGGATAGACCATAGACCAGGGAAAACATACATACAAGGATAGATATTCTGTAATCACGTTTCATTGGCGTTAGTGTTGGGCGATACTTCATGAAGTATCGATACTCTGGATCGTAATGTATCGAAAAAAGTAGTATCGATACTGAAATCGAATCGCATTGAAAGTATCGATACATAAAATATCGTATCGTATCGTTATGATTACAGTATTTTCGTACTATAGAAGGACTAATTGTTTTGATATGTACCTTCAAATATGAGATAATTGAATAATAGTGAAAGGCATCTATTGAAATATTTGTTATTAAAAACAAAATAAAATAAAAATTAATTTACAGCTGCCAACCTTCTAGTATCGATACATTAAATATCGAGTATTTTCATAATTTCGTCATTTGTCTACCGATTTGAAATTTTCAAGCTGGTTTCTTTTTTTTCACGGTGAATCATCGGTCTTTATGATTGGTCATTGCAACGTGAGGTCCCCAAGCAATTGAAACATCTGGCTTCGAGATTTCAATTTGAAAAATGAATTTCAACTAAACCTCTACGTTCTACTGTATTCTAACAGAACTCATAATGTTGTTTGCTCTTTATTTTTGACCGTTCGAAAGTTGAATTTACTTTGAATCTAATATGATAATAGTAGGAGCTTTGAAAAGATGCAATCAAAAATTATAGAGTACTGGAGATAATAGAACCTAGTCTATAATCTTTGGAACTTGGAAGACTTCGATACTCGACCTCCGATATGCGCCATTCAGTATCGATACATCCGAGGTATCGGTAAGCCAAGTATCGATACAAAATATCGAATATCGCAACGGAAAGTATCGATACAGTAAAATATCGATACGTATCGCCCAACACTAATTGGCGTCATCTATGGTTATTCTTTGACATTTCGGGGTTAGTTGCTGCCAGCTGCTACACTTAACTCAGCACAAATAGAATTACAGGAATTTTTTATAGTGTAGTAGATAACTGATTCTGAGATGTAGAAAATTATTACTTGTATCATGATGTTTATCCATTCAAGAAATAATTCTCATACAACTTGAATTATTCAAATTGAAATATCATTCACGTTTTAATTTTTGGGAGAATTATCATTATCAAAATGAGCAAGAATCGGGAGTCTTAAATCTAAGTTAAATAATGAAAAAAAAAGTATCGTTCAAATATTTACCGAAATTGAAATCAAGAGACTACTCCATCCCAACTAATATCTGTTCAGATCATATTTGACCCTGACCGAACTGACCATAAGATAATTATTATTGTGAATCTCTATCGAAGAAACCAAGAGTTTTTTCACAATCTGGCAGCGATACGCGCGCGCACTTTGTGTTTTTGCCAAAGGCATAACACATAACACAGCTGCCCTGTATTGAACTACAGTCCGAAGTACTTCGTCCCAGTTTCAAAATATTCGAGTGTCAAAGTTTCAGTGCAATAATTAATCGAGAGCATCGAAATTTAAAATACTCAGTAGTTTGGAAAAAACGTCCCATAATTCAATATGTCGTCGAGATTTTTATCTTCGACGCTTCGGGCCAAAATCCCAAGCTTCTCAGGCACCTCTGGCAACAACGCTCAATTATTTGAAATGTCAGATAATTTTATATATCCTTTCACTTTCAGAGGGTTAGAGGTTAGAAAAACTTTAAAAATTAAAAAGTGTATATCCGGTGTATACTCAATTGAAAATCCACGAACAATGGCGACAATTGCTGATAAAAATTGTAAAAATTTAACTTTGGATACATTGAACCCCTGCGTCAAAGTTATGGAATATGCAGTTAGAGGGCCATTAGTTATTAGAGCTGGAGAAATTGAAAAGGAACTGGAAAAAGGTGTATCAAAACCTTTCAAGAAAGTGATCAAAGCTAATATTGGAGATTGTCATGCTATGGGACAAAAACCTATTACTTTCATCAGACAAGTATTAGCCCTTGTATCGTATCCCGAATTGATGAAAAGTCCAGATTTCCCTGAAGATGCAAAATCGAGAGCTAGAGATATATTGAAGGGTTGTCGAGGGGGATCAGTTGGTTCATACACAGATTCTCCTGGAATTGAACTTATCAGAAGACACTGTGCTGAATATATTGAACGAAGAGATGGACATCCTTGTGACTGGCAGAATATTGTTCTAGGGGCAGGAGCTAGTGATTGTATAAAGGGAATTCTCAAACTGTTAATATGTGATATTGGATGTAAAAAACCAGGTGTAATGGTACCAATTCCCCAATACCCTCTCTACTCTGCTACGTTGGCTGAGTTCAATATGCACCAAATTGGATATTACCTCGATGAATCGAAGTTATGGGGTCTGACACTACCCGAACTCCAAAGATCCATTGATGAAGCAAAGCAAGTTTCACAGCCCAGAGCAATTGTCGTAATAAATCCAGGAAATCCTACTGGTCAAGTATTAACTAGGCAGAACATTGAAGAAATTATTAAATTTGCTCATAAGGAAAATCTGATGATTCTTGCAGATGAAGTATACCAAGATAATATATATGCTGATGGGTCCAAATTCTATTCGTTCAAAAAGGTCATGACTGAAATGGGAGCTCCTTACTCAGAAATGGAACTGGCTAGTTTCATGTCTTGTTCAAAAGGTTATATGGGAGAATGTGGTCTTCGTGGAGGTTATGTAGAAATTCTCAATATGGACCCCACTGTCAAAGCTATGTATATGAAAGCCATAAGTGCCAGTTTGTGTTCTACCGTTCTAGGACAAGCTGTTATTGATGTTGTATGTAATCCTCCAAGAAAAGGTGAGCCCAGTTATGACCAATTCATGAAAGAGAAATTGGATGTGTTGGGAGCTCTAAAACTGAGGGCTAAAATGGTGGAAGAGACTTTCAATCAAATTGAAGGATTCAGTTGTAACCCTGTCCAAGGGGCTATGTATGCTTTTCCCCAAATTAAATTACCTTTGAAAGCAATTGAGGCAGCTAAAAAAGAAAATAAAGCCCCAGATGCATTTTATGCATTCCGTCTACTAGAAGAAACTGGAATCTGTATTGTACCAGGTTCAGGTTTTGGACAAATGCCGGGAACATACCATTTTCGTACCACAATTTTACCACAAACTGATGCCTTAAAAGATATGTTGGGAGTGTTCAAGTCTTTCCATGAGAAATTCGTTGCAACCTTCTCATAAGAAGGTCATATTTGATACATACTCATTTCAGTTAATAGATTAAATTATTTTATTCAAGTCATGTGATACATCACCTTGAAGAATATTTTCAAAAGGTTCTACAGAGTGAATTAGTTTGTTGAAATTATTGTTATTAATTTTATTATCTAAACATGTGTATAGTCGGTCTTATTTACAAAAAGTAAAATATCATAGAAACATCCAGAATTTATCTTTCCCTCAAAGTTGTGTCATAAGTATTTCTGTTTCTTCTATTAGCATTGAGGAAGCTTGATGAGTTTGCGTTATGATTCATTGTATACTGAAGCAATCAACAGGGGAAGTTATATAATTTCAGAGAAGGAATGGTTATTTTTAGAATCTTCCACCATGACCTTGAATATTTGGGTCTGGGCGCTTCATAATTCACTACAATGCACTTTTCACATGATATTCCTAAAATAGAACATGTTTAAAGCTTCAGATCGTTTTTAGCTTCTCAATTTTTTTCCTTATTATATTGATGAATACTAAAAGATAATGATGGCAATTCAGAGACTTTCACTCCTCAATTATTCCTTTAGTAAAAGAATGACATCTAACAATAATAAAATCAATTCCTTGGGTTTTTAGAAATTATTTTCATCTCCAATCAAATATATTATTATCAAGTTGGTTTCAAATTAAATTTACTAGTTCGTGATAACCCTATCCGGACTTATCATGGCTTCATTAATAAACCAGAATTATTTCGAATAGATAAAGGGCTTGGAATGTGTTCTTATCTCCCTCTGATGAGATATACAAAGTCAAGACTGAAGTAGTATGAATAGATAGACCAAAGGTGAAAATGAGATTATATCAAAGCTTTTTTGCAAAAGATCCTGATTTGGAGTGAAATGAAACATTTTTTTCCTCCAAATCTTTTGATTGCAACTTGCTTCAGTTTGATTTTATTTTTGTACCTATCCCAAAATATCACACAACCTCAAAATTGACCGAAGTAAGTGCTTTCTGTTATAAAAAATTTTGATGAGTTGATAAAAAAGTCTATTTCAAAATTATTCTCCAAAAAGTTCAATTTTCTATATTGATGAGCTTTGACCTAGGTATCGAAAATTAAAATCATACAGGTGCATCATGCAAGAGGGCATGTGAGATGTCTAAGTACAGCAAAATTCTTAAATTTTTCTAATTATAATAACTATTTTTTTATTTTTGGGTCATACGCTCTCTATTGCTTTTGTACGGTGACATAAACCGATTTCAAGCGAATAACCTGGTCCTCATTGGTAATTACCAACTAGGACCAACTGCATTCAAGCGACTTCGGTCATTGTAGGTTATAATCATTTTACAAGGAATATCCCTGAAGGCTATAACCGTAGATAACCGCAGGCAGGACCGAAGATAACCGCGGTCATTACTGGTTATTCGCTTGAAATCGGTTATAATGCTTTAAATGAAGTCCAGATAAAAACATCATTAGGTGAGAAAATTCAGAAAAATAAAAATGATTTTTCTTTCAACTATGGATGGGTGAGGAAAGGAGTAAAGGAGAACAAACATTTATGACGAATCTGTTCAAAAAGTGTCTAGAGCATAGATATAGATACATATGTTATCTATATCTATGGTCTAGAGGAATTGCAAGAATAATAGTTAACGAAATCTCCTGAGTGGCTCTAGTGTAGCAAAGGAGGCAAGAAATTAAATTCCAGTCCCAGTTGTCACGATGTCATCTTTAGACGGAGACAGGGGCTTCTCTTTTCACTGAGACGATATGTCACTGTTTTGATGTTCTGTGGCTGCCACCGAATCACAGAATATCTATCCTTACCCAGAAGCGACAGCTTACGTATTTTTAGGGGTCAATTTTCAATGACCTTGAGTAGCCACTTCCACAAACACTAGCCAAACAAAAGTGTGCAAGTGTGCACTGAGCTCTGAGCTATACACTGCAAACAAAAAACCATTCGTGAATGGAATGAAGTATTAGAGTAATACCAAAATATATTTTGATTTTGTTATAATATTACCATTTATGGTTCATTTGAACTTTTCAAATTTATATTTCAGTTGAATAGAATGTTGATGTGTTAGATGAAAATTTCAAGTAAAAGTTTTATGACTATATGATTTCTTGTTTGACGATTGTTCATCATATTTTTGCAAAGTATTCGACAGTGTGCTTTCAACGATACAATTTTCCCTATACTGTTAATTTCAAAACGTGTCTATGCATCTAATTAATTATAAGAAATATCTAATTGTATCTGATGATATCGGTGAAAGGTTCAATTTTATGACCTGATATTTATGAGATTGGAGAATAGATATTTCTCAGCTTTGGGTATTTCGGAAGATCTATCTTCAAATATATATTCAAGAAGTTCATAGATTTGAAAAAGGCTTTTGATACAGTGGACACAGAGATAATGATGAATAAGTTAGAAAAAATGGGATTTAGGGGATTATGGTACAACTTGGTAAAATCACACTTGAGTGATCGAAGACATTGCAAAGTGATATGGAGAATGTCAATACTGGTGTATCTCAGGGATCGGTCCTTGGACCATTACTGTACCTATTATATGTTCAAATTTCTGAATCTGAAATGTCATTACTTTATGTATTCAGATGACACAGCGCTTGTATTCTCTGGCCCAGGCTCAAGTGTTTGTGTACAGAATATAAATGATGATTTGGCAATATATTTCAAGTGGCTGTACACTAACATATTAAGCATAAATATCGATAATACTGTATATATGAGTATGACAATTAAACAAAATACCCAAAATGTGAGTGATATTAGAATAAGCCTGAATGGTATCTGAAAGAGGTTACTGAGTATAAGTATTTGGGACTTGTCATCTAGTATAATCTTACCTGGAATAATCATATTGAAATCATAATGAATAAAATTACCCCCAATGGCAGGTGCAATAAGAAGATGTTCCCGAGAACTCAATGATAACACTAGAAAACTACTCTATCACAGCTTTATAAAACCACATCTATTATACCCAATTTCCTGCTGGGCTGCAGCTACAGGATATATCATACAAAAACTTCAAAGGATGCAGAATAAAATTGTCAGGACAATATTTATATCAGTACCCCTATCTCACACCAACAGAACAATTATAAAAAGGAACTAAAGTTATGAATATTAAGATCATTATATTTTTTGAACAAGTCAAACTTATATACAATATAGAAAGTAAAAAACTAAAATCGAATACAAAACTAACAAAAAATAGAAATTTCCATTGATATGAAGCAGGAAAAAAAAAGTACCTAAGAAGAAACTTGGCAAGAAAAACAAAATGTTTACATTCACCTATCCGGCAGCATTCATTCGTATAATCAAGTCTCTGTTGAAGTTGTAAAAGTTGATACTACCAAAAAATGTGCCGTAACCTCTGTCATTTCCTCAGTGAGATTTAGCTTTTTGTTTGTAATATATAGTTTATTAATATTACAAAATTTATTTTTAGTTGAACAGGCTGAATTATAGTATTTTTTAAGCCCTGGTGCCAGTTTTTTATATGTTTTTAGGTCAACAATAAATGTTCGAAATTGAATTGAAAAATCGGTAGATATAACGAAAAATCGGTAGATAAAACGAAAAATCGGTAGATCTAACGAAAAATCGGTAGGTTCGGCAACAATGCAATTTAACAAGGAATGTAGCTGAGTTTGACAGATATACCACCAGATCTGGGACATGCGCACGTAATTTTGTCCCCAATAAATTTGTTCGAGCTGTCGCTTCTGGGTAAGGATAGATATTCTGTGACCGAATCTGCTTCATTACACGTTGCCAGAAGTAAAAATCAATAAGGTGTTTGCAGAGTGTTATAGAAATAACGAATGATATATAGTCCGTTTCAAAATGATTGGCATCTCGGGCGGCTGTGGAATCTCGAAAATATGTTGGTAATATCCTATCAGTAACTTTTGAGTTCTGGGATTTAGGTTGGTGTTGATTGAAAACACTAAGTTTTGACACATCAGAGTTTGAATTAACCTCCTGAATATATTTCGAATGTATTTCTGTATGCTTATATTCTTGATTAAATCGACAAATTAGTTTTGGATTTGAATATTTATTAAGTATTACCGAATTGAAAATGGCTGGAATTCATCAAGATACCTCTCGCCTCGCCAAACTATAAGGGAACGTGAAGTAGTTGATCGTCGGGACTGAGAGTTTTTCTCAACAATTCAGCAGGTATTTCTGCCAGTATTAATCGCGTTTTGCTAGTTATCAGGTAACAATCATTTACTTTTTCGGGGTGTTTTCTGATAAATAAATGAGTCTCAAAACTTCAGTTTTCACCTAGACCTGTCAGATGAATTTTGGAGAAAAAAGAAGGCAAGACAAGTCATTACAGCCAGGAGTGAGCAGTGGATGGAAACCTATTCCACATGATTATACCTTCAAAGAGACATTACACGACGTTATTTTTTCTAAAATAAAAAACAATGAATAAATCAGTTTGTACATCTTTTTTGAACTGCCTGAAAAGTAACTGAATTTTAATCAAAATCAACATTTGGTATATTATTTAATGTATCATGAAATGGATAGTAGTAATGAATACAAATAATGAGTGATCTATTTTATAGCATTTCACACTTCAAATGATTCACAATTTATTAACAAATATTTTCTATTTGTTTGAACAACTTGGCTATGAAATTATAAAGTTTATATTTTTTGTACCTCAATACTCAGAAAAAATAACACAGGGAGAGAACTTGGCTGAATTTTCGATAATCATCAGTCATGAAGAATGCTAAGATTGCTGAAGGGTCTTCATAGAGAACGAACTTTCAGTTATCGTTGATGAAGTCTCAATTATTTAATGAATGATATCTCTATATTGGAGTTCCATGAAAGCCTGCAAGAATTTATGTTGAAGCATTCCAAGCCCAAGCTAATTTTATTATCAATCCTGAATTTCCTATTCCTATGCTTGATCTACAGCGAAATAGTGTGGGTGTTTATATTTTAGTCATCATCTCAGCTTGTTTCTCTTTTGTAATTGAAGCTAAGTTTGAAACTTTGTCAATACAACAATGATGGAAATAATATAATTTCACGAAAAATTCTTCAAATTCATTCGCCTTGAAAAATATATTCAACCATTTTATAGGTTATATTTCAATCTATGATGAATACACAGAAATTTTTAGTAACTTTTTGTAACCAAAAATAAAGCCCCGGCTGGAATTCCATGGCTTGCTCTGATGACAATCATTTTGAAACGAACTAGTTCGTTTCAAAATGATTGGCATCTCGGGCGGCTGTGGAATCTCGAAAATATGTTGGTAATATCCCATCAGTAACTTTTGAGTTCTAGCATTTATGTTGGTCAAAGATTATAGAGTATAAAGATGGGAAACGAAGCGACTACAGTGATGTCAGCGACATCTGTTTTTCAAAAGTAATCGGGTTATGGTTAAAATATTTAATTAGGGTCCATTTGGCATAGATTAAATAGAGATTATTAGTAGGCTGTTGTCAATTTTGAAAGAAATACTTGAATAAATATTTTTGCTGAATGATGATTGTATTTTCTCGCGTATTTTTCACTGAAATAACTCGAAATCTACAAGAGTAGCACCTAGCTCACTCCATAATCTTGGTTTGTGTGTTTTTCTGTTATAAATTTTGTGTTAGAAACTGGCCGACATTCGAAATGCATGGTGATTAATTGTAGAAATAATAGAAAGAATAATCTTGAATGTGCATACTTTTCATTACCAAAGAGAAAAGAAATGTAAGTTTTGAAACTCGTATCATGTAACTGTCTTGTTCATTGTTTTTTATTTTCAGTGTTGTCAAATGGATAGGGGTTGCGGGGCAAAAATATATTGTTCTGGATAATTTGTTTGCGAACCAAATTTTCTTCAGTCTCATTCATTAGATCAAGAAGTTCCACTCATAGAGGCAATGGTGGTCAAAAGAACGACTTATAGAGGTTGTGGTTCTCTTGACGACCCTTCAAGCAGTTCGACTCATCTACTAGACCCTCTGGACTCATTGAGGTTAAAATACACTAGGCAAGATATGTATGAATGGGGTCCAGAACAACTGTTTGATTTATCGATGTTCGATTTATCGAGAGTTCACTGTATGAATAAGTTCTTGAAATTGTTATAAGAATTCTCTGATATGTGAACGAATTTTTGAAATGTTCTCAATTTAATACTTATTGTATTGTAGTTGATTTTACACAATCATTTCAAATAAAAATATAAAGAATCCAAAACTTATTTCATTTGATTCAAAACAATGTGTAGATGGAAAATATAATCCTGATCAAAAAACGGAGCTCTGCTTTTGTTTTGTCGATCAGGATGTTTCTCTAAAAGCTCGACAAAGAATACTTATTTTAATGGAAATTTATGAAAAGTATAATTCGAATTTCGCGCCTATCAAAATAGTTTTCTGTACTGAATTATGTTTTCAGCGCCATCTAGGTGTCGAAAGTAAGAAACTAGCCAAAAATCGTAGTCGGATTTTAGTACCACAAATGTAAGGGCGTTTCCTATCTTTCTAACTCTATAATCTTTGATGTTGGTGTTGATTGAAAACACTAAGTTTTGACATTTCAGACTTTGAATTAACCTCCTGAATGTATTTCGAATTTATTTCTGTATGCTGAATGCTTATGTTCTTGATTAAATCGACAAATTTGCTTTGGATTTGAATATTTCCCAAGTATAACCGAATTGAAAATGGCTGGAATTCATCAAGATACCTCTCGCCTAACTACAAGGAAACGTGAAGCAGTTTATCGTCGGTACTACAAGTTTTTCAACAATTCAGCAGGTTTCTGCCAGTATTAATCGCGTTTTGTTAGTTATTCGGGTAACAATCATTTACTTTTTCGAGGTGTTTTCTGATGAATAAATGAGTCTCAAAATTTCAGTTGTTACCTAAAATCTGTCAGATGAATTTGGAGAAAAAAGAAGGCAAGACAAGTCATTACATTCAGGAGTGAGCATCAGTGGATGGCAACCTATTCCACATGATTATACCTTCAAAGAGACATTATACGACGTTATTTTTTTCTAAAATCAAAAACAACGAATAAATCAGTTTGTACATCTTTTTTGAACTGCTTGAAAAGCAACTGAATTTTAATCAAAATCAACTTGTGGTATATATTATTTAATGAATCATGAAATTGACAGTATTAATGAATACAAATAATAGTGATCTATTTTATAGCATTTCACACTTCGAATGATTCAGAATTTGTCAATAAATATTTTCCATTTGTTTCAACAACTTGGCTATGAAATCGTAAATTTATGTCAGCTTTATCCTTCTTGTTCCTCAATGAGTATTGATCTGAGTAGAAAAAATAACACAGGGCGAGAACTTGGCTGAATTTCCGATAGTCATCAAGAATGCAAAGATTGCTGAAGGGTCTTCAGAGAGAACGAACTTTTAGTTATCTTTGTTGAAGTTTTAATTATTTAATGAATGATATCTCTACATTGGAGTTCCCCGAAAGTCTGTTAGATTACATGTTGCAGCATTCCTCGCTATTTTTATTATCAATCCTGAATTTCCAATTCCCATGCTTGATCTACAGCGAAATAGAGTTCCAGCATAACCTCCTTCAATTAACAAGCCGCGAACAGCTAAGATGTGGCAACGCAGCGGAAGGCCGAGAAGTTTCTGACGCCATGTGTGGACGCCATAGAAATTATAACCTAGGTTAGTATATCTATGGTGGACGCCTTGTTTGTTGTGTTTGTGAATTATTGGTGACCGATCGTACTGATTTTACCAATACAGTATTGAATTTCGGGCATGAGTCCTGGTTAGTCATCAAACAAAACCAGTTCACGAAATGTGGAATTACATTTTCTATTGCAAAAGTGGAAAAAGCGACATTGAAATCCACATAAAAACAGTTGAACACAAACGAGCAGTGTCAGCAGCAAGTTCGAATATTTCAAGAAATAAGAATTTGGAGAATTGATGGCATTTGTCCTGGTTCCAGGTTGGAAAGAAATGGTCACATTATTTGTGAAGTGAATTGTGCCCAAAAGAAAAATTCTGTGTGTGTGAATGAAGTGAAATTTCATCTTTCATCTGGTGTCCTGTGAAAGAGACTTCTCCTATTTCGAATCATGCCAAATAAATGTTGTGTACCCGGCTGCAAGAGCAATTACAAGACTTCGTTTCGTTTCCAAAAATGAAGAACTGTATCAATATCATGGATTAGGCAATTCCAAGAGAAAATTACGTTTCCGATAAATTCAGTTTGGTTTCCGTAATTCATTTCCATGAAAACGATATCTTGAAATTTTTATAAATTTTTATTAGCTGATGGAACCAATGAGATGTCAACAACTCAAGGAAAAAGCAGTTCCTTTATTTTTTCCAAATTTACCGTTTTATTCATCTAAAAAAATTCTCAAACAGAGAAATAATCCCCAGTATAGAAAAGATGGAACGATTGACTGAAACAATAATGATATAAATGTTTTTTTCAATTCGGATTTGATTAAAGATTATGATGACCTAAAAAATAACTCGACAACAAAATCTACTTTTTTATTACATTTTGGAGAGACTATAACAGTAAATGTTTTAATAACAAGTGAGACCCTTCAGGTAAAAATTTTCATTAAAGATTCTGAATTATCATCTAAAGATTTGAAATGGATCCTACCTTATATCTCAAGATTTCAAGGTGGTCCCAACTTACAAATGAACTTTCTCGGTATAAATAAATATTATGTAGATGAACGAGGTTTGGAAGGTCCGGATGCTGAATTGTATAAATTGAACAAATCTTTATATTTATTAGGAACATTTTTGTAAGGGGAAGCGAATGAAAATTTTGAAAAACTCTGACATTTCAGATGGTGGCGGATCAAATGTGACAAATTATAAGTAAAAAACCGAAATATTCATCATGTTCATAGTTTTGACATTTATTCCATATTCTCAATCTCCCCTAATTATTTATGTTTATTTCTTCAGCTATAGTTATTAAGTTCAGAGATTTTATTTAAGTTCTGTTATTAAATTTTGTACATGAAGTTATTAAAATGATTTGGATCTCAAGTTTTTCCTCAGATTTACCTATTATGTTGATTACATTGATTCAAATACAAAATTTTGTGGCATGAGATGACCCTACACCTTCTCTTTGGTTCTTGCTGAACAACAAATTGGATATGAAATGTGCTGTATTGTCAAAATACATTGATAATCATTAAGTTCTTGTGCTTCTATACAGATCAAATAATTTCGTTCAATTGATATCCACCGGTTATAATAAAAATGATGAATCAAACCAATTCATTGGTCAAGTAGGATTTAGTATTGTTGCTTCTAGGTATTTGATTGAATTTAAAATATTCCATATCGACTATTCGACAATTAATTGAAATATATTTGAAAATCGCGCTCCTATTATAACGAATTTACTGCGGCCGTCCGAAGTCCCAGTCGGCCTTCCGGATCCTTCATTTGCGGCGTTGCCACATTTTGTTCACGGCTATGTGTTTAAGATGGCTGTGGTTCCAGTAAACCAATAGATCAATCTGGTTTGTTGTGTAGTTACTTGAAAACGGAGAGAGAGGGACTGACACTTTCCTTTGCACTCATCCGCCATAACTTACCACACAGGGCACGAAGATAACCATGACGTCATGAAGCTCTTTCTTTTGTCTAAGGTTATAGCCTTGTTATAAATATAAACAAGGGTTATATAATAGAATATTCTAAAACAAGTTGCAAAATGAGCTCATATTTCAACACGAATGGGAAGTTCGAAAACGAGCGACGAAGGGGCGAGTTTTCGAAAGCATGAGTGTTGGAATTGCCTTCTGCAACGAGTATTAGACGATATTTTCTCTATTTCCGTCAAGTTTTGTGAAATACTCTTGAAATTCAAATAAAAATTCCGGTTAGTGACTTTTACATTTCATCTTGGCAGTTGGTGTGTGACTTACGAAATTTGACAGATTACGGAATTTGAATTGATTTGATTTGAAAATTGAGAGGATCGGAGGTCAGTACTGACAACCACAAAACGAAAAATATAACTGAAAACAATGCTGTAATGAGTTTCATTACAGCACTACTTTTAGTACTGTAATGAACTCATTACGATACTGAAATAGAGAAAAATATTTTTATTCTTTTCATGGAACAATCTGAAGATTTGAGTGTTTTGACTAAAATTAATAATTCTTGAGGTATTCAGGATTTCCTGATTTCATGTCGTACAGCGTCAAATTCATAGAATCTGTTTCATATCAACAATGATTTTGGTCATAGAAGAAAAATTATTCCAATAACTCACTAGTGACACACCTCTTTTCTGAATTCATTTATCATTGTTGATATGGAACAGATTTAATGAAATTGACGCTACGTACGACATAAAATCAGAATTCCTAGATAACTCAGGAATTATTAAATTTAGAAACATCAATATGATAGAACATTATTATAATTTTTCTTCGCACACTCCAAAGCAATCATGAAAAAATAGGGTTCCAATTTGAAAAAAAAAAGTTATGGGTCAATCTTGATCCCAATTTTTGGCCCAACATTCGAAACACTCTGTGGCGAATTTCTCAAAATTCAGCAAATGTACAATATTTCTACAATCTTTGACTTCAAAAATGTGAAAACGTTTTGTGCTCAAGATATTTAGAATAGGAATAACAAATATGATACCGAATACTCTTATCTCTTTTTTTTCTTCAGTTTTTTCTCGATATTTTGTAAACTATTTTGACGAATGCAACTATACGAGTACGAATATATTCAGGATTGCATACTCTATCGAATTCGAAAACGGAGAAAAAAACTTTTTGAAATTATTTCTTTCATCACTCCCTGCATAACTGAAAGTGGTCAGGCTCCGATAATATTTTAGCTCGGTAGATAATGTCAAACAATAACATAATCCCAATTTTCATATTTCAAATAGGTCCAGTTCTCCAGAAACACCTAATAGGCCGTCTCTTCGTACATTGTGTTATAGTTTTGCGAATCAACAATATGTGTAAATAAATTTGAATAATGAACCAAAAAAGATTTAAAGTGAAGTTTGAGTTATGTGGTGCCTTATAAAAATTCCAAAAAAAATTTAAGAACAGAAAATGCACGAATGACAACAAGTGTAAAAGAAAATTATGGGTATAGTGACCACAGAATTCTGTTCAACTGCAGCAACCTTAATGAGTTAAGGTCAACACACCTAGGAAACCCTACACCCAATATTTTCATGATGAGAGGGACCTGTCCCTGTCGACTCGCGACATTTTTGTTGACGTGTCTAAGGGACTGAGTCTCTTGTTCTACAGGCTGATGAACAATCACAGAACATACCAAAGGGTATATTGGGTATATTCTGTGTGAACAATGGCCTCGGTTCTGCCAGAAAAGGCACCGCAGAGGAAGAAGAAGACCACAGAATATCGTGTCACAACAAAAATCGTTTAAAACGCTAAATACATCCTCAATTCCAAACACTAATTGCAATAAACGCTGCAAAGAGATCGAAATCGCCAACTCCAATCAGAAAATTTGGTTCAAAATTGTTTTTTCAATATGACTGATTTAGGTCAAAACCGTTTCCCTACTAAATTGCGAATATGTTTTCTTTTAAGAAGTATCTTGATTAATGACACACACTTCGACATACATTTTCTGTTTTATTCCCTAGTTATGTTGCTTATCTTTATTTCATAGAATCTGTAAGTAAAAGTAAGGCTCATTTTTTATCAAACGAAATATATTTTCTGAAAATTTTGTTCCTTTTATTCTGTGAAATGGACCCATATGTTAGGCATGAGCAGTTTCAATATTATGAATCTCATCAAAGTGGTCAGTAATTAACTTTGATTTTTCATCTACCCAACATTCAACCATGTATATTTCTTTATTTTATGGAATTTATTTTTTCGTGAAAAATATCTTGTGTGTATGATGCTTGAAATTTTGAGATTCACCAAAAAATGAAACTGCACTAAATTAAAGAATGAAACAAAAAGTGTGTCTCAAAGTTTCAAACATACTTCAAGGTATTTCTCACAAAAAATGTAACGGTGTTGCTCGCCCTCTCTTACCTGGAGACTCACTTGGCCAAAAGGTCCTTCGGGCGCCAGCTATTTTTTCCTAAAGGGGAAACAGCAAACCCACCTAGGCAGCTACTAGTCGAAGAAGGGTTCGGTGTTGTCTAAGGTAGTAGCGACAACCAATGATTCATAAGACTGAGGTTTTAACATTTATTGAAACACAATGAGAAAACTTTATGTACAATATATACAGGTATGGTCAGAATGCCAGACTGAGTATTTCAAAATGATATTAAAGGAAAATAGCAATACATATATAATAAAATGGGATGAAAACTAATATGATCAGGTAGACTTATTATGGTGACTTCGGACGGTAATTAGTTTACGAAAGATTTGGCTACCAGCATTAGAACCCAATCAGGAGGTGTTGAACAATGATCGAACCCAGTGTTTCTCTGCTTCGGACCCCTACTGAAGGTTTTGGTAATCCTCAGTCATCCACCGAGGTGAGCGTACACTCCGCCTCTGATGTGTGGCTCAGGATTCCTGACGGACGGCAAGAAAAAGGGGTTTAGAACAAACGTGCAAAATCAATTGCATCGAAACACTAGATTCTCATAAAACGGGAAATGGTTCTTACCTCAGGGAACTCACTTTCACTCTCGCGGAACGGTAAGTAAAAAGAAAAGGGAACTGAAGGTACGTTACTACTAAAAACGAAACCCTAATATCGCACACTAATGCTTCGAAAATCAAATCGTAATTCAACTCAAAATGCAACCCAAAGTCATACGAAGAATAAACTGAAAAGTCTCAAAGAATAAACGGGAAGTGAGTCCTCATCGGCGAGTATCTCCCTTTTATAACCTTCGGGGAGGGGGCAGAAAACATCTGTGAAAAATCGTCAAACTTCTCGAATATTCCAGGCGGTAAAAATCTCTCCGGTTTCGACTTATCGAAGATTTGAGACAAAAAACCCGATAATCAGAAATAAACAGCGTTTTTCATATCTGTCTGCACTATGAAAAACGCTAACATAATATCGTCCGCTACTTTTTCACCTTAACGGTTTACTTCTGATTTTGTGAAATGAATTACTGAAAAACGGAAATATTTAAATAAATATGCGGACGGAGAAATTCGGAAATGAAAATGATTTACTTGTTTAAATATAAAAAGGAAATAATTATTCTGATATGAAATGAAAGAGATTATTCTAATATGAAAAATTAAAATGAAGTCTGACTTTTTCTCACAGAAAATTCATACTTCGTTACACCCCCTCCACGTACGGAAAATTCGACTTCCGATCTAAAGGAGGTCGAATTTTATCAGATTTACCTAATGCTGGCGGCGCCACTGGATTACCTACGCTACTATCCGAAGTCACCTTCACAAAGTTCTATGGTTGGTTGTCACAGTCTGTTCCATGTCCGCGATGTCTTCGCCATTTTGATGGATGATGACAGCTAACCTATAAAGTGCCGGTTTTTCTTTCGCCTCGTTTTGTGAAGAAGGAACCAATATTAATTGTCGGATTTATCGGTGAAAAATATGGGACAATCTGAAATCACGTTTCACACGGTAAGTACATCTTATCGTTTTATTGTTCTTCGCTGACTGGTGGTTTTTCAGGTCCCATTCCATTTGTACATCTTGGAGGAAATTCGGTTGTATTCCATGACTCGTAAACGGAAAGATGTATCGGCCTGATAGAATGTCTAATGAGACTGAACAGTGCAAGATCGGTTTTGAAATATCTCGTTGCAGGTAGGTCTTCGTAACATTCTTTTGAGTTGGAGCTCCGCATGAATAGAGTTGTACGGTTTACCAATACCTCATCATCGGAATAGGAAACTGTTGACAAACTATGTTACTCATAAACGGTTGTAGTATGAAACTACATGAACGGTGCATACTGATAGTTGCATCAGACAAAATAGAATGTCGCTGAGTCCATCATTGACAGGTTTTCATTTGCAGGTTGTTCTTCCTTCTCGGTTCCTAGGACAAGTACAGGTGTAAGGTTTCTGTGTACAGTTCGGCTCTACAACTCAGACATGTAACAGTAAATAACCGGTGTCTGGCTTCAGCTGGTATTGGAAGTTCCCATCGGTGACACTAAGGTAACAGAAAACATTCATATACAACATCAATAATAGAATATTAGTATTAACAGACGGAAATCGGTTTAGTCTTGATCATGAAACGGTTTTAAATCTTTGACATGAATGTTTCGCAGCTTTTTACCCTGTTCATCTTTCAGGTCGTATACAACAGGAGAAATCACCTTGATCACGGTATATGGACCACTGAACTTTGGAGCCAACTTTGCTGCAAAGCTGTCAATCGCTGAGGATAATGGATTAGCTTTTCTCAAGACTCTGTCCCCAACGAAGTAACGAAGATCTCGCCTTCTTAAGTTATACCGATTGGCCTGGTAGTTTTGAGCCTGATATAGCCTCGTACTGACAAACTCATAGGCTTCTTGGAGGCATCGGAGTTGGTTGTTTCGGTAAGACAATTGTTCTTTATCATCTTCAGAGTCATTATTTGCTTCAGTCGTTTCCTCACGGTGGGGGTTTTTGGAATAAATAGCCCCGGGGATGGTTAGCTCCCTTCCATAGTTCAGAAAAGCCGGTGTGTAACCTGTAGACTCCTGTTTGGCGCTATTCAAGGCAAAGGTCAGTTCTCCTAATCTCAAATCCCAATCGCGGTGGTCTTTATAGCAATACTGAGCTATCATGGTCTTCAGAGTACGGTTAGCTCGTTCTACGAAATTACATTGCGGTGAATACGGGGGTGTGAAACGGTGAACGATGTTCAGCTCTCGAAGACTGCTTTTGAATAGGCGGCTGTCGTACTGTGCTCCATTATCAGAAATCACAACTTTCGGACATCCATATCGTAGAATTATCTGTTCGTACAGGGCTGAATATACGGTTTTGGCAGTGGCTTTTCTCACTGGTCTGGTCTCTATCCATTTAGTGAATCGGTCTTGCATCACTACGATGTATGAATTTCCCTTCTTGGATCTGGGCAGTGGGCCTACAACGTCGGTGGAGACTTCCTGAAATGGCGCATCTGCGATTCGGTGTGGGTGCATCTTCCCAGCGGTCTTCTGTTGCGAGACTTTATAGGTTTGGCAAGAAGCGCAGCTCCTCACGTACTTGGACACGTCTCGAAACATCCCTGGCCAGTAATAATTCTGGGCTATCCGGGAGATTGTTTTCGCAATTCCCAGGTGACCGGCTAATTCCGAATCGTGGTTTTCTTTCAGGATGGCTGGTCGTTGGTCTGTGGGTACACAAAGTTTCCAGGGGTTGCTACTTCCAGCTTCGGTGAAGTCGGATGAGCCCCAGAAGTGCCTGAACAGTTTCCCTTCTACTACGGAATAATCTGGGAAGTTTTCTGGGTCTTTTTGAACCTCTTCTAGCTTTCTGGTGTACCATTTGCAGTGGGTTTCGGTCTCGGCCAGACATACAGTATCGACTGAAGGAAGTGGGTTACGGGATAAACTGTCTGCTAGCTTATTCATAGATCCTTTTCGGTACTGAACTTCGAAGTCAAACTGTTGTAAGAAGACGGCCCATCGTGCAATTCTTCCGGACGGTGACTTGATGGAATTTAACCATTTCAAGCTCATGTGGTCTGAAATAACGGTGAAATGGAATCCCTCCAGGTATGGCCGCAGTTTCTCGATAGCAAAAACTATGGCGAGGCATTCTTTTTCAGACACGGAGTAATTTCTTTCAGCGGTGTTCAAGGTACGGCTCACATAGGCGATAACTCGTTCTTCCCCCTCAATAACTTGGGTCAGAGCTCCTCCAAGACCTATGTCACTGGCGTCGGTTTGTAAAACGAACGGTTTCTCGAAATCTGGGCACGCCAGTATCGGGGATTCGGTCAATTTTCTCTTCAGGAGATCGAATGCTTGCTGTTGGTCATCTCCCCACTTGAAACGTTGTTTCTTTTTCAGCAGGCTGGTTAACGGTGCAACTACGTTGGAGAAATTCTCGATGAATCGACGGTACCAACTGGCGACTCCTAGAAATCGACGCAGTTCACGGACGGTCTTCGGAACAGGGAAGGCTACAATTGATGAAACTTTATCGGGGTCGGTGCAGATGCCTTCTGATGTGACAACATGGCCTAGGTATTTTAGAGATTTTCTGGCGAATTCACACTTCTCGGGGTTCAGACGGAGGTTCGCTTCTCTCAGTCGGCGAAACACTTCTTTCAGGTTGGCCAGATGGTCTTCTAGAGTTTCCCCTAACACGACGATGTCATCCAGGTAGGCAAATGCCTTCGGTTCCATTTCCGGCCCAATTATGGTATCCAGGAATCTTTGGAAGGTGGCTGGACTGGCGTGAAGGCCAAAGGGCATTACGGTGAATTGGAACAGTCCTCTTCCTGGAACTGTGAAGGCGGTAATTGGACGGCTTTCCTTCTCCAGTGGTATCTGCCAGTAACCCTGTTTCAAATCGATGGTTGAGATGAACTTGGCTCGGCGAAGTTTGTCCAATATCCCAGATATATAGGGCAGTGGATAGGCATCTTTTATGGAGACTTGGTTAACGGAACGGAAGTCAATACAGAAACGGTATTTCCCATCCTTCTTCCTGACTAACACTACAGGTGAACTCCACGGTGACTTGGAAGGTTCAATAACTCCATCCGCTAACATTCGGTCAACTTCCTGATCAAAGATTTCCTGCATTCTCGGATTCTGAGGTCTATATCTCTGCTTTATCGGTTCGGTTCCAGGTTTCAGCTTGATCTTATGTTCTACCAGGTCGGTGGTGCCGTGAATCTCCTCGAATTTCCGCAGTTCTTTTTCCAGAAAGGAATCCATTCTCTGCCTCTGTTGCGGGGTTAGCTCAACCAGGTGTTCTTCAGTGGTATGAGCTTCCAGGGCCTGTTCGTGGACTGAGGCTGGCCTCGAAATTAATCTTCCCTCCAGATAACATTCTGCGGTGTTGAGGTTGACTGAAAATTTGTAGGTCGACAGAACATCCATTCCCAATATAATGTCCATCGGAAGGTCAGGTACGAGCAAGAGCTTCAAATCGGCCAGGGTGTAATCTCCGATCCTTACAAGGGTTATGTAGCGTCTCGGGGCAACGGTGGTTTTGCCATTCGCTATGGTGACCAGACTGTTTTCAACAGGTTCCCCTCTTACTCCTTTCTCCTCGAAGTAGTTGGCTGCTGATTGGTTGCAGAAACTCCTGGTTGCTCCTGTGTCCACCAAGGCTCTGAAGGGCTTTCCGGCTATATGGACTTCTATTAACGGTCGGTTGTCGGTGCAGATGGTGAGTGCCAGTGGAGTCAGCGTCCCTGGAGATATGGTCGACTCCCTTTCCATACCTCCAGTTAGTTTTCCGAACATGGACAGTCTCTTGACAGTATTCCTTCTCGCTGGCATCTGGAACAGAACAGTCTCGCTCTTCCTCGGCATTCTCGACGCATGTGGCCATATCTACCACAACGGAAGCACTGTGTCTGAAAGGAAACTCTTCTTCTCGGTTGTTCTTCGGGTTGCGCTGACGGTCTGGGACGATCTTCTCTTCGATGTGGCGTCGTTGGACGGTGTGACTCTTGTCGGTTTGAACTTGGACGGTTCTCCCTTGGTTCACTTGGTTGCGAAGATGGTATTGGTCGTTGTGGCTGACTGGTTGCGGGGGATGATGCTGGTGGTACTACTGCTGGCTGCTCTGACCTCTGTGGCTGGACGTATAACGGAAAACTTGATTGTGGACGGCTGGACGGTTCATATGTTAGGTGCGGTTCCTCGATGAGTCCTGGTTTGGATGGTGGCCTGGTATATCGGTTCATCTGCCATTGTACTAACTCGAACACTTTTCCTTTTCGCAGAAGTTCATCGTATGTGCGAGTTTCCTGGAAGGCCAAGGCTTGTTGCAGAGACGGTAATAGCCTTTGTCTGATCAGCCGTATTTGTTCCTCTTCAGAAGGTCGGTTCTCTGTTAATTTCTGGAACAAATTCTGCATACGAGTGACATATAACAGAAGTTTCTCATTGGGGCCTTGTGTTCGTCGCTTTATCTCTTCCAGCAGGTTTTCCTCATAGTTTATAGGTAAGAAAGCTTCTTTTAGCTGTGTCTTAAAGTCCTCCCAATTCATGAAAGAGCCTCGTCGTGGGATGTACCAATCTCTAGCATCGTTCTTGAGTAGTTCGTATACAGAATCAAACACCTGCTCCAGGGGGGTCTTGCGTGATTCAGCTAGTCTTTCCACCTCCTCTATGAAGTTTGTCACACTACTGTTGCCATCAAATGATATGGTCCATTTATATACGGGCACCGCTGGTGCTGTTGGTGGTCGGACTTCATGTTCGGGCTGGGTGAACGTCTGGTTCACAGAACGGTGAAGGTTAGCCGTTGGCATTTGCAGGTCAGGGAAGGATACCCTCCGAATAGAGCTTGTCCAACGCCTCGGTGAATCTTCATCAGATCTCATTTTCGGTTGCTGAAGTTGCGTAACAGGAACAGTGGGTAACTGTTGTAATAATCCCTTGCATGTATGCCTTGTTTCATCTAAAACTCTTTCTAATACGGTATTTCTTTCAGGTGTGGCTGAACGGGGAACCTGGACTACTGGTGGAGGATTGATTCCCTCTCCGAGGTCAATCAGTGACGGTTCCACTCTGGCTTCTATCTGCGGTTGAATCGGAGACATTCCGGGGGAATTCGGAACCTCAGTATCTAAGAGAGACCCACTCTGGTGTCCAGCCTCGGTTTGCTGTACATGATTGCTGGCAGTACGGAGCTCCTCCAAGGCATCCAAGGCTCTGACGGTTGTCATTTTCATTTGTTCCACCATTTGTACCTGTGTTTCATCTACAGTGTTAATAAAGTTTAATCTTCCTTGAATGTGTTTGAGCCTTGTGAAAATTCGTGAATATTCGTTAACGGTGTTATCGGTATTGAAGTTCTGAACGGCTTCCACTAAATCGGTGAGTTTATTCTTGCATATTTCCATCTCCAGTGTCGGGTTATCGGTAATCGGGGGTTGCACTGGTACTTTGGATTGAAGGACTTGACGTAGTAGGCACCGCTTTGTCATGACGGTGCTGGGGATCAGTTGGCCCCGCAGGTTCAACTCATATGTCAGCTCATCGCTGAGTAATCTATTCACATCCATTTTCAGTCTTCAGGTATCACTCACTCAGGGAAAAAAAGTTCAAAATTCACAACAGAATTACAGTAATCACAATGACAAAAAATAATTTATATCAATGAAATCAGGAAAATTGAAAATCAGTGAGATTAGAACAGAAGAAATAAAATCAGTTGAATCAGAAAAGTCGAATATCAGTAAAAAGTAAAAAAAATAAATCCTAGAACTCAGTATTCACAGTTACTGTGATATAGAGAATTGCCCAGCATAGGAACAAACTAATACAACATGAAGTTAAAATTTCCAATAATTCACAGTTGAATTAATTGCAAGGTCTGGTTGTATCGTTCAATTCGGGGCAACAATCCAATCCAGTATAAAAAAAATTACAATAACGGTCGTGAACTGGTTAATGAAAAGAAAAGGAAAACTTCAGAGTATAACGGGAACTGACGGATCACTTCACCAGCTCACAACAGTTAATGCTTCTCACAATTGAAATGGAAAATAACTGTAATAATAATTCAATAATGAATGAAATAATCAGTGCAATGAATGAGTAAAGGTAAACGGTTTGCAATAAAATAACAATAAAGTTCAATTCGGCAGGTTGCAATCGAAAATTTGTACTCACTTTATTTCACTCTGTCAGGTCCAATGAAAAATCACACTTATGGGAAAAATCAACAGTTTTAAATGGGAAATCAAAATTATACAGTTCAATAAACGTTCACAGGTAATAAAACACAGGAATGTCTTTATTTCATTCGGATTTCACTTCAGGGAAATACTCAGTCTCAGCACAGGAAGTAATTAGAAAAACTTACTTTGATCGAATTCTCTGTAATCTTAAATATGTCTCCTTGATCTAGGTCCTTTGGAATTAGTCTCTTCAAGTCTTCGAGTCCCTGCTCGGGCGCCAATTTTGTAACGGTGTTGCTCGCCCTCTCTTACCTGGAGACTCACTTGGCCAAAAGGTCCTTCGGGCGCCAGCTATTTTTTCCTAAAGGGGAAACAGCAAACCCACCTAGGCAGCTACTAGTCGAAGAAGGGTTCGGTGTTGTCTAAGGTAGTAGCGACAACCAATGATTCATAAGACTGAGGTTTTAACATTTATTGAAACACAATGAGAAAACTTTATGTACAATATATACAGGTATGGTCAGAATGCCAGACTGAGTATTTCAAAATGATATTAAAGGAAAATAGCAATACATATATAATAAAATGGGATGAAAACTAATATGATCAGGTAGACTTATTATGGTGACTTCGGACGGTAATTAGTTTACGAAAGATTTGGCTACCAGCATTAGAACCCAATCAGGAGGTGTTGAACAATGATCGAACCCAGTGTTTCTCTGCTTCGGACCCCTACTGAAGGTTTTGGTAATCCTCAGTCATCCACCGAGGTGAGCGTACACTCCGCCTCTGATGTGTGGCTCAGGATTCCTGACGGACGGCAAGAAAAAGGGGTTTAGAACAAACGTGCAAAATCAATTGCATCGAAACACTAGATTCTCATAAAACGGGAAATGGTTCTTACCTCAGGGAACTCACTTTCACTCTCGCGGAACGGTAAGTAAAAAGAAAAGGGAACTGAAGGTACGTTACTACTAAAAACGAAACCCTAATATCGCACACTAATGCTTCGAAAATCAAATCGTAATTCAACTCAAAATGCAACCCAAAGTCATACGAAGAATAAACTGAAAAGTCTCAAAGAATAAACGGGAAGTGAGTCCTCATCGGCGAGTATCTCCCTTTTATAACCTTCGGGGAGGGGGCAGAAAACATCTGTGAAAAATCGTCAAACTTCTCGAATATTCCAGGCGGTAAAAATCTCTCCGGTTTCGACTTATCGAAGATTTGAGACAAAAAACCCGATAATCAGAAATAAACAGCGTTTTTCATATCTGTCTGCACTATGAAAAACGCTAACATAATATCGTCCGCTACTTTTTCACCTTAACGGTTTACTTCTGATTTTGTGAAATGAATTACTGAAAAACGGAAATATTTAAATAAATATGCGGACGGAGAAATTCGGAAATGAAAATGATTTACTTGTTTAAATATAAAAAGGAAATAATTATTCTGATATGAAATGAAAGAGATTATTCTAATATGAAAAATTAAAATGAAGTCTGACTTTTTCTCACAGAAAATTCATACTTCGTTACAAAAAAACGATTCCATAAAATAAGGAAACTCACATTATTGAATATTGGGTAATTGGAAAATTAACGTTAATTTCTCATAACTTTGATTTCCAATATTTACTTCTTTCACTGAATAAATCATCATCATTTTGATTTTTTTTACCGAAACAAATACTATACCAGGATATGTATAAAGGTTTCCTGTTAATTCAATGTCCAGTTGGAAAATTTTCGAAGGATTTCCACCCCCCCCCCCAAAATTTAGCTTCGGCCCGTCCCTGTCTACCCGCACTCGATGATGAGAATAATAATTATCTAGATATCTTTTAGTGTACGACTTTCTTTCTTAAATAGTTAATTAACTATTAAATGCGTAAAAAGAGTTTATTATGGCATGGGAGTGTGTCGAAACCGCTGGACCAGACTAGAAATTCACTCGAATGTGGCATGAAAACTTGAATTTAATACAAGAAATACAATCAACATTATTTGTACAACTGTGAATGTGAATTTACATCCTTTGAAATATATTTAAATTAAATACTTCCAATACATCTTGAAGATATTTTTTGTCCTGATAAGATAGGTATAGCTTTTAAACGACATGTTGTCTTCAAAAAAATTAGTCCAAAATACGTAAATGATAGACACATCTCTTCTTCATACACGTTATACTTCATGTTATCAATCCTTCCAATTAAATTGTTTGTATGGCAAAGAAAGAGTAATTCGTTTAGTATTTTCCTGGCCATTTACAATTTTTGTCTTTTCATGGGAACTTTCCTTGTCGAATTAGTCGAACTTATCGCAATTTTTTTTCATCTAAAAATAAGAACACTGATAATAATAATAGCCCGGGGCGGCCTTACCCATTGCGAGGACTAGGCGGTAGGTTTGCGCGGGGCCCTTTTTCGCTTGAATCTAAAGTTTCACAAAGCGGTGTTAGTGATGAGGCTTTATAATCGCCTATCTCTGAGTTGAGCCGGCAAACAGACCTTTGTAGAAAATAAAAAAAAGATTTTGCTTGGACACAAGACGGTGCTGCACCACCTAGGATGAGATTCCAGCTATGACTCCCACAAGGTAAAAAGTAAGCAAGGATTCATTTCAAGAATAACGGGTTTAGACACCACTTTTTTCACCACGCATATCGGCTTCGTTATCATATCCTTGACCTCTGCATTTTTACAATGATATAACGAACTGCTCTAATTCTTTTATTATGTAATCAATCAAACTTTCAGCTGTGGTTTTTTTCGACGACGAAAAAAACAATGAAATGTTCTTCAATCTCAGCTGTATTTGTATTTCATTTTCGGTTTCGAAGAGAAGATCAACACAATACAAAGTTCCATGGGAAATGTCACCATCTTGTGTGCATATTTCTAGTGGAAACAGTGGCTTCTTATAATATTTGTCTCGAAAATTTCTCTGCAAAATCCACCATATATGTCTTTTTCTGGGACTGCCCCCGCGATATAGGAGCCACTAATGGTCAGTTTGATTGAGGGCGTCAAGTCCCAGTTGTATCAAGCCCTGAAGCTCTGACTAGTTCGGGGTAGTGTTGTGCAACTTGGATGCTTTTGAGTATCCGATACTAAAGTATTATGTATTGGATAAATTCATTGGCTGGTTGGTATTCAAATTTAAACTTACAAAAGCCACACTGAAAATATAGGTTTCAGAAACCAATGAAATGAATAAATTTTTTAATTCAATAACAAGAAAAAATTTGAATTTATTCGAAAAATGTGAATATGACCTCTAAATGTGAATGAAGAATCAAAAACATTAGTTTTTCATAAGAAAAAATAGAATATAACAAAACTGAACCCAGTATTCTCATCCCTAATCACTAGATCCGGAAAACAACAGATTTTGCGCTCCTCCTTCCGTAATTCTCTACAATAGGATGAATTCGTGCATAAGACGATAATTGAACGAATATTTCAACGGGACCGCCAGAGAACGGTCAACAGGGCTATAAATATTTTATGAGGTTCCAACATCTGGGATAAAAAACATTGTTCCTAAAAACTTGGATAATTCTTACCCTAATTGTGTTGTGTGATTCTAAATTCAATTCTTCCTACTGATCTGGTGGGTCAGACATCTGCTGCTTCAATTACATATTTGGACGTTCCGAGAAGGCGCAATATTCAAAAACTACATAATGTTTTTTTCAATTTTGTTTTGAATGAATGTATTGGTTAACAACCTTTTTTCGAATTTACCCCTGTTTAAACCTTCATAAAAAATAAGGGATTTAGATCCGTTTGCACCATATCGTTCCTTAAATATTTAAGTGACGTTTCGATCCTTAAACCTAACCTCAAATTTAAGGATAGGATTATAACCTAAAATAATTTGTGGGACTGACTGAACATTTGTTGTTTTCTATGAAATTATAACAAAAAATTTGAAATTTCAACTAGCATGAAATCGTCAAAGTGACAGTAAAGTTAGGTTAAGGAAATGACAACTTTCGTCTGTATCCGGCCAGCTAATGAAAAGGCTTTATTGAACTCACATAATTCTATATTTAATAGTTCTATTATTGAACTAGGGTGAAGTTAAACAACATGAAGAACTGAAATATCACTAGATATTAGTATTTAAGGGTCCCTACATAGATAATAAAATATTGTTCTATATTCTAAGGTCCCTCACGTAAGAATTCCATTTGAGTGACAGTCGTCAATATTGCAACTGTCAATGTCAATTTTTAAGGGATCCTTAACTATAAGGAACGATGGTGCAAAACGGATCTTAAATCAACATCAAAATTTGCTCGGATCTTTGCGCGCGGGCTGGGCGATTGCCCCGTTCGCCACTCTTTGAGGCCGCCACTGATAATAGCATTTATCAATCCTTTCGGACAATTAAGTATAGGACAAGTCATAATAAGAAATAAGGAAGAAAAAAGGTTCAACAGAACAATACAAGTAATTTACAACTTGACTTAAAATTCGAAGTCATTCTCCTCCAGATATTCTCTCACGGAGTAATAGCATTTCTTCAGCAATAACATCTTTATGGTTTTTCTGAATAATTCAAAATTAATGCTCTCTATAAAGACTGGCAAATGATTAAAGAAACTGATTCCCTGGTATACCGGTGTTTGTTCATATTTCCATGTCTTATGTGCAGGGATAACTAAGACATCACCACTTCTTGTCGGGTAAGAATGGTATTGGCGAATCCAACTACCGTTTAGGGCGCTGTAAATACTATTGTTTTCTAGGTTCGAAATTAAGCCACCAGCCTGAGTGGCGCTAGGAGATTTGTTTGTAAATTTTTGAATGACAACGGTATATTTATATCATTTTGTGAAATAAATTAATAGATTTTCATTTTAAGAGTGATTTGAAGGCTATTTAAGGTAGTGGTGTGTGTTAATGCATTTCTGATTGTACACTAAGTGTGGCAAATTCAGAAGAGCAACTCGTTTTCACCACGATTGATGAAAAAATTGTATGCAAAGATATTTAAATTACTTGTAAGAACAATTATTTTGGTCAAATGTGTAACGTAGAATAATATTATTGGAAGTATTTCCTAGATCCATGAGGTTCTGCAGAATTCATAAATGAATGGTACTACCTCGAAGTGATATCCAATTGAAGCAGAATCATTCGTGCTGCACACAGGTTCAGATGAATCTGTTGAATTTGGAAACATAAGACTTCACTGTTTATTAAAGTTTTCCCAAATCATTTTTGGAAGTGGGTGCTCCCTTTCATGAAGATTACGAACAAAATTTGATTGAGAACATTTCATTTAATCATTTCTTCAATCATATGTTGCAAAATGAATAAACGATTCTGAAATTTGTTCCAGTCTTTATTTGTGTTGTTTGTGATTTTAAAATGAAAATTTTATATATCTTTCATCACACAATATTAAGATAACAATCAAATATAGATAAAATATTTGTTTACAATGGAAAATTTGCCAGATATGATACCAAAAAGTCAGAAGAGATGTGTGTATTTGCCAAGTCAAAGTGAAACGACTAAAACAAAATGCTGACATAAATATAGAACAAACCTTTGAAAATTTATAAAATACTTAAAAAATTTTAATTGTTTGAAAACTTATAATCTTCCAAACCAAGTGTTTGCAAATTCAGTCAAGGAGTTCAATTGTTTCTTATTTTTAATTGCGTTAGCAAAATTTCACATCATACCACCAGTAGCTTTAAGCTTAGGAGCTTTCATTTGCTGAAGTTTTGAACCTGAAAAGATATATAAACTATTATGAAATATTCACAAAATTCTTTACAACAGACCTATGGCGGTATACCCCTATGACAAGATTATCAATCTGAAAAGAGAGAAAACAAACATTTTTCCCATCTTCAATCTTCTCACCCAAGCTTCTCTTTTTTCAATATATCAAGGGTTATAATTCACTCATAATGAAAATATTATTCCACTACCCAATATCATTCAAATGAATCTTTTTATTTCTGCTCAGCTTCAATATAGCTTCTAACCTGAAATTTAACACATGAATTTAAGAATAATCTTATGTTAACTTATAATTCTCGTATGAATACCTTTAGATAGTTTCTCAGCATCAATTCTACTACTCAGAAAACCTAATAATTTCACCAATCTTCGTATATTAAACGAAAATATCACTGATTTATATTACAAACCATGTATTTTGAACGGGATTACTCCAAAGTATACTTGTTTTCTTGGGGCGATATTTCGCCGCTAGAGAGGGTTTAGATTTTTGGATTCGCCAATATTGATAGTTTCCTCAAATTTCTCTCATTTATTTTCGTATACAGAAGACATTTCAGCGGGTAACCACCAGACCCAACCACGGTAAATATTTTATTGTCGCAAAAATATTGTTGACAGGATATCCGTGGATGAATATTAAATATCAGCCTTTTTTTCTGGCACACGAGAATTCTAGCAAGTTCAGGCGTACAGCCTCAAATCAGTTGTTATAAGCTATATGTGGATAGCATGAAAAGTAATAAACTTCCAGAAATGAATTCGGCGGGAACCATTTCTTTATTTCATTGATGGTAAAATGGGAGCAATTCACACTTTTTACGGTCCGCATCTATATGATTTCTCCATTTCAAACCATCATCAATATAGATGCCTAAAAACTTTGTGGAGCTTTAAGAGGTAATGGTGACACTCTTGTGAGATGTAGCAAGAACATCCTTTGTGCCATTCTTCAGACTGAAAAGAATGGAAATGGTTTTCTTAACATAAACAATCAGTCCATTTTTATCACACCAGCATTTCAATTGTCAATGAGGTCGCCTGCTTAAATTCTTCAAGATTGCGTGCTACAATCAAAAATGAACAATCATCAGCATTTAGGGCAATTATGGCTGATATTACGTGTAATGGTGAATCGTTGATAAATAATAAGAAAAGAAGCGGTCCAAGTAATGAGACCTGTGGGACGCCAACATCAACCTCATACTCATCCGAGTAGGTATCATCAATTTTCACATGCATTTTACGATTGGAAACATAAATTTACAACCAGTCAAGAAAAATTCCCCTGCAACCTAAGCTATAGCATTTACTAAATATAAAGCAGAAGTTCAAAGAGTCAAATGCTTTTGTTAGATCGAAGAATACTGCAGCTACGCACTTTCCCTCATCCAAGTTTTCATAAACACCTTGAACAAATGTGAGAGCTGCTGTTTCAGTGGAATGTCCCGGTCTGAAACCATGTTGAGATTCAGTAATGAGATTGAATTTATTCAAATAGTTCAACATTCTTTGACGACAATTGTTTCAATTACTTTCAAAAAACAGCTCAGAACTAATATAGGACGATAATTCAGAATATCATGGGGATCACCTTTCTTTGGAATAGGAATAGTAACGGTGCCCTTCAAAATATCAGGAAACGTACTGGAACATATTGACAGACAGGTAAGCGGAAATACTGGCATTGAATCAAGGGCAGTCCTGGGCGTAGAGGAGGTAATTTACTCCCCCCCCCAGAACACCTCAACCATTTCAATTTTTTTTATCCGTTTATATGAAATAAGACTAAAAAATACATAAAAATTATTATGGTTAACAAAATATTTAATAGAAAACAAGAAAATGAATTAAACATTTTCAACAAGTCGCTTTTTGTAACAAATCACCAAAATGTTGAAAATTTTACACTAATATCAAGAATACTGACCGAATGGTTTGAGTGCATTTTTTCACATCAACCATAAGAATATCATTTTGGGGTGGCAAAGGGTATTTTTAGTGGCAATTCTTTTACTTTTTTATTTTGAAGTGATAAATCAAATTGGCGCGATGATATTGAAATATCATCCCACATATCCATTAGAAGTTTATGGAGAAAAATAATATTTCGATCACTTCCAAATTTTGTGCGACATCCCAGAGAAGTTCTTTTTGTGACATTCCAGGGAAGTTCTTTTTGTGACATCCCAGAGAAGTCTTTTTATGACATCCAAGAGAAGTCTTTTTGTGACATCCCAGGGAAGTTCTTTTTGTGACATTCCAGAGAAGATTTGTTGTTACATCCCAGGGAAGTTTTTTTGTGATATCCAAGAGAAGTTCTTTTTGTGACATCCCAGAGAAGTCTTTTTATGACATCCAAGAGAAGTCTTTTTGTGTCATCCCAAGGAAGTTCTTTTTGTGACATTCCAGAGAAGATTTTTTGTGATATCCCAAGGAATTTCTTTTTGTGACATCCCAAAGAATTCTTTTTGTGACATCCCAGGGAAGTTCTTTTTGTGATATCCCAAGGAATTCCTTTTTGTGACATCCCAAAGAATTCTTTTTGTGACATCCCAGGGAAGTTCTTTTTGTGACATCCCAAGGAAGTTCTTTTTGTGACATCCCAGGAAATTTCTTTTTGTGACATCCCAGGAATGTCTTTTTGTGACATCCCAGGAATGTCTTTTTGTGACATCCATGGGAAGTTCTTTTTGTGACATCCCAGAGAAGTCTTTCTGTTACATCCTAGTCGAGTTGAAGAATTATGATGCACTGATGAGGGGTAACAGCCCCGAAACCTCTTTGCATCTATTCTCTTCTCGACCATGACGCTATTTCCTGTAGTTTACCTTCATTATGGATCTTCGCTAGTCCACGACCGCAGTTGTGACCGTTTTCTTGCATTGTTGATAATGACTTTCACACCACACACTTCACAGTCCAATTTCTCTAAGAGGTGTGACACACAAATATCAGACGACACCCATTTTTCGCGAAGGTATATCGCTGTACCCCATTTTTGTGTACAGTACGACAGAAGTATGCCGCTAATGCGAAATCCGGGAGCACCATATAGAGATAAAGATATAGAAGAGATATGGCTGAAAAACAACAATTTTGTGCTCATTATGACTTCCGTCGTTACTGGAAATAGATACCTTATTGCATTTTCATTTGAAATGAGAATGTATTATATATATTAACATATTAGGGCGTAGTCAAAAAACCAACTGGGATGACAAGGGGTGAGCGACTTTCGATTCAAGATCATCATACGTCAAAGTTGCATGTTGATGGAGTTCCCTTCGAAATGTAATTCTCTGGGACGACTCAGTTACCTCCGAAATGGATAGCAAAATTTTTATAGTTCTTTGGCAGAGATCTTTTAATATGGTGGTATTTACATTGTCAGATCTTTCCTTTTCCCGAATAAAATTGAAGTTCGTATTTTTTGCCCCTTGAAATTCTTAAATAACACCGAATATTTTTTATGTAATTTTCCATAGGGAAAATTACATAAAAAATATTCGGTATATTTAGGTATAGACCTAAATCTAAGGAGAAACAAGTCACCAGGTAATTTAAAAGACTGTTTAATAATTGGAAGCAAAAACACTGAAAACAAAGAACTTCGGATTATAGTCACTAACGAACTGATGTTATAATTTGATTAGCTTTGGTCAAATGAATTCGTGAGTGGTGCACTCGAGTTAATTATGGCATTTAGAAATATGGAACATTGAATAAAAAATATTCTGAACTAGTTGACCCGACAGACCTAGCTCTGCCTAACGCTATTTAAAAGTGAGTCCGTTTTTTCAATCAGTAGATTACAGTACATTTTGAAGTATCATGCAAAACTTCGGGAATAGGAGAACGCCCTCTAGCGCGGTGAACGCGAAGTATTATAAATGAAAGTGGTTTGATGACGTTCATAAGCCGTCGAAGAAAATGTTCGATGGCAGCATGTTACTTCATGATCTAGATTTTCACCAGCCCATGTTTATAGTGTGAAAGGGTAATATAAAGGGTATAAATTATTTTACAGTTTTTCCTGAAATTTCCCTTTTTCTTGCCGCCATTTCACAACCGGTGTGAAAACAGCCGAACAAGATAGCAGAATTTGACCTTGAAAATGTCGTACGCCACTGTAAAATTGGGCGGATTTGACGCAAAAAGAAATGAACTCTTGTCTATGAATGTGGAAATTTATGTGATGACAAGTCATTTGAATTTTTGTTGATTAGATTCAAAAGCCCTAGCAGAAAAAACTTCATTGAAGGCATCCACTTACACCTCTTGGGGGTGGGAGGAGGACACCTGTCCAATGAAAAATTTCGATTTCTCGGAAACTGTACATACAATCGTTTTCAAATTTAGTATAGACTTTCAATAGCAATAGCAGAAAAAAATTGCATTAACGGCATCCACTTACACCTCTTGGGGGTGGGAGGAGCACACCTGTCCAATGAAAAATTTCGATTTCTCGGAAACTGTACATACAATGGATTTCAAATTTAGTATGGACTTTCAATAGCAATAGCAGAAAAAAATTGCATTAACGGCATCCACTTACACCTCTTGGGGGTGGGAGGAGGACACCTGTCCAATGAAAAATTTCGATTTCTCGGAAACTGTACATACAATCGTTTTCAAATTCAGTATGGACTTTCTATAGCAATAGCAGAATAAAATTGCATTAACGGCATCCACTTACACCTCTTGGGGGTGGGAGGAGGACACCTGTCCAATGAAAAATTTCGATTTCTCGGAAACTGTACATACAATGGATTTCAAATTTGGTGTCGACTTTCGAGAGCAACAACAGAAAAAAATTGCATTAACCGCATCCACTTACACCCCCAAGAGGTGTAAGTGGATGCGGTTAATGCAATTTTCTTCTGCTATTGCTATTGAAAGTCCATACTAAATTTGAAATCCATTGTATGTACAGTTTCCGAGAAATCGAAATTTTTCATTGGACAGGTGTCCTCCTTCCACCCCCAAGAGGTGTAAGTGGATGAGGTTAATGCAATTTTTTTCTGCTGTTGCTATTGAAAGTCCACACCAAATTTGAAATCCGGTGTATGTACAGTTACCGAGAAATCGAAATTTTCCATTGGACAGGTGTCCTCCCTCCTCCCCCAAGAGGTGTTAGTGGATGCGGTTAATGCCATTTTTTTCTGTTGTTGCTCTCGAAAGTCGACACCAAATTGTAAATCCATTGTATGTACAGTTTCCGAGAAATCGAAAATTTTCATTGGACAGGTGTCCTCTTCCCACCCCCAAGAAGTGTGAGTGGATGCGGTTAATGCAATTTTTTTCTGCTATTGCTATTGAAAGTTCATACTGAATTTGAAATCAATTGTATGTACAGTTTCCGAGGAATCGAAATTTTTCAATGGACAGGTGTCCTCCTCCCACCCCCAAGAGGTGTAAGTGGATGCGGTCAATGCAATTTTTTTCTGCTGCTGCTCTCGAAAGTCGACACCAAATTTGAAATCCATTGTATGTACAGTTTCCGAGAAATCGAAATTTTTCATTAGACAGGTGTCCTTCTCCCACCCCCAAGAGGTGTAAGTGGATGCGGTTAATGCAATTTTTTTCTGCTATTGCTATAGAAAACCCATACTAAATTTGAAATCGATTGTATGTACAGTTTCCGAGAAATCGAAATTTTTCATTGGACAGGTGTCCTCCTCCCACCCCCAAGAGGTGTGAGTGGACGCGGTTAATGCAATTTTTTTCTGCTATTGCTATAGAAAGCCCATACTGAATTTGAAATCGATTGTATGTACAGTTTCCGAGAAATCGAAATTTTTCATTGGACAGGTGTCCTCCTCCCACCCCCAAGAGGTGTAAGTGGATGCGGTTAAAGCAATTTTTTTCTGCTATTGCTATTGAAAGTCCATACTAAATTTGAAATCCATTGTATGTACAGTTTCCGAAAAATCGAAATTTTTCATTGGACAGGTGTCCTCCCTCCTCCCCCAAGAGGTGTAAGTGAATGAGGTTGATGCAATTTTTTCTGCTGTTGCTATTGAAAGTCCACACCCAATTTAAAATCCAGTGTATGTACAGTTACCGAGAAATCGAAATTTTTCATTGGACAGGTGTCCTCCCTCCTCCCCCAAGAGGTGTTAGTGGATGCGGTTAATGCCATTTTTTTCTGTTGTTGCTCTCGAAAGTCGACACCAAATTTGAAATCCATTGTATGTACAGTTTCCGAGAAATCGAAAATTTTCATTGGACAGGTGTCCCCCTCCCACCCCCAAGAGTGGATGCTGTTAATGCCATTTTTTTCTGCTATTGCTATTGAAAGTCCATACTGAATTTTAAATCCATTGTATGTACAGTTTCCGAGAAATCGAAATTTTTCATTGGACAGGTGTCCTCCTCCCACCCCCAAGAGGTGTAAGTGGATGCGGTCAATGCACTTTTTTTCTGCTGCTGCTCTCGAAAGTCGACACCAAATTTGAAATCCATTGTATGTACAGTTTCCGAGAAATCGAAATTTTTCATTGGACAGGTGTCCTCCTCCCACCCCCAAGAGGTGTAAGTGGATGCGGTCAATGCAATTTTTTTCTGCTGCTGCTCTCGAAAGTCGACACCAAATTTGAAATCCATTGTATGTACAGTTTCCGAGAAATCAAAATTTTTCATTAGACAGGTGTCCTTCTCCCACCCCCAAGAGGTGTAAGTGGATGCGGTTAATGCAATTTTTTTCTGCTATTGCTATAGAAAGCCCATACTAAATTTGAAATCGATTGTACGTACAGTTTCCGAGAAATCGAAATTTTTCATTGGACAGGTGTCCTCCTCCCACCCCCAAGAGGTGTAAGTGGATGCGGTTTATGCAATTTTTTTCTGCTATTGCTATTGAAAGTCCATATCAAATTTGAAATCTATTGTATGTACAGTTTCCGAGAAATCGAAATTTTTCATTGGACAGGTGTCCTCCTCCCACCCCCAAGAGTTGTAAGTAGATGCGGTTAATGCCATTTTTTTCTGCTGTTGCTCTCGAAAGTCGACACCAAATTTGAAATCCATTGTATGTACAGTTTCCGAGAAATCGAAATTTTCCATTGGACATGTGTCCTCCCTCCACCCCCAAGGGGTGTAAGTGGATGCGGTTAATGCAATTTTTTTCTGCTATTGCTATAGAAAGCCCATACTAAATTTGAAATCGATTGTATGTACAGTTTCCGAGAAATCGAAATTTTTCATTGGACAGGTGTCCTCCTCCCACCCCCAAAAGGTGTAAGTGGATGCGGTTAAAGCAATATTTTTCTGCTATTGCTTTTGAAAGTCCATACTAAATTTGAAATCCATTGTATGTACAGTTTCCGAGAAATCGAAATTTTTCATTGGACAGGTGTCCTCCCTCCTCCCCCAAGAGGTGTAAGTGGATGCGGTTAAAGCAATTTTTTTCTGCTATTGCTATTGAAAGTCCATACTAAATTTGAAATCCATTGTATGTACAGTTTCCGAGAAATCGAAATTTTTCATTGGACAGGTGTCCTCCTCCCACCCCCAAGAGTGTAAGTGGATGCGGTCAATGCCATTTTTTTCTGCTTTTGCTATTGAAAGTTCATACTGAATTTGAAATCGATTGTATGTACAGTTTCCGAGAAATCGAGATTTTTCATTGGACAGGTGTCCTCCTCCCACCCCCAAGAGGTGTAAGTGGATGCGGTTAATGCAATTTTCTTCTGCTATTGCTATTGAAGGTCCATACTAAATTTGAAATCCATTGTATGTACAGTTTCCGAGAAATCGAAATTTTTCATTGGACAGGTGTCCTCCTCCCACCCCCAAGAGGTGTGAGTGGATGCGGTTAATGCCATTTTTTCTGCTGTTGCTCTCGAAAGTCGACACCAAATTTGAAAACAATTGTATGTACAGTTTCCGAGAAATCGAAATTTTTCATTGGACAGGTGTCCTCTTCCCACCCCCAAGAAGTGTGAGTGGATGTGGTTAATGCAATTTTTTTCTGCTATTGCTATTTAAATTTCATACTGAATTTGAAATCGATTGTATGTACAGTTTCCGAGGAATCGAAATTTTTCAATGGACAGGTGTCCTCCTCCCACCCCCAAGAGGTGTAAGTGGATGCGGTTAATGCAATTTTTTCCTGCTATTGCTACTGAAAGTCCATATCAAATTTGAAATCCATTGTATGTACAGTTTCCGAGAAATCGAAATTTTTCATTGGACAGGTGTCCTCCTCCCACCCCCAAGAGGTGTAAGTGGATGCGGTTAATGCCATTTTTTCTGCTGTTGCTCTCGAAAGTCGACACCAAATTTGAATTCTATTGTATGTACAGTTTCCGAGAAATCGAAATTTTCTATTGGACATGTGTCCTCCCTCCACCCCCAAGGGGTGTAAGTGGATGCGGTTAATGCAATTTTTTTCTGCTATTGCTATTGAAAACCCATACTGAATTTGAAATCGATTGTATGTACAGTTTCCGAGAAATCGAAATTTTTCATTGGACAGGTGTCCTCCTCCCACCCCCAAGAGGTGTAAGTGGACGCGGTTAATGCAATTTTTTCTGCTATTGCTATAGAAAGCCCATACTGAATTTGAAATCGATTGTATGTACAGTTTCCGAGAAATCGAAATTTTTCATTAGACAGGTGTCCTTCTCCCACCCCCAAGAGGTGTAAGTGGATGCGGTTAATGCAATTTTTTTCTGCTATTGCTATAGAAAGCCCATACTAAATTTGAAATCGATTGTATGTACAGTTCCCGAGAAATCGAAATTTTTCATTGGACAGGTGTCCTCCTCCCACCCCCAAGAGGTGTAAGTGGACGCGGTTAATGCAATTTTTTTCTGCTATTGCTATAGAAAGCCCATACTGAATTTGAAATCGATTGTATGTACAGTTTCCGAGAAATCGAAATTTTTCATTGGACAGGTGTCCTCCTCCCACCCCCAAGAGGTGTAAGTGGATGCGGTTAAAGCAATTTTTTTCTGCTATTGCTATTGAAAGTCCATACTAAATTTGAAATCCATTGTATGTACAGTTTCCGAGAAATCGAAATTTTTCATTGGACAGGTGTCCTCCCTCCTCCCCCAAGAGGTGTAAGTGGATGCGGTTAATGCAATTTTTTTCTGTTGTTGCTCTCGAAAGTCGACACCAAATTTGAAATCCATTGTATGTACAGTTTCCGAGAAATCGAAATTTTTCATTGGACAGGTGTCCTCCTCCCACCCCCAAGAGGTGTAAGTGGATGCGGTCAATGCCATTTTTTTCTGCTTTTGCTATTGAAAGTTCATACTGAATTTGAAATCGATTGTATGTACAGTTTCCGAGAAATCGAGATTTTTCATTGGACAGGTGTCCTCCTCCCACCCCCAAGAGGTGTAAGTGGATGCGGTTAATGCAATTTTCTTCTGCTATTGCTATTGAAAGTCCATACTAAATTTGAAATCCATTGTATGTACAGTTTCCGAGAAATCGAAATTTTTCATTGGACAGGTGTCCTCCTCCCACCCCCAAGAGGTGTAAGTGGATGCGATTTATGCCATTTTTTCTGCTGTTGCTCTCGAAAGTCGACACCAAATTTGAAAACAATTGTATGTACAGTTTCCGAGAAATCGAAATTTTTCATTGGACAGGTGTCCTCTTTCCACCCCCAAGAAGTGTGAGTGGATGCGGTTAATGCAATTTTTTTCTGCTATTGCTATTGAAAGTTCATACTGAATTTGAAATCGATTGTATGTACAGTTTCCGAGGAATCGAAATTTTTCATTGGACAGGTGTCCTCCTCCCACCCCCAAGAGGTGTAAGTGGATGCGGTTAATGCAATTTTTTTCTGCTATTGCTATTGAAAGTCCATATCAAATTTGAAATCCATTGTATTTTTTTTTTGTATTGTATTGTATTGTATTTTCCATGCATTCTGGGTTTCTGTGAAACCCCTCATAAGCTACTTAAAGCTTGTGCGAGTTAGAATGATGGGTGTGTTCTGTGTATGTACAGTTTCCGAGAAATCGAAATTCTTCATTGGACAGGTGTCCTCCTCCCACCCCCAAGAGGTGTAAGTGGATGCGGTTGATGCCATTTTTTCTGCTGTTGCTCTCGAAAGTCGACACCAAATTTGAATTCTATTGTATGTACAGTTTCCGAGAAATCGAAATTTTCTATTGGACATGTGTCCTCCCTCCACCCCCAAGGGTTGTAAGTGGATGCGGTTAATGCAATTTTTTTCTGCTATTGCTATTGAAAGCTCATACTGAATTTGAAATCGATTGTATGTACAGTTTCCGAGAAATCGAAATTTTTCATTGGACAGGTGTCCTCCTCCCACCCCCAAGAGGTGTAAGTGGATGCGGTTAATGCCATTTTTTTCTGCTATTGCTATTGAAAGTTCATACTGAATTTGAAATCGATTGTATGTACAGTTTCCGAGGAATCGAAATTTTTCATTGGACAGGTGTCCTCCTCCCACCCCCAAGAGGTGTAAGTGGATTCGGTTAATGCAATTTTTTTCTGCTATTGCTATTGAAAGTCCATATCAAATTTGAAATCCATTGTATGTACAGTTTCCGAGAAATCGAAATTTTTCATTGGACAGGTGTCCTCCTCCCACCCCCAAGAGGTGTAAGTGGATGCGGTCAATGCAATTTTTTTCTGCTGCTGCTCTCGAAAGTCGACACCAAATTTGAAATCCATTGTATGTACAGTTTCCGAGAAATCGAAATTTTTCATTAGACAGGTGTCCTTCTCCCACCCCCAAGAGGTGTAAGTGGATGCGGTTAATGCAATTTTTTTCTGCTATTGCTATAGAAAGCCCATACTAAATTTGAAATCGATTGTACGTACAGTTTCCGAGAAATCGAAATTTTTCATTGGACAGGTGTCCTCCTCCCACCCCCAAGAGGTGTAAGTGGATGCGGTTTATGCAATTTTTTTCTGCTATTGCTATTGAAAGTCCATATCAAATTTGAAATCTATTGTATGTACAGTTTCCGAGAAATCGAAATTTTTCATTGGACAGGTGTCCTCCTCCCACCCCCAAGAGTTGTAAGTAGATGCGGTTAATGCCATTTTTTTCTGCTGTTGCTCTCGAAAGTCGACACCAAATTTGAAATCCATTGTATGTACAGTTTCCGAGAAATCGAAATTTTCCATTGGACATGTGTCCTCCCTCCACCCCCAAGGGGTGTAAGTGGATGCGGTTAATGCAATTTTTTCTGCTATTGCTGTTGAAAGTCCATACCAAATTTGAAATCCATTGTATGTACAGTTTCCGAGAAATCGAAATTTTCCATTGGACATGTGTCCTCCCTCCACCCCCAAGAGGTGTAAGTGGATGCGGTCAATGCCATTTTTTTCTGCTTTTGCTATTGAAAGTTCATACTGAATTTGAAATCGATTGTATGTACAGTTTCCGAGAAATCGAGATTTTTCATTGGACAGGTGTCCTCCCACCCCCAAGAGGTGTAAGTGGATGCGGTTAATGCAATTTTCTTCTGCTATTGCTATTGAAAGTCCATACTAAATTTGAAATCCATTGTATGTACAGTTTCCGAGAAATCGAAATTTTTCATTGGACAGGTGTCCTCCTCCCACCTCCAATAGGTGTAAGTGGATGCGGTTAATGCCATTTTTTCTGCTGCTGCTCTCGAAATTCGACACCAAATTTGAAAACATTTATTGTATATACAGTTTCCGAGAAATCGAAATTTTTCATTGGACAGGTGTCCTCCTCCCACCTCCAATAGGTGTAAGTGGATGCGGTTAATGCCATTTTTTCTGCTGCTGCTCTCGAAATTCGACACCAAATTTGAAAACATTTATTGTATATACAGTTTCCGAGAAATCGAAATTTTTCATTGGACAGGTGTCCTCCTCCCACCCCCAAGAGGTGTAAGTGGATGCGGTTAATGCAATTTTTTTCTGCTATTGCTACCGAAAGTCCATACCAAATTTGAAATCGATTGTATGTACGGTTTCCGAGAAATCGAAATTTTTCATTTGACAGGTGTTCCGCTCCACCCCCAAGAGTGGATGCCTTCAATGAAATTTTTTCTGCTAGGGCTTTTGAATCTAATCAACAACAATTCAAATGACTTGTCATCACATAAGTTTCCACATTCGTAGACAAGATTTTATTTCTTTTTGCGTCAAATCCGCCTAATTGTACAGTGGCGTACGACATTTTCAAGGTCAAATTCTGCTATCTTGTTCGGCTGTTTTCACACCGGTCATTTCACAAACCCTATGAAATTACATTTCAATTTATGTGGATTAAACTGAATATTTCCCTCCTGCGATAATTGCATTGTGGAGAGCGAAAGATCCCTTCGATAATTGCACTGCTCGTATCCATAGCAATTTCGGGAAAAATTCCCCCGAATTACACTCGTGCATCAAAATGACCTGATAATTCTGCATTCCAGCGTGTTGTCTTTGAAAAACTGCATTCGGTCATTTTTATTTTTGGAGAAAGAGCCCGACACCGAAGGTGCAGTTTTTAGACAACACGCTGTCATGCAAAATTATCGGTAATTTTGATGCAGTTGTGAAATTACCTCCGAACGAATTGGCGAATGCGCCTAACCATCCCCAAGTTTTCTTGAATTGTTTATGTCCCGAAAAATAAAACAAAAAAGAAATCAGCGAAATTGGTTGCCCATGCACAGGTGACGTGATAGCAACGTAATACAGGGCTTCATTTCCATTAATATACAGGGTCCTTCAATAGTGCGTTTCGCTTCCATAGTTGCCAAACCAAACGTTTTAGAAAATTCGTTAGGAAACAGTCCCTTTATACTTCCAATTCTGAATCTCCGGAAATTATCTTTTAATATACAGGGGGGTTCCAAATTGAATTTCTCAAAGGGGGTTATCGAACTTGGAATTTAATCAGGATGGTAATTCTCGGGTTTATAGTTCAGAAAACGTTCGTTTTACTTGTATATATGACACAGTGTTTTTTCAGTTTCCCCTGAAGAAGGCTCAAATTGGAGCCGAAAGCTTGGGATGAAGCAATAAAGAGTAAAACAAACGTTTCGGAACTATAAACCTGACCAAATTGAATTATTCAACAAATGAGTGATCTTTTAAATGGTCTTCAATACTCAAAATATTAGAGATATTTCTCTAATGGTACAGATTTTATTCAAAGAATACTACAAAACGTTGCTGATAAAAGTCGTCTACTGTTTTCCAAAAGCTAGAGTACCTAACATGAATTCGATCAGAGTTTTTTTTCAACATCACTACTAAAAATTTTAAGAATAATGAACATTATAACTACGGATATTTTAAAAGAGTCGCACAATGAAACGAAACTAAATGAACGCTTATTGACAAACCCCTCCACATTAATAGATTATAATTATAATAACTTCAATATGAAAATGATAGTCTTTTTTGAAATAAGTAAATTGGTCACTTGTGAATTCAACCGATAGGTACCCACAGTGTTTTTTCGGCATCCAAAAAATTATTATTAATGAAAAGGTTCATATGACCATCATGTTGGGGCAGTGCCACAGAGACTGATTTTTAGAAAGTTGATGAGATTCCGTATTACGTATTTGAAAATAGAATTTTATTTTCATTTAATACAACTCAATTTTCTGTGCCAATTTCGAAATCTGTTCCTGCTGTCGTATTTGTCCGTCGATATATATTCTTTTGAATAAGAGAGCTAAAATAATACAATAAATGTTGAAACAAAAAGAACCGTCGATGCAATACGGTTATAGGTATTAGAGCCGCCCTAATGCAGTGCATCAACCGCAACGCACTGACGAAAACTTAGAAATTGAAGGAAAATTGGAAACTAACCATTATAGTTGTCCCCAGTCGTGTTTTAGTATTTTTGAATATTATCAGTGAAATTTTCAGTATAAATTAAGTTTATGGAGACTTATCTTTAAATCGCTGTTTCAACTTGCTCAGTCTTTTTTTTTTGGAAGATGCGAAAGAGGCTATGAATATAAAAAACAAGAAAGATAAGATCAGAAGGATATGAGGAACTAGTGAAGAAGATGCCAAATGTTGATACATTTTGTAAAGCGGTGATGAAAATCAAAGAGTGGACTCACCAGAGCACAGTGAAATTGAAATTGAATCAAGTGGCATCCCAAATTGCTTGATATTTGCTGTTTCTGGTACTTCTGGACTAGATATGTGAAAAAGTTGAGAGGAGTCCTGGGCTCGATTTTCATGAAAACACGTTCAGTCGAAACCGTCTCATGATATCTTCATATTTTTTTTAAGATATAACTAAATTTTGATATTTCATCGATTTCGAAAATGAGCCATTACTTTTTTATTAACAAAAATATCTGAAACAGAAAAAAACTTTCTACAGGCACTCTTTCAGTGGAAAAAAGACTCTGTATTCAAGGGTGGAAGAAAACAAATTTTTTATTTTAAATGCGAACGCATTCTTTTTCATCTTATATAAAAATAATTGTAATTGAAATTTCGAAATCGATAAAATATCAAAATTTTGTTTTATCTTTAAAACAAATGAAGATTATATGAAACGCTTTCCATTCCTGGTGTTTTCACGAAAATCTAGCCCAACGTTTTTACTAATCTAGTCCAGAAGTACCAGAAACAGCGAAAATCAAACAGTTTCAGGCTTTCACGACCGGATATATTGACATTAAGAGAGTCTTCCGGGCTTATTGGCCGTGGTCTATTAGGAATTATTTCACCTAACGTTTCGCCCACAACTGCGGTAGGCATCTTCAGAGGATTCTTGGTCTTAGATTGTAACTCGACCGTTGAATTTCCGAAAGTGATGCTGGATTGGATGGACCAATCAACATCGCGCGCGTAAACCCACTACCTTCTCCCGCCAATGATCAGGGTATAAGTGGGGCCAACGGATCGAATCCAGCATCACTTTCGGAAATTCAACGGTCGAGTTACAATCTAAGACCAAGAATCCTCTGAAGATGCCTACCGCAGTTGTGGGCGAAACGTTAGGTGAAATAATTCCTAATAGACCACGGCCAATAAGCCCGGAAGACTCTCTTAATGTCGAAAATCAAACAATTTGGGATACCCATTACACTGTGTCCCACATTGATTGAGACTGCACTGTATCTCAGCTATTTATTATTGAATATAGATAGATGGTACATTCTGTTTTCGTGATCCTTTGTCACTTTTTTTGAAAAAAATTTAAATCCACAAGTAAAATTATTCTAACTACTTATGTTTCTGAAACGCAGGGCGAAAACGAAAATGTGCACTTTTGGAGATTATTTCTTGGGCCCCGTATGAGAAAAAAACGAAAACTGCTTATATTAGATATTTGTACTTAGAAGTCAGTGGTGTGAAAAATTTTTTCAGAGCACTGTTTTTGTGATTGAGCACAAACTTGGCATTTTTCAAATGGAAACACCCTATATATTTTAACGTCAAATTTTTGCAATTTTTTTCTCGATACATTGATGTATCAAAAAGTAACCTTTAATAAATTCGAGCTGTTTGTTTTTCTAAGTAGGCAATGAATTTTTCCACACATGCATTTAAATTTTACTTTTGTAAAACATCATTCGACTTAAATCTATTATATTTTGATCATGAACTCAAAAAATCACTCCTCAACATAAACTCATAAAATATTGGAAACAAAAAAATTTTGATATTTATATTGAAAATTCATTTTGCATGTTCAACTTTTATGCATGTGTAAAGGAATTCATGGCATACCATTGAATAGACCAGGGGTTCCGAACCTTTTGTTGGTCAGGGACCATTTTTATATTATTCTTGTTAGCAGGGACCACTATGTCGGTATAATAAAAATAAACTGTTATAATCAAACTGGACCTTCAATGATTTTTTAGTATAAACTTCGGTAATTTTGCATAATTATTAATGTGTTTTCTGAGCTTGCATATGTTTCACGAGTTCGGCTCGTCTTAGTAAGGACTAATATTGTTACTCAAAGCTACACACAAATTATCAGAGACTTTCAAACAATTCCTTGCCTTGTTTTCAATTACCAACAAAGCACAAAATCCTTGTTCACACAATTAAATCGTTGAAAAAAATCATAAAATAGCGCTAAGCGATTTCTCGAAGTTGGATATAAGAAATTGCTTTTTTACACGAAAATTCGATTCAAAATCATCCTTGCACTTTCTATCATTCTGAAATTCAATGAGTTCTTCCTGAATTTCTTCTGTTACTTCTCCAGCGTCTGTGCTAAAAGGGTTACGAATCAGTTTTTGATCAACTTCAGCATCTGTGGTATATTCTGGAAAGTAATGATTAAATTAATCAATCAGCATTTGTAAATGTCTCTTCACGTTTTTCTCCAAATTTGCCTTGCTATCATCATATTTCGGGGCTTCCACAAGTGCTGTCAATGTCGGAAATTAATTATTTTCTTCAATTTTACGCATCTACAACTGAAGTTTGCGAAAAAAAGCTCGAAGTTCATCTTCAAAAATGAATATATTGCATATTCAATTTTTTTAAATGTGTGAAAATATCCACAAGATACGCCAAATTCATCTGACATGCCGCATCAGTGGTCAGTGAACTGTTTCAACAAATCATTAATATTAATTTTTCAGTTAGCCAAAAAAATCTCAACCTCTACAAGATCAACTAAGGAGTTGATAAAATCTTCCCAACATATTATCTTTCGAGAGCCATCGAACTTCTTTGTGAAAAAGAAGTACGAAGTGCCTCATGGCCAGAGTTCATTTCAGTGCATAATTTGTTGAAAAAGCGTGTTTGTAAGGCACTGCTTTTTATACCATTGACACTTTTATGGCCATTTGCAGTGCATCATTGGGGCACACAGGAAGAAACTATTGCCTGGCGATGTGTATGATACAGTGTGTTGTTAGTTTTTTTTTGGATAATGATCCCAACACTGCCGGAGCACAATCTTTATAGAGGTCAACGAGTTTATCCCACATAAAATAATACTTCTCAAAATATTCTGAACAGTTCAGTACGATAGCAAACGGTATTCGTTAGTGGTGTAGAAGGGAAGTAGATGTCGTGGCGGATATTGAATGAAAAACTGTGGATTTTCCTGAAAACTGAATTTGGGTTTTCTCCCCCAGTCTCTGAAACAAGAAACAATCAGAAAAAAATTTTGAATATAAGAAAGGCCCTGCGTAAAAATTTGGGCACTAATTTGTCAGGGGCCAAAACATTACGAGAAGAAATTGTTGCCTAACAATGAACAAAAAGAAAACACTTTGAACGTTTCGGAGTCTTAATCAGACTCCTTCGTCAGACAATTACTAGTTTTCATTCAACTTCGTATAATCGTGACAATATGGGAGAGAAAACCCAAATTAAGTTTCCAGGAAAATGCAAAGACCTCCCAGATAACATTTCAATAGATATCCAAAAACTGTGGACCATTCGCGGACCATATTTTGGCTTCTGCGGACCACTGGTGGTCCATGGACCACTGGTTGGGAACCCATGACATAAACGAACATAAATATGGATTTTTTTGATTTTTGAAGCTAAAATTGATTCAAGATTAGTTTGTGATACATCAATGAATTCAGAAACAAAAACTTGCGAAAATTTGACGTTGAAATATACAGGGAGTTCCATTTGAAAAATACCAAGTTTGTGCACAAACTCAAATACAGTGCTTCCTAAAACATTTTTGACTGCGCTACTGACTTCTACTTAAAAGTAAAAAGTTTCTTATGCAGGGCACGACAAATAAAAACATCCCCAAAGGGCACATTTTTGTTTTCGCCCTGTATTAAAGAAACGGAGGTAGATGAAATATTTCTTCTTGTGGATTTAAAAGTTTTATGACAAATGACACAGGGTAGTGAAATCCTCATGTCGCTGTCTTAGAATTCCTTACAGTGCAGTCTCAATCAATTTGGGACACATTGTACAGTACTGGAAAGAAATGCAGCGATGAAGGTATTGACATCAAGGGGACATTCTTTTAGGGGTTCGATAGAAGCATTTGGTAGTCTACATAATGGCAATTATATGATGCTATTAGAATTTCTAGCCGAGTTTGATCGTCTTCCTGCTGATCACATTGATAAGCATGAGAATCGAGGCAGAGGAAGCGTCTCTTACTTACCCATTATCCAAATTATGGCTGCATATAAGGTCTAAAATCAATTAATCAGCAAGTTACAGAAGCCTGATATAACCCATACCTGAATCAATAGATTGTTTTATTTCCAGATAGTAAATTGTCGTAATCAATACCTGCGAAAATCACTTGTTTAAAAAAAATTAAAATTTGTAATTCTCTCAACTCAGAAGGACGGCAAATTTTTTTGGCCTAGGGGAGGCAATGAGTCTAATCCTGTCCTGACTCGAAATCAATCCATGATGGACTGAAATGTGTTCCAAAAATTCAAAGTTGTAGAATATGTGGTCTTATATGAGAAGAAAGTTTGATGAGCAGGTAACCAAGGATTAGGTGAAGATTCTATAGTTTCAGGAACAATTATCATAGAGACTATGAAAACTGTCAAACGGGGCAACTATATTCAGCAACAAATAAAAATAAAAGGCCTCGGCTGCCGTACGAAGTGTTGTTCATCACCCCAGGAAGAACTTCTTATCTGGTAAACGGTCAGAGCCACTCGTCTTCGACTTTTCGACCATATCTAACATTTTTCATTTAAAAAACGATGCGACGATGAATACGAAACTATTTCAACTAACAGTGATGGATCATTTCGTTTTCCGAGACCACTGTAGTTACCACGAGAAGATATGTTTATCTTGTAAGAGCTCCAAATGAATTGGGTAGTCTAAGCATCATTGAAAATTGGTCATTTCTTTTTCTCAGAAGAGAAGTAATCTGGTATAAAACAAAAGGAAAAATGACGACATAAAGAGACAATTTGAAATAAGAATTGAGTTGAACATCATAGAATTAGAAGAAGAACGGTCAAAGCATATGACGAGGTGTAATGCCACGAGCCGATGATGAATTCCTCGATAAACGCATTCCGATATGATCTGAAGGTAGTCTTGTATATCGCTTGGAGTCGGCGGCATTACGCAGTATTCGCAGAACCCCGAAAATCGGGAAAATCGAGGGGAACAGGAAAACGAAGAGACGTCGGCGCATTGACCCGGAGGTTGGCGGCATCTGTCGCCACGCATACTGCGATCCCGAGTTGGCAAAAACAGTTTCGTGTAAGTTATCGGTCACACGATATTAGACATTAACAAATACGTGTAAGTATATGTGGCTTATGTGTTTTCTGGAAACATGTGACGTGGTCCGATGTGCGGCGCGATATTTTCGCAAATTCGGTTTTGCCAGAGAGAAAATTGGCAGACTTCTATTGATCGTCAGGTCAGAATAGAAAACTTGGTTACCGTATACGGCATAATTTCACGCCTTTGTTGTCCTTCCTGGCGAAAAGTTAGGAGCGGATTTCGGTTTTTTTTCACAATTGAACCCCTTTAATCGGTAGTTGAATGCGGGGATTTGAACGGATGTCGAAACTGATTTTGTACGTCAATGATGAAAATACTGGAAAAAAACGAGTAATATAAAGAAAGCAAGATATTTTTGCTCTGAATGACTTAATTATTTAACTAATTCCTCGATTTATTCGTTCTGAAGTTTTCCAGGAAAGGCTTATATGAAATACTCTGCAGAATGAGCCAGTCCTTTATGAAAAAACAACAGGTGATGAATGAGGATGTGTGTTCAATCTATAAATGATTTGGAAAATGCAAAAAAAGTAATGATAATACATTCAACGGGGCGTCATGAAAGTCAAGTTAATAAGAAAACATAGTTCTTAGTAAATTCCAATGAACACGCTGAAAGGCTTGGTATCTTTTCGAAATACATACATGGAAGTCAATTCATTCAAATGAAAGGATGATGAAAAAGAAAATTCATAAGAATAAGCTGTTAGAAATGCTGGACTTATACCTATATTAATAGGTACATATCTGGTATTTCTCTTCAATCCTTTCCTATTCATTTTTGGTGATGAAAGCTTTCATAGTATGTTGAATTATATATTTGAAGATAGTATTGAAATACACTTAATATATTAATCTTTGGCGATCGATTTCGGTCTTTAATTAACCTGCATCAGGCCAGCTGAAAGGTACAATTTTTGATAATTTACAAACTATAATGTCCATAACGTTTTTAGGTTGAGTAAGAGTGTAGTTTCCCTTTTTTGTGATGTTTATACATATGATCTCCAGTCGAAAATCGGTTTGATTGTATACTGTCCAATTGAAAATTAATTTCATATATAAAGATGTATCGTGTAGTAGCAGCGGAAATTAAGTTGTCGAAAAAGTGAGTTTGAGTTATTATTTGTCATTTTTTATCTTATACTGTAGGCTGTGTTGGGTAAATTTATCATCTTCATTAGACTGTCTTTCTCTTTATTTCTCTTTATTCTTCAGGATTTCTAATTGATCGAGTTCGAGTAATGTTATCTTGTGAAAATTATGTCCTTTGTGTAGTAGTTTAAAATTATCAAAGTAAGTGTTATGTTTATATTCTTCTACATGGCATCCCAAGGCTGATTTGGGTTGATTTCTGCGGTGTCCGTATTTTCATATTACGTGTGTATGTGGTCATGCTGATGAAGAATGCGGGACAGTGCACAATTAATCATATAAATTCCACTTTGTTCTTTGTATAGTCTTATCTGTTAACCCTTTCCAGCCCAGTGATGCCATTTGGCATCATCAGAAACAAGTGCTTTTTCTAATCCCTAGATGTTACTGAAAACCTTCTTGTTGATATTTATTATTTCTAGAAAGGGCATTAGTTGTATGGACATCAAAAGTTTCTAGTATAGAGTTCTGTATTTATGTTTATGCACATTTGCAAGTTTGCATTTCCTACTGCTGACATAAATTAGTGAACAGTGAACTTTCTAGTATTACTACTTTCAAATTGCGCTATATACAGACTTGAGAAAAATCGAGGTGAGTAATCATGCTTTAGTTTATTCAATAATAGTTTTTGTTTATAGAAATTGGCATCATAATTAACCCCACCACCCCCAAAAAGTTATGATTCCATTTGGAATCATTGGGCTTCATACTATACAGATATTGTCTTCCGTATTGAATATATATTTGAATGAAATATTCATAATAATAATAACATATTTGTAGAAATAATATTGTATTTGTAGAAATATTTTTTTATCAATTCAGGTTGAAATGACGTGTGTTGGGTTGATGGAAAACAAAGAAAAGCATTTACTTCTAATTCTGGAAGGAGATATTTCAGACATTCAGTTAGAAAACTCTGATGAAGATGTAGAGGTTGATGTAGAAGACAAAGAAGACATTTCTCCTCAAGAAGAAAGTCAAATACAGATAGGAGAAGCTGCTGGTTGTATTGATTGTGAAGTGGGAGGAATGTTGGGACTCAGAAGATTATAGTTCGTCGGATGATATTCCACTTGCCCGATTACCTAATCTCCTGAAAAAAAAGGATCCAACTTATCGATGGCGTAAGAAAGATATGCGACAACTAGATACAATTAGCAATAATTCTTTTTCCAAACCCCATTCTACTGAAATGACTCCTCTACAATTCTTCTTCTTCATGTGCCATGTCAGTTTTCTCCGACGTTAGTGATCACCATTGAGAAGGCTTCTCGATCTTGAGCTAAATGCAAAAGTTGTCCTGCATTTCTTATTCCGGTCCACTCTCGAATATTTTTGAGTCAGGAGGCTTGCCTTCTTCCAACACCCCTTCGTCCCTCTATTTTTTCGCTGATTATCATTTGTAAAATGATATAATAGCAAATATTGCTAACCTTTCTTCTGTTCAACAAACTCAAACATCTGTGAACACATCAGAAAAAGAAATTGGAATTCACATTCAGAGTAGAATTATCAAAATGCCAAGTTACCGAATGTATTTGGCGGAAGAAATATCCCTCAATCGCAGATGTGTTGTCGCGTAATAGATTCGATAATTTCAGAAATATGATTTATTTCAATGATAATACCCAAATGAAGCCTAGGGATAGTCCAGATTATGACAAATTGTTCAAGATTAGGCCGGTGATAGATGGGACAAGGTCTAACTTGACGAAGCTGGAACCAGAAGAGTTCAATTCAATTGAAAAAATTATGATCCCCTTCAATGGGCGATCATCTTTGAATCAATTCATGAAAAATAAACTTCATGAATGGGAAATAAAAATGTTTGCCAGAGCAGGCAAAATGAAAATGTAATTTTTTTTGTCAAATGAATGTTTATACTGTTGGAATATAAAAGAATTTAAATTTCTTCGATGTTTGTGTAACTCCCAATGATGCCATATGGCATCACGAGTCCTGCAAGGATCAGGACACTTCTTAACATAAATTACTCATATATTTGTGTTTTTGGACCTTATCTGAACTTATTCCGGTGGGTAATTATTTTTTTTTTCTTAAATTGATAATTCGGGCTGGAAAGGGTTAATAATCCGTTGGATGTTCTCATATAGACCTTTATAGTATGGTATTGAAAGATATTGTCTTTTCTCGAACGATAACAAATCCTAAAGAATAAAGACAATTAATATATTCGAGATAACGGTCTAATGAAGATGATAAATTTTCCGAACACAGCCTTCAATATAGGTAAGACAAAATATTACAAATGATAACTCAAACTAACTCTTTTTAAGTGTCGCTGTTACTACACGATATATCTTTATATATGAAATTAATTTTCGCACACTAATATTGGATTTTTGGAAAGTGAAATTTGGATAGTATCCATTTAACCCGATTCTCGTTCACATGTATAACCATCACAAAAATAGAAAACTACCTCTATGGACGGTGAGTAGATTGCACACTCTTATTCAACCTGAACATTAAAGTTTGTAATTCATCAAAAATTCTATCTTTCAGCTGGCCAGATGATGGCTAATTGAAGACCGAAATCGATCTCCAAAGTGTGTTTTATTCCTACGTTCACCTTTTCTGTTCATTTATGTTTTGGATGCAACATGCAACCACTTAAATGTCACACAAAAATTTCCGAATGGCTAATGCTCATTCGAGAATCTCACATATATCTATATCGAATCAATTATAGAATCTGAATTATTGAATAACTTAAACACTAATAACGAAACATCTTCGATAAGCATTAATGTGACAGTCTCCGAATTTCATGATTCCCTGAAGTTCGGTAATTCAATTATTGAAATTTCCATATTTTCATGAATTAAATACATAGAGTAGGAAGGATTCTCAGTCTTGGATCGGGGATAATTGTCGGATTTCGACTAACTAGTTGAGCAAGAAACTTCTTGCTCGATACGGAAAAATCTTTATTCGTTTATCAGATTCAGCTAAACCTTAAACATAAATTCTGAAAATTCCAGACATAGTTATTAAATCTCTTTTCCCCGACGGAAACAGAGGGGTTATTAGAGCTCCATCATGCAAAATATAAAAGTAACATGATGTATAAATCGTTCACATGAATCACATGCGCTTTTTCTATTTGGAAAACTAATTAATAGTGGTATTCTGCTTTCATTTGTAAGCCATTAGGTAGCTCTTCATAAGCTCTAACGGAAAAGTGGAACATAAATATCTGCAATAATCAATACTTACGATCAACTACTAAAGAATTTTCGGTGAAGCTTATAGGTTATGTTTTTGATAAATAGAGATGTTACAGAGCGCCCACAGAATTTTTTCTCATTGGGAACAATATAAAAATTTTCAAAAAACGATGAGGCACTGGCGACATCAGTATTCCGTTTTCTCCAATTTTTTTATATATGCATGGGCGCTTGCTGAATTTCATGAAGATCTCCATTTCAACATTTTTTTTAACGTCAACAACATCAGGTGATAAGTATAAAATAATACGACATCTGTTTTCAAAACATATCACGTTCCCTGAAACAATATTAACAGAAAAATAAGATATAAATAATATTGAGAAAAGAATTAAATAAATATCGTAATTGCTGACAAATAAAAACAAATCAACTAGTAATAACGAAATGAAAACGAATATACATATAGGGTGGATAAATTATATTTATAAAAATAATATATGAAGGATAATAGACCTTGGAAAAACGACAATAGAAATTTTAAAGTTAAAAAATTGCAGTGAGCTACGATATTTTGTGTAATCTTGATTTTGGTTTCAATAATAATTCATTATTCATGAAAACGATAAGATAGGCTGCAAGATCTCCAGATTTAATTGTGCTGGATTTGAAAGATTGTGTATATCAGATTCCCCCTATTGATTTGGGAGATTTGAAACAATCGGATTTTCAACCAGGATTCATAATGAAATGGTTTCCTTCTTACTTATACGACAAACAATTTCGAATTCTAATCATTAAAAAAAAATTTCTGAAACCCTCCCGAAATATTCAGCTGAAAATAAGGGTGAATATTGGATGTCAAATCGACCCATTAGTTCGAATCTAAAAGGCCACAGGCCATATAAAGCCGGCTTTGCCCTTTCAATTGTTGTTTTCTGCATCGAATCAAACGTAACATACAATAAAAATACAATTTGGTACATCGTTGAAAATTCAATTTCGAGTAGAAATCAAAAATTGCAGAAAATATACAGGTTGCTATTCGAAATGAAAAAGTCAGGGTCACTTGCGGTCAAACCGGAAGCTATTTTCAATTTCTGTTTTTCTCAAATAAACAAATTGAAGAACCTGAAGTTTTAAAATTTTTGTCTTCCGAAACGGCTGAGATAATTTATTTGAACAGTTATACACCCAGTATATCTACCAGCACGCTCTATTCTTCTTATATTGTTACACTATCAGTACACTTAGAATTAGTCTGCTTTCGTGAACAACACTTGATTTTTTTGGGGGACTTAATTCAATCGCAATTAGCAGTTGATTTGCTTCTGAAAAGTTTTCGAATATCCATAATTTCCAAAGGTGAATCTATCATAAAAATGTATTAATTGTTTTTTTACAAGTTTAGCTTGTTATGTTGAAAAATTATCAGTTTCGTAACTTTCAACAGATTCGGAAAGGGTAAATTGATGGAGTTTTTTTTTCATTTCTTTCAAATTTTGTGACATTTCTGTCATAAATATTAATAAACCTCCGAACATTATTTGGCCAAGAATTCTTAATGTTGATGTTTTTTTTAAAGTAGCAAATGCATTTCCAAAATGCATTCGATTTATTCTGGATAATCGGTTTCTGTTCTGCTTTTGTCTTTTTTCATTTCAGATTAAGAATTACGAGTCGTTTTGGGAAGAATCTGTTTATCCGAGCCCATCGACGGATAACATGAAGATGATCACACTGATGTCTTTCAAGATTTTCCTGATATTTGATATTTTATGTTATTTTGTTTACGGGGAGGCAGGTTTTTTCGGCTGAGGTTTTTTCCCCTGGCTGTATAGTATCGTATGATCTAGTGTTGATAGTATCGTATGATTCTATAGTATCATACAAAGAATGTTATGATACCCCGTTTTTTTTTATCTCAGCTTAGGTACTTTTTGTTTCAACATTTATTGTATTATTTTAGCTCGCTTTTTCATAAGAATATATATACATATATATCATAAAAATATAAACATAAGAAAAAGTGACTATCAACAAACAAACAAAACGGGCAGTCTTTCAGGACTGCCGATAGAAGTGAAATCTAAGTAACTTGTGAATTGTATCGCCGAAGCATTCAATTATTATTTTCGAAATATTTTTGGCTCACAAAGAATTATTAAGATCAAGGAATAAGGAAAAATTTGTCTTTGCTTACAAATCAGAAATTATTCGGAAATAATAATCTCACTAATAGGTCGACGCTCTACGACACAATTCACAAATTACTTGTATGTTCATTTTTCCCCTTCTTGGAAAAAATATCCTTATTGGAGAATGGACAATAATTATTAAAATATGAGAGTAGGTGCACTTGCCCCATGAAGAATCCCACATCAAAAAGGCCGCCAAAAAAAAACCGCCAATAAAACGATCATCTGCTAACGATTGCCGATACGCAGGGGGCAATTTATGAATTTACGACTTCTTTAGGGGTTTTCTTGGTAAACAAAATTCATGGGATTCATCTTCTCCAAAAACTTTCCATCATTTTTGTTCAACCAAAAAGTACTCAACGTGCCTCAGGAAGTTATTAATTCATGAAATACTTCTGCCGATTACATAGTAAGTTCATTGTACATCAAATAAATGTTGTGAATTCAACACATTCCTTTGTTCCTTGTTCTTTGGATAAGAAAAGTTATATTGGGGGTGTTTTCCCGAGAAACGATAGGTGGATCAAAATCTCCCTGGCCACCCCCAGCGGGCGCCAATGGTTAAATGGTTAACTGTTACGTTCAATTGCAGATTTAGGGCCGGTTTTACAATCGAAGGTTAACCTTTATGGTTAGGTTACCGACACTCGATGGTTAACTCGTACCTGGCGTTTTTCAATAATTTTACTAATTGAGGTTTCGTAACTATGGGTTATGTCTAAATTTTCTTGAGTTGGTAGAAAATAATGGTTCTTTTGATCTAAAAAGTAGGTCGGACGCATTTATAAGACGTCAAAGGAATATTAAAATTTAAAATCATTGATTGAAATGTACAAGTTTAATATAATAAATTTTCATATTTTATTCAAATAAATATTTCCTCAGTTTGTTTATTGTACATGTATACATAAGATCAATTATTTCTCTAATTTAAAATCTATTAAAATACATGGTAATGAAGGTATCTGGAGTAGAGGTACTTGCATTATGTATTTGATCAGGAAATTCTAAAAGATTATTATTACTAGTGAATTCTACAATATGCTGTATTATAAAGATTGACTGTAGCTACTAACATAGCTTGAGCTGTATCTAAATTTACATGCATTCCCATGACAAGGGCTAGAAAGCGACGTTTCCACACTCTTTCTCTCAACGAGATTTCTTGTACAAATGTGTGATTTGTTGAATGAGATTTCAGAAGGTGTTCTTGTATTAGCTGAAGGTGTGATTATATAGGGCTCAATTCCATAGCCACTATCTCCTGCTAAAACACTGTGAGGAAAATCCCTTCTTTCAAATGATCCGCTCAGAGTAGAATTGTGAAAAATATCATGTGCTGAACCTGGCCATTTTGCATCAATGTTTGTAATTTTCAGAGATGGATCAGCTACAGTTTACACATTCAAAGAAAAAAACTGTTGATGGTTCCCGAATAGTTCGGCTTGATCACCTGGCAATTGAATTTTTATGTGTGCAGTCAATAGCACCTAGCTATGCACCTCGGAAACCTGGCATTTTAATAACCATCTGGTTGGACGAGCTATCCAATGTTCTATTTGGTTTAGAATATTCAGCATACGCTGAATAAATTATAATAAAACGCAGCCTTTCGATAATATGAATCTTGAAAAAAAGGTCATCGTTAATTTCGAAAAAAATTTGATCTAAAACGCATAACTTCAGGTCTACGACATTCCTCTCCTCCACTGCTTAACAAATCAATTTCTTCAAAACAATAATTTTCAAATCAGACAAACATTTCAGGTTATATACATATGCATGATTTTATGGTTCTTGAATTCACTTCAGGTTTACCCACACTTTCGGTGTTGGTTAAGTTAACTGATAGTTAACCACGTTTCGTGGGATTGTAAAACGCCTAACCTACAAAATTTCCTTAACCAAGAGTTAATCTTCGATTGTAAAACGGGGCCAGAGAAAACCTATTCTTAACTGTAAGTTAGCGCTTAACTGAGCATCGATAATGAGGCTCTGCATCACTTACGAATCTGTGAATCGGCAACATATAGATCAACCGCATGCTACAGATTCGGAGTCTACAAATAGAAGCAGAACATAGTTTCATAAGTTTATGAAGGTAAAACAAGATACAAAATTCGAGATCAGAAAGAACTTTGATCGAATCAGGATTCTTCGAATTATAGAATCTGAAAATAATTTAACTGAATTAACACTTCTAAAAAATTAAATTCTTTACTATTCAGTCTCTAAGCACAAAGTTTCTTATTAATAAACATCTACTATTAGCCGTGCCCCGTGGAAAGTTATGGAAGAATGAACGATTTGTATATCTTATGTGGAATTATATCAAAATATAATATTCTAACTGAACATAAAATGAGCGCAGTATCAGTATTCTTTTGTTGAATATGATTGAATCGGAATTGATGCAAATATTCTTCGAAATATACGTGCATTTCAATACCGAAAATAAATAATATATTTGATTCCGTGATATATACAATTCAAACTAATTTCCGCTACCAAATAACTCCAGCGCTTGCTAAATGCCCCATGTTTACACAGAGTTGTATTATAGTTTATCAATGAAATGTAAATTTTTCAAATATCAATCGTGTTGACCATTTCATTGCCAGTTTATTAAAAACATTATTAAACGACTATGATGAAGGTTTTTATAACTTCGAAGCTATATTAACAGACTTATTTTAAAAAGAAATAATCATATCAACAATTGAAAATCTTCACTTATGAAAAACCGGGTGTGAAAATTTTAGGAAAATCATAATTATATAAATACAACGCAATGTCCAAACAATACCTCAGGTGTTAGCCGAGGGTATATGATACAAAAGATAACGGAAAAACCCGAGCAAGAAAAAAACAATTTCCCGTGTCTCTTCACAGAAATGAGTTCCAACATTCAAACAATGGAGGATATCTCCCCTTTTTAGAAACATCCCTTGGCAAAATACAGCGAGACTTCTTCAAGGCACCCGAAATTCAAAACCTACCGCAATGACATCGCGATGACGTTGGCTCCTTCTAACTGAAAACGGAAACATACGAGAGTAAAACTATTGAATGCTACTAAAAATCATCCAACATTCTGAACATAAATTCGAGCAAGAAAGCATTTATATCGATAGAATCGGAATCGAGTTGAATTAAACGCCTTGAAACCATCCTGAAATCTATATATTACTTGTTTTTATACTATTCAGAAAAAACCATATTTTCCTGGGACGATCGAATCCAGGAACTCTATCAGATGGAATAATACATAGACCTTTGTTGACAATTTTGCATGTATTCCTTTCAGATTGCTAAATCCCTTTGATTAATTTTAGACAACAATTGGATATTATTATTAGGCTGAAGGACCACAGGTCGACTGCCAGTTGCACTTGCAATAAAGCACTGTTATTATTTTATTATTATTATTATTCTGAACAGGGGTCGTTGTGGCTTCATTCAGCCTTCCGGGAACTTCGACTGCAAGGATCTTTTGTTCTTTACCCAACTCGTTCATTTAAATCCCAAATAGGTCATCAATGGTATTGATGAATCCAACGACATCCTTAGGAGCCTTAGCTGTTACTTCATGTGGATCCAGAACCGACTTCCCCATGTGAATGGTTCTTAGTTCCGCCAGCTCTGGACACTTGCATACCATGTGTTCAGCCGTTTCTTTCTCTGATCCACATAGCCTGCAGGTTTCATCTGCTGACTTTCCCATGCAATACAAATGATATTTATATCGACAGTGTCCCGTCAGCAGAACCACCATCACCCGAAGCTCAGCTCGTGGCAGCTTTATGAGCTTCCTGGTGTAGGTCGGCGAAAATTCCACAAATCTCTTGGCTTTCGCAAGTCTAGGAGTATTCCTCCAAAGCGTTATTTTGTTTGCCGCTTCCCATTGTTGGACCGCTTTCTTGTAGTGGTCTTTTCCAAGCCCACAGAAAGGTTCAGATCCTACAGGCTTCAGCCTTGAAGCCTTCTTCACTAGTTCGTCGACTGTTCCGTTTCCTTCAATACCACAATGTCCTGGTATCCATAGTAGAGTCACTTTGTTGCCTCAGGCCAGTTGCTTTATGGTATTACGGCATTCCCATGTCATCCGAGATCCCTGGCTGTATGATTCCAGTGATCTCAAAGTGGCCTGACCGTCCGTGGTAATATATATATATATATATATATATATATATATATATATATATATATATATAATATAAGGATAAATAATGAGGGATCATTGAAGTATATGGAAAAGATTTAACGGACATAACCCTCTGAAACGAAAATGAACCGTAGACAGCTGTTTCGGGCTTTCGGCCCTCATCAGTACGGTGAAAAGTTGGAAACAGCTGTCTACGGTTCATTTTCGTTTCAGAGGGTTATGTCCGTTAAATCTTTTCCATATATATATATATATATATATATATATATATATATATATATATATATATATATATATATATATATGCGCTCCTTTTAGATTCCTTTGAAGGCACTCTTGAGCGCAGGTATAGACAGCTAGTGTCTCAACCTGTGAAACAGAAGATTCACTTCCGAGGGACTTGGATATTTATTTATTATTTAGGTCCACATATCCCAATGCCTGTATCCCTTTCTGTTTTCGATCCATCAGTGTACCATATGGATGACTTCTTGTCTATACGATTTACAAAGTTCGTTGCACTAAGACGATCACCAATGATCGTTTCGAATGGCATTTCGAAATCGTATATGATTGGCATCACATCTGAGGGTTTTGCCAAGAGGCTTGAGTCTAGTTGATTCAGTATCCTCATATGTCCAATCCAGTTTCCGGGTAGGATGTTCCCCTTGAGGGAAAAAAAATTGGATATATCAAAATAAAGTTTTCTGACATTCATGTAAAATTTGTAGAAAAATTGTCAAATAGTTCGAAATAGGTGTTTTCTCCCGAATGTTCTGGAAAACTCGTTACAATCTTGAAATGAAGAATCAATATACTTTTATCTCTGGTTGAATAAAATTTGTATAATTTTTGCATATTGGCTTCTTATAGTTATTTATTTATTTGTTTGTTTGTTCATTTATTCATTAACACATTTACATATTTATTTTTCATTTATAGGTTCATTCATGTATTTATTTATTCTTTAATGTATTTATCTTATTATTGATCAGTAATTTTTTTATTCATTTATTTATTCACATTTCCCTTATTCATTTCTTCATTTATTCAAAAAACATCTATCATGCGGAGGCACAATACAATAAAAGTGCTTCTGAACTGACATAGTGAATCTTGAGATTTTTATAACTTCTGACATTGTTGTAAGTCGACGAATAAATGGATAATAAAGGAACTACGAGGTACCTCAATATGAAATGTTGTGTTTAATATAGAAGTAAAACGAGGAACACTAAATTCACTAAATTGGAGTTACGAGAGCAAGGACATTGAATCTTCCTGATTGTGCACAATTTCCTAGAACAATATTTAGTTAGAAATTTCATGAATTTTTCTAAGCGAAGCGAACTCGAACTAGATATTTATAAATGTGTTTTATAATTGGATCAGAATCATGATTTTTATTAAATAGGAACATAATGAAGTTTCAGTATCGTAATGAGTTCATCTCAGTACTTAAAGTAGTGCTGCAATGAATGCGTTACATCATTGTTATATTTTTCGTTTATTGGTTTGTCAGTACCTACTGACCTCCGATCCTATCAAATCAAATCAATTCAAATTCCGTAATCTATCAAATTTCGTAAATCACACCAACTGCCAAGATACAATCAAAAAGTCACTAATCTGAATTTTTATTTGAAAATCGAGAGTATTTCACAAAACTTGACTGAAACAGAGAAACTATCGTCTAAAAATCGTGGCAGAATTCTGCAAATTGTTTTAGAATATACTATTCTTTCCACCCCCTGCCTCCTGCCACGGATTCATTTATTATCTGTCAAATAAATGAAAGAGAAAGCAGTTCTGCTAATCCATATTTCTCAATACAAAAATAACTGAACGATATTTAAGGAAATATTTCATCAATTTCAATAAAAATTCAATTAATTAGAAAAACTAACGTACGATACTCGTACAAAAGGCTTATTCTAAAACTCGTTCATTCAAAAACTCGCCACTTCGTGGCTAGTTTTTCAATTTTGAACTCGAGGAAGAAAATCCGTGCCTTTTGCACTTGTATTATAAATATCTTTACCGAAGCCATGAAACTACCTTGAATTCTATTTGAATCAGTAGCGAGGGTAGCAGGGTAAAATTATTACAGAAATAAATTCGCACCATGACTTTGAGACTAGGATCTATATTGATTAAGTAGTGGCAGACTGATAACCCTCATTATACAAACGATTTTCTCGCATGCAAGAAACTCTGAGTCAAGTGTTGGTTAAATGCCAACCTTGCGCTGTAATGGTAAAGTTGTGAATGCATTCGTGAAGTTTCTCTGAAACAAGTTGATTACCTTATCCCTTGTACAATTGTTCATTGCGGTCGTTGCCTGTAATGTACAGTGCATCTCCAATTCGCAGTCCCGTTTCTGGAAACGTTGGGACTTCACATATTTTATTTCACCATTAAATTGCCTTTTTTCTGATTGAAATAGTATATGACATTTAAGTTAAAATCCGATTTCATAACTTAAATCATTTCTTGCTTTATTTCGAATTTGAAAGCTGTATTCGCTATATACTAAGGTATATAACTCGAAGATATTTATAGGTTATTAGAATGAATACTGGTCATCTTCCTAGAATCTTTCAACATAGCAACAGTATATTTTCTGCAGTATGGGGCACCTGATCATGATGCTGTTATTGTGCATGAGTTTTTAGAGCAGACTTTTGGCCTGAGATATACAGGGTGTTTCACGAATGATTGTACAGGCTCTCAGGGCAGATGCAGGCCATTTTGGTGAGTCTCAATCAGTGTTAGAAATATGTCCTAACAATATTCGTTTAAGAGATACAGGATGTTTTATGTATTTTCACAGAAATTTTCTATAGGCATAACTCTTGAACGCCTGCATGGATCTTCATGAAAATTTCAGGGAATGTGTATGGGCCAATGGCAAATATTCACACATAATGGCTTCCTGATAGCGCAGGCCCGGACTGAGAAAATGATTTTCTTTATTCCACATCTTATAAAACACCCTGTACATCAAATTTTTGAAAAGCAAAATTATCCTCAGATTCTACAATAAATACTCTTTCAAACAAGTCTATCAGGATCAATGGCACCCTTCGCATCATCATATTATGAGCCATTGATTATTTGGAATTTTCAATTTATAGTAAACACGGACCTGTAAATCTCCGAATGAATTGATTCATAATTAAATCGATTGAAAGCCTTAGTAACATTACTTAGGTATTGTACTGCATCTTATTCCATCCAATACATGGATTTGTGGTACATACTCATCTTCGAATTATTATACTTTGAAAATTCTTTCTTCGAATAAGTGAAACACGGATGCATGGCAGCAACATCAAATATTTCTAAAAAAAACTAAATTTAATCGAAAACTTGATTTAACATTGAATATTTATTTGTACTATTATAAAATGTACTTAAGAAAAGAATGTGAAATGTATCTTATGAACATGTTGTGTTGAACTGAAAAAAATGGACAATAAATGAGAAAAAAATTATAACTTGTTTTCGAAAATACCCCCTCTTTCTTCTAAACATTTTCTAGCTCGTGTTATCAAATGAGCTACAGCTTTTTTCAGAATTTCTGGTCTGCTTCGTATAGCTTCACACGCAGCTTGAATACGATTAATCAAATGTTCCCTGTCTATGATTACTTCGGAGTAAACTTAATTTTTCAAGTGTCCCCAAAGAAAATAATACATGCATGTAAGATCAGGGGATCTTGCAGGCCAGTCATGAGGTCCCCCTCTACCAAACCAATGTCCCGGTTAAACTACATTCAAATGCGCTACAATTTCACGGGTGAAATGTGCTGGAACTCCATCATGTTGGAAGTACATTCCTCTTGGAACATTGCTTCCATCATTCAAGAGCCCTGGCAAAGACTCTACTGAAAATTGTAAATATGTCGATCCATTCAGCCGGTGTAGAAGAATATATGGTCCAATTAAGCGATTATTGTAAATTCCACACCAAATATTTACTGAAAAACGATGTTGAGAATTGCGTTTTCTAGTCCCTCTAGGATTTTCTCTGGACCAAATATGTGAATTGCGGAAATTCAAAATGTCATCTTTTGTAAATGTCGCTTCATCAGTAAAAAGAGTTCTGAAGATAGCTCGTTGGTTCCGCAAAATCCATCTGCAAAATCGCATCCTCGGTAGTTCATTGCCTGGCTCCAAGGTTTGGACGGATTGTATATGAAATGGATGCCACTTTTCACGGTGCAGAACTCGCCAGACCTGACAATGTGGCAAACCTAAAACTAAGCCAAGACGCCTAGTGCTGGTTGAGGGATTTTCTCGGACAGCTTCTATTATCTCTTCATGGTTTACCATCGAATTGGCTCTTTCTCGTTTACTTACTGACGAAAAGTGTCCAGTTTCACGAAGTGACCGAATAACATGTTCGAATGTTTGGTGGTTAGGAATTCGACGATCCGGATATAGCCTTCGATATTCCCTAGCAGCTTCACGACCATTGCACTTACAAAATCCATAAACTATCAATATATCAGTGTACTCGGCATTCGTGAATGATGGCATTTCGATAAATCTCGTATTGAAAATTTATGAAAACACAACAATCTACCACTTTTCTATTTCAACAATTACCTGACAATGGTCTGAAACGTCAAAATTTTTATCAGGAGCCCCTTAGATTTCGAAATGGGTTGAATTCAGAATGAACGAATTTTTTCTGTGATCTTCCACATAGCATTGAGAATAAATGATATCTGAAGCTATAGATCGATTCGAGCTGCATGTGACTAATGGCTAATGAAAGCTGTCAAAAAGAAATAGGAACTTTTCGAGAACAAATCACGTACGAAAGTTGATAGAGGAAGGGGTGTGAAAGAATTTCTTTTCGAGAGTGTAAATAAGATGTCTAAATTTATTTCGTTTTGTGTGTGAGTTTGTGTCTGATTTCAGTCAGTTATTAATTTTTTCAAATAATATTTATTTTTTCCCTTTGGTATGTTCGCGCCCCCTAGGGCGCCTTAAGTCATGATACTGGGAAATTAAATTCATTCGATATGAATAATTAACACATTATTCGGAGATTTACTGGTCCGTGTTTACTATAAATTGAAAATTCCAAATATTCAATGGCTCATAATATGATGATGCGAAGTGTGCCATTGATCATGATAGGCTTGTTTGAAAGACTATTTATTGTAGTATCTGAGGATAATTTTGCTTTTCAAAAATTTGATGTACAGGGTGTTTTATAAGATGTGGAATAAAGAAAATCATTTTCTCAGTCCGGGCCTGTCAATGGCCCTTACACATTCCCTGAAATTTTCATGAAGATCCACGCAGGCGTTCAAGAGTTATGCCAATTGAAAATTTCTGTGAAAATACATAAAACATCCTGTATCTCTTAAACGAATATTGTTAGGACATATTTCTAACACTGATTGAGACTCACCAAAATGGCCTGCATCTGCCCTGAGAGCCTGTACAATCATTCGTGAAACACCCTGTATAGGTATTCTTGGTCGAATTCGTTGGCCACCTCGTTCTCCTAACTTGTTAGTATTAGACTTTTTCTGGGGAATTTTAAAAGATGAAATATACCACCCACCAAAAAAACACGATGAATGAATCACGGCAAGGTATAGCGGATTCATTTCGCCAAATTTGAGCTCGGCATATGCTTAATGTCTTTAATTATTCAAAAAGAAACATAATGGGACAAAATTTCGAACAATTTCTTTGAATGTTTAGGTCACAGTATCTGTTGTTAAGGATTTTTAGAATTATTATTGTTGTTATTCTTCTTATTTATTTGCTTGTGGTTCAAATAAAATGAATTCAAGTATAAAATTCGGATTTTAATTATGAAAATTATAATAATAATAATAATAATAAATTGGTCTTCATTTCAAATCAAATTCAGCAGAGAGTGAAGTGAAACACTGTCAAAAGAAAAACAAAAAAGACAGAAAACATTCAAGTAATTCATTTCATGTAAGCTTTCATATCATATGGTTCCAGATTTAACAAAAATCCATAAAGTTTTCTTTTGAATCCTTTAATATCCTCTATTACTTTTAGACTCTCAGGCAATGAATTGAAAATCTTCAGGCATCTATACTCTACTTGTCGTTGGCTTGTTGTTAGATTGAACTTGGGATACATATAATCCAGACCTCTAGTTTCATGGAATTCTTTCTTATTTTCATATTTTTTGAACAGTTGATGGTGCCTTTTCACAAATAATACACATTCCTGTATATATATAGCATACATAGTTAGTATTCCATTTTCCTTGAAGCAACTTCTGCAGGATTGGTTGTATTTGAGATTACTGATGATTCTTATTGCTTTTTTTTGTAATATGAATAAACTTTCTATATTTGATGTTCCATAGAATATGATCCCAAACCTCAATTTTGACTCAACTGTTGCATGGTATAGGACCTTCATGGCAGCTTTACCAGTGTATCGTGTCATCATTCTTAAACCATAAACACTTGCTCTAATCTTTTCACTCAAATATTTTATATGTTCATTCTATTTGAGATTTTTGTCTATATATATCCCCAACAGTTTGGTGCAATCATCCCAATCATCATTATTTATCCTTTCATCGCACATGGTTGAAGTTGAAAAGAGAACCATTCTTGTTTTTCCTTTGTTTAAGATAAGATTGTTTGATTCAAACCATTTTTGACTTTCCTCCATTAATTTTGAGCCCAAATTCTCGAGTTCTGAAAGAACCCTATGGGTAATCAATAAATTTGTGTCATCGACATAATTCGCCATGACCACTCCACTTTCATCCTCTCCCAGACACTTTTCAAAATCATTGATATAAATTATGAAGAAGAGAGGGCCGGCAATACTGCCCTGTGGAATTCCCAAAATCATCTCCTCTAAGTCAGATTTGAAGACTTCTCCCCTTGATTCCATTTCTACCCTTTGCTTTCTTGCTGCAAAATATGATCTTACCCACATCAAAGCTGGTCCTCTTATTCCACATTTCTCCAATTTTCTTCCTAACTTCTCCACATCCAAACAGTCGTATGCCTTTGTAAGATTAAGAAAAATCCCCATTGCCACCTCTTTATTCTCAAAAGCCTCCACAATTTTTGTCACAAAACTATATATAGCTGTTTGTATTGACTTTCCTTTCCGGTATCCATGTTGACTGACCTTAAAAAATGCATTTTCTGTCAAGAAATTCATGATTTGTTTACAATATGCCGTTTCTAGTAACTTTGAGAAGCTGGGTAGAATGCTTATTGGTCTGTAGTTACTGTATTCATTGATTTCGCCTTTCTTGTATATTGGCTTGACAATCGCTATTTTCATGCTGTCAGGAAATATTCCATATTTCAAAGAGTTGTTTATGATGTAATTGATGGGTTGGACTATTTCATCAGCTGTTTGTTTGATCATTTTGTTCGATATACCATCATATCCACTGGAGTGTTTGTTCTTTAATGATGTAATGATTTCTCTGGTTTCCTCCATACTTATTCTCCTCAGCAGCAATGACTTATCTTCCTCCCTACACTCGTATTCACTTTCACACTCTGGTATGTTTGCAGTCAATTTTTTTGCAGTGTTTACGAAAAAGGTGTTCATCTCGTTTACAATATTTTCTGGATTACCATTCATCTGTAATTGATCTCTTTTCTGTGAGTTTATTGACCTTATAAATGACCACATAGTTTTGCTTTTATTTTCAGATGCATTAATGGCCATATCAAATTTTTCTCTTTTCTTCTTTTTCAAATAGTTATCATATTGAATTTTTGTTTTCCGATACATCTCTTTGAAAGAATTATCATGTGTGCTGAGCACAAGTAGTATATCTAGATGTTGTTTGATATTTTTTGCTTCTGGATCCATTCTTTCCATTTTCTGCACTCTGTTCATTTCGACTTTTTTAACCGGGAATATCTCATTGAATATATTCAAGTATAACTGATGGAAGTAATTAAACTGACTGTTTACATCACTTTTGTTGATTCCATAAAGAGAACTCCAATTCTGTTCTTTTAGTAAATCCTTAAAGTGCTGTATCTTTCTTTGCGAGAAGAAACGTTTATACTTATATTCCGTTGTCAATGGAATTGTGTCAAAAACTATTTTTTGAGCTGTGTGGTCAGATATGTGCGTGTTGATGATATTGACTGTATATGGTGTCTCGACATTTGTGAAAACTCCATCAATACATGTTGCTGAGTTCTTTGATATTCGAGTTGGTTGATGTACTGTTTGCTTTATATTATATGTACCCATTAAGTCTATGATACTTTGTTTTTTAGAGGATTCCTTTGCCATATCGATATTGAAATCTCCTGCTATTACAACCTTCGCATTTTCATTATGTAGTTTCTGTAAGATTTTTTCTAAAGCTTCACTCATTGTCTCAATATTTCCATCATTATATACTGCAATGCAGATTTGCTTACTTTTTCCTATATGATATTCTACTGCTACACATTCAAATATTTTTTTCTTTGACATCTTCTTGATATCTTTTCTCTCTCTTGCCTGTAACCCATTTCTGATGTAAATTGCTACTCCCCCGTGTTCTTTTTCTTTTCTGCAGAAGTATGTTTCCAATTTGAAATTTTCTATTGTATAGTATTGTAGCTGTTCCTCTGTCTTCCAGTGCTCAGAAATACACAGCACTTTCACTTCTTCATTTTCTTTTATCACTTCTTCTAAAAGTTCTTTTGCATTGCCTATTGATCTCACATTTTGATGTAGTATGCCGAATCCTACCGAATTAACCATAATCTTATGTTGCCTACCATGTTCCCTCTGTGTGCCTCTTTGTACCTTCCCAGCAGTTTCGACCTCTAAAAAGAATTTTCATTAGTTGTTTGAATAGTTTGTAGACATTCCCTGTGCTTTTCAAAATTGAAACGCTTGATTCCTACCCCAGCAGGCCAGAATTCTGAGCTATAAAATAGTTCCTTCTTATCTAAAGGTGCTGTCACCACGAATCTGCTAAGGCCATTTCCTTTCACTGGAATTTCTTTGGTCCATATTTCTTTGTCAGTTAGGACGGTTTTTTGTTTTATATGTGTGTGAACTTTATCCTCAGTGCACGTTTTATTTACTCTATATATATAAATCCATAGCTTTTTCTGAATTCCTCCGAAATCTTGGTTATTTGTGTCTAAACCTGTTCCTATTGTCCCCATCCTCCTTTTGTTCATTTTCCCATATTTTCGGTCGATAATATTCCCATTTTCTTTTTTAGTTCTTTCATCACTTGTTTCGATTATTTCATTTTCCGTTATAGATTGTTGGCTTAGTGTTTTATTGCGTTGTTGGGTTGAGAGGTTTGGTTGTTTACTCTGTCTTGTTATTTGTTGGATCTCTTCTTTTGGTTCATTTGAACTAACCAGCTTTGCGCCTACCCTGCTGGCATAAGACTGGCCAGATTTGGGTAGCTCACTTTTCTTATCTTTGTTTCCTTTTCTTTCTGTTATCTCGATAACAGGAACTATGACGTCTTTATCATCGTTTTTTTCTTTACTAACCTCACTTAACTTTTCTTGAAGAAGTTTATTATTTAATGTAACAACCTTGTTTTTATCACTCATTTCTTCCAGTAGAAGCTTCAGGTAGTGTATTTCCATTTTTAATGATTTCATTTCAGACTTATCGCCTTCAGTTTCCTTCTCATATTTTGCATCACAGCATTCAACTGTTTTCTCATCGATTATTTTAACATTTTTGCCATGAAAAAAAGTAGCCTATAAATTTCTAACTTAAAATTTCATATCTCCAACGGTTACAGAAATAACCTAAGGCCAATGCGAAATTGGGATGCATTGTGCTCCATCAATATTGTTTTGCCCGATTCAACAAAATGAAGCGAAGTCAATATTTTGATAGATGATGGTTTTCATTATTCGTTTAAATAAAAGCTTTTGCCGGATCGCTTGCATTGACGAGTTCCTGGTTCCTGGGTCAGAACGAAGTCTCACGGAGTATATTCAAGTTTCATCATAACAAGTACCCATGAGAAAAGTTCTCGTTTCAACGTAGTCAATACATTTCAATTTCAGTGATAGCCGAAGTCAATATTCCATACAATGACGATTAATTGAAAAATTGTATCAAATTATTATATATGAGAATATAAAAAAAATCCGACATACCCAATTTAATTACGAGTATATTTTGAGCTATAACGCCTGGGAAATATTCTTTATGAGGGGCTATGGATATACATAATACTAATTCATGTTCTGATCTAGATCTAGATTACAGTAGATATTCGTGTGATAAAATCAAAGACCTTTTATATCCTAATGATAAGTCTATGGATGAAATCTAATGCATATTCCAATGAGTTCTGGCGTACTCAACCTCGACAGACATTGGGAAAGTCCTCCGGGATTATTAACCGTAATCTATTAGGAATTATTTCAACTAACGTTTCCCCTACATCTGCGGTAGGCATCTTCAGAGAATTCTTGGACTGAGATTGCAACAAGACCGCAGAATTTCCGAGAGTGATGCTGGGTTCGATCTAGTGGTATTACTTATACCCCGGTTAATGGCAGGAGAAGGTAGTGGTTTTACGCGCTCGATCTTGATTGGCCCATCGCTCCGTATTGGCCTGATCTATGTTTTTTCTAATACCGGCAACCATATACCAAGGGAGTTTCTTCTTTTCTGTTTATGTTGTCTTCATGTTTATAAATCTCAATAGCTTTCATTTTCAACGTAGGATAGTAACTTTTGATATTTGAAATAACCTCTGCCTTCGAGAAAACTATATTGTGTCCATCTGTTCGAGCATGTTTCGCTTGTGCTGATTTTTCTGTCTGATTGAGTCTACAGCATCGTTCGTGCTCCTCGATTCTCGCATTGATACTGCGTTTTGTTGAACCAATGTAGACTTTGCCGAAGTCATAAGGTATCCTGTAAATACCGCCTTGTGAAAGTGGGTCGAATTTTTCTCTGGTAGTTCTGATCATTTGGTCAAGTATCTGTAACCTTAGTAACAGATTTGGTACTATAGCTCTTCCACTGAAGGTGAATAGTATCAATACGAGAATTAAAGAGGACGAATGATGCTGTCGACTCAATTTTACAGAAAAATCCACACTAGCGGAACATTCTCTAACAGATGGACACAATATAGTTTTCTCAAAGGCAGAGGTTATTTCGAATATCAAAAGTAAGCATGAAGATGGAAACCATTGAGATTTATAAACATAAAAACAACATTAACAGAAAAGAATAAACTCCCTTGGTACATAGCGCATAGTTGCCGGTACTAGAAAAAACTTAGTTCAATACAATACCGAGTGGGAGCGATGGGCCCAATCAACATCGCGCGAGTAAACCCACTACCTTCTGCCGCCATTAACCGGGCTATGAGTAATACCGCCGCATCGAACACAGCATCACTCTCGGAAATTCAGCGGTCTAGTTTCAATATCAGACCAAGAATCCTCTAAAGATGCCTACCGTGATGTAGGCGAAACGATAGGTGAAATAATTCCTAATAGACCACAGCCAATAATCCCGGAAGACTCTCCCAATTTCAGTATATCTGGTCGTGAAAGACTGAACCTTAACACGTTTTCAACAAACAAAACTGTTATAATAACTTTTCTCTATTTCAGTATCGTAATGAGTTCATTACAGTACTAATAGTTGTGCTGTAATGAAACTCATTACAGCATTGTTTCAGTTATATTTTTCGTTTAGTAGTTGTCAGTACTGACCTTCGATCGAATCAAGTTTTGAATCAAATCAATTCAAATTCCGTAATCTGTCAAATTTCGTAATTCACACCGACTGCCAAGATGAAATATAAAAGTCACTAATCTGAATTTTTATTTGAATTTTGATATCGTCAGTGATCACCTCCAGATCAATTTTTTTCGCGAAAGATAAAACCTTGGTCTTTTTATGATACGCATGCATAATTTTGTTCTATGAAATTCCGCGTTATGGAATCCGTATAAGTATAATTTAATAATATGATGGAATCTGTAGAATATAGAATCTGCAGAAAGGAGAATTTATATTATTTTTATTGACCGGAATAGTTCTTGCAAATTAACTTTAAAAACTGAAAATAACTACCAAACACGGATACAACACAACAAAAATCGTTCGAAATATTAAATAAATATTCAATTTCAAATATTAATAACAATAAATGATGCAAAAAGTATGAAATTACCAACTCAAATTTGACAATTATTATGATCAAATAGATCAAAATTGATTTTCTCTATTTCAGTTTCGTAATGAGTTCATTACAGTGCTGAAAGTAGTGCTGTAATGAAAACTCATTTCAGCATAGTTTGAGTTATATTTTTCGTGTTTTAGTTGTCAGTACTGACCTCCGATCGAATCAAGTTTCGAATCAAATCAATTCAAATTCTGTAATCTGTCAAATTTCGTAAGTCACGCCAACTGCCAAGATGAAATAAAAAAGGCACTAACCTGAATTTTTATTTGAGTTTCGAAAGTATTTTACAAAACTTGACTGAAATAGAGAAAATATCGTCTAATACTCGTTGCAGAAGGCAATTCCAACCCTCAGCATAGTTTGAGTTATATTTTTCGTGTTGTAGTTGTCAGTACTGACCTCCGATCGAATCAAGTTTCGAATCAAATCAATTCAAATTCTGTAATCTGTCAAATTTCGTAAGTCACGCCAACTGCCAAGATGAAATAAAAAAGGCACTAACCTGAATTTTTATTTGAGTTTCGAAAGTATTTTACAAAACTTGACTGAAATAGAGAAAATATCGTCTAATACTCGTTGCAGAAGGCAATTCCAACCCTCATTCTACCGAAAACTCGCTCCTTCGTCGCTCGTTTTTGAACTTCGCATTGGTGTTGGAATAGCAGCTCATTCTGCAACTTGTTTTAGAATATACTATTCTTGAGACTATTCTCATGAATATTCACGCCTATGCTATAACTAACTCATTAGAAATGAAGGCGTCGGATTGTAATGCCTCCAAATAGTATCTTATTATTCGAAGTTCGGTATTATGTAACTAAGTATTGATATTATGTAATTAAATCAGTGTTCCTTCTTTAATGCTCTGAATCGCACTGTAAGATCACATTTCTGTTCGATTTTAGGTTCAAGAGTAATCCTCATGAATTTTTATACGGTTTTTCCTCATCCGTTCTAGATTCAATGCAGAATCAAAAGTTTTTCCAATTGTTTCTAATTTTGACCACCCATATCTGAAATTAAACGAAGAACAGTTTTTGAAAGGATATTAGTTTTTTTTCAGACACGACGTAGATAGAAAGCGAGGGCTTAAAGATCCCTTGAGACCTCAGTGCTTTTTACCACTCAATATTTGACTCGTCAAATTCCTATCCGTTCCGGATGTTGGCTACCATACCATATTTATTGAATCCTCTATTTCAATTTTCAATTAAAGAATTCCGAATATGCTTGCTCACTGGTTGTAAATTGAACATGAATATATCCATTAATAAATACTAACAATCCAATATTATAGAAAAATAAATTCAATTCTACGATCTTATTACGAAGTAGTTCAAAATTGATACTTCTAATACGACAGCTACAGAAAACCTTCCAGCATTTCATAATTAACGAATCTGTAAGTCAGCCACATATAGATCAATTGTACGCTACAGATTCGTAGCTTACAGGGAAAAAGCAGAATACCGCCAACAATTCTAAAGTTTATTGGTATAGATAGAAATGATCGCTACAAGTAATAGTGGTATAACAACAGCTAAATTTTTTGAGCCTGAAGAATGCCTAATAAGGTTAAAAACGGCGTGATACCGATATTTTCCATTGTTACTGAAGTTTTCTGACTCGGCAACATGTCATGAACGACAGCTTTTTTCTCATTTCATCCTCAAATTATGTCCGCTCCGCGAATGAAATGTAACACACGGACAGGTAGACATAACGTCATCGATTTGGTTTTGGTTGATTGCACAACCCTGTCTGAACTGAGAACTGAGAGGGAGAATAAACAGTCACTTCAATTCAACCCATTTTTTTCTCATGATCTTGGGAAAGGATACCCGAATGCATATTCATTAAATGAAGAAAATCCAATAAGCGGGAGGAAATTTTGATGGATGCAGTGAGAATATCCAACGAATAAACACCCTTTATTATTTAGAGTTACGTCCTGCTCCATCTGAAATCCAACCTAATTCATGAATAATTCAGAGCCATAAATATCATTTCGTGAGTTACAAATGTGGATCATTCTTTAGAATTCCCCTCCCATTCACACATCTTGTAGATTATGATTTAAGTGGAATAATTTGTTATCCACAGCTCAATTTGGAGTCGATGTGAAGAATGTTCGTTTCAATCTTCCAGAAAATGAAGGTCTTAGGTTATTTGAAATGTGTGTTATATTTATGTTTAGGAAGCATGCTCAAATATAATTTCCAGACATCCATTCCGTGAAAATACGGGACACTCAAATCCTATTGTAGGATGCAATGATAAACGTTAACGCATTTACAAATTTCTGCTACAATATGTCATTGATAATATGCAATTTCATCGGGCTGCATAACACATCATTATGTGCATCGGTTTTTTAATCGTTATGAAGTCCCAATTTTGCATTCACGATTGTATACATATAGCTTACTCTATTACTTGGCAAATATACCATATCTATTATATTTTATTGTATAAGTTTTATAAGAGCAGGGTTTCCTTTCAACCTTGCTCACTCTGATTGGTAAATGCGCGGTTTTGTATACAGGGTATCCAAGTAGTCGACGTCCAGCCGGCATCGAGTAACATAGTAGTCATAGTAGTAGTCAGAAAATATTAAAAAGAAATTTAAGCTTGTATTTTTCGAATTATATCGCATTTTTTATTATTCGAGAAAAGTCACAACTTGGGAGGATTTTTCAACTCCTGCTGCTGAATTTTTTTTACTTTTTCCAAATTTTATTTTTCCAATGAATTTCATGAGACAAGATAGATTTCAACATCGTTTTAACGTGAACATGTGGACTTGAATTTTGAACAGAAGAGTCAAGGACCTTTTGAGTTGCCAGAGGTTTTCAATGCTGTAATTTATTTAGATTTTTTACAAATCATTCGTCAAATTTACTGGAAGACGTACCATTCATTCAGTATTTCCAGAGAAATATGTTTTCAGCAAGATGCCCAGAGCACTGTGCCCACTAAGTTAGCCTGTTCACCTGATTTGAATCCCTCAAATTTTTTTTAATGGGGAGCTGTACAGGAGAAAAATTATTCAAAACAAATCGAAAATATAGTTGAGCTTCGGTAGATAATTAGGGAAGCAGTGCAATTCGTCAAGATCGGAAGATTCGACCATCTTATATCCCGATCCTTTTTAAGAAGATATCGTGGATGTATTGAGACTGAAGGAGGGCAGTTTGAACATCTAATGTGAATTTATTGAATCTTCTCATTACACTAATTTCTTTGAGAAAAACCTATCTGAAAAAATTCAGTTAGTGTAATAGCATTTTAGAAACCTCATTAAATGTGCTAACTTTTGAAGTAACTTGCCAAACTGATGTAGAACAATTTTTTTTAGTCCAGTGAGTTGAAGTTGGGCGAAATATTAATTGTGGATATTTGGTTCGGCAGAAGGTGACATTGTTTTCCAAGCTGGAAAAATTGGCTAAGAATTGAAGATTAACAGTTGCAGAAGCACTATTTGGGATAAAATAAAATTTAAAAAAAAGAAAAAATTGTAGCAACGGGAGTTCGAGAATCATCACAGGATGTGTATTTTCTCAAATAAAATAAAATGCAAAATAATTGAAGTCGACTTCTGGGACACGCTGTTTATGAAATTCTTTAAAAAACATAACTTTTTTTCTGTCATTGTCCGTTAGTTGGTTCGAAAATTCACATTAATTTTCAAACTCCTGCTGTTTGAATGCAAAGGAATATATTAATACCATGAAATTTTCTGAATTTCTTGGCCATATACACTATACACGGATGTTGCCCATAGTACCTACCATTATAATCGAAGAATTTATCATTACCGCTGAATTCAAAAGTTGAAGGTGAATTTTAGTGTTCTTGAATATAGTACTCTTCACACTCAATTTGAATGAAATTATGATTAAATAGATTAGTTCCAATTAAGGTAAATATCAGGAGAGGAATTTCTGTAATAAATGAGAAATCAAAGGGGTAACAAATGAATCACTAAACATATAAAATCTTTGTTGATAGTCTTTAGTTTATTTGTGCTAGCAAAAGGTTTTATGGTTTTGAATTTCCATTGCGTTTATAAGTTCGAAAATCCAAGAATTTTTCAGTGAACTAAATGAAGGGTACCTATGTATGTATGAGCATTATTATTCTCAAACAAGAAATTTCATAACATTACTCGTTGCACTAAAAAAAACATATAAAGTCGTCAAAAAAAATTACGGTTCGTGTTTTGTTTCACTGTCAAACATTATGAGTTTGGTCTTTAATTTAACTATGAAGCATCTCAACAAATGAACAACGCTTGCAAATCATTGAATTTTATAATCAAAATGCGTGCTATGTTGAGAAAGTTCATAGCACGTTTTTTCTATTTTATGGTCAGTTTAATAGACCCACTGCAGTGGCTATTCGGGCTAAATTTGTCTAAATTTCGCACCAAATTTACATTGTTGGACATTAAACCTCGAACACCCTCACTTACAGTGGGAACTGAAGAAAATATCGCAGCTGTATCCATTAGTGTTAGTGATGACTATGAATTATCGATTCATCGCCGTTCGTATCAATTGGGCCTCTGTTACCCAACAATGTGAAAAATTTTGCAAGGACATTTAGGTGTGAAGCCTTTCAAAATACAACTGGTGCCACATAACTCACAGCACGCGGAACAATGACTATTTGTGGACTATTTTTGTGGGCTATGTTAGGTCTCGTATCTATACTAACAAGCCCGCTTCCATTATCGCATTGGAAGACAACATTGAAGCATTTATTCGTGAGATACCGGCCGAAATGTTGGAAAAAGTATACCGTATACCAAAAGAGACTGAGCAGATGGTCCATTTGAGGCATAGCCGCGTTCCACATTTGCATGAAATAATCTTCAAACATCAAATTATATGGACAGTACTATCGATCCAAATAAAGATTTCATGCATTTTTCTTGATTTTATGCGGTTTTTGTTGAGCTATTGAAAAAATCACCCATTACATAGCTCAATTTGGTTGAAATTATGGTAAATTTATTCTACCAACTTCATGCAATGTATGGGATAATTCATCACCGAAAATGGAGAAACCAGTTTTTCAGGAAAAAAACCTTGGATTTTGCAGTCTAGTTTATCAAAATAAGTAAAGGCTCATATAACCTAATATTGTGAATTAAAATACTTCCTGATTTTCCCTACGGCAACAACTTCCGAAGTGCCAACTAATTTCTCATGAAATTCAAATTTGAATTCAAAACACGTAATCATTATGTAGGGACCTGATTTCAAGAATTATCGCCCTTACAAGTTGCGCCTCTGAATTAATATCCTGGATGTTACATGAAGGGCTTGATCCTTTCGAAAGAAAAATTGTAGAAAATATCTTGGGAATAATTTTGTTAGAGTAAATTACATATGAGTATTATGCAATCATAGTTTTTTTATGACATTTTACAAACAACTTATATTTGTACGACACCAGTCAGAGTTTGAACTTGAAAGGTACTAGGATTTTGTGAGTAAAATATTTTGTGTGTAAAAAAACAATAACCAGAATTCTTTCTGATTTGCAAAGTTTTCATTTCTGGTGAGATATGTTATGAATTCTAGTCACTCCTTCAATTCCTTTCATTTCTTTTGGAGGAAAACATCATGAAGTAAATAATCCCTCAGGCAGTAATGCCCCAGCTCAGTTCCTCATGCATCTCTCTGAAATCCGTTTCTTTCATTCCAGGGAAGTCTAACGACCATGTTAGCTAAAAGTGGGAATACTTTAGAGAAGTATTACAGCAATTGGAGATGAGATTTTCCGTCTTGAGTTTAATGCTGCTCTCGTATATCCCTCTAACGATACCGGTCAACTATTACAGCCGCCTCGCAATTTTTTTCCGGATGAGGACGAGGATGAACCTACCGAAATTGATCAAGAAAATGAGGAAACTAATAGTACAGGTGAGTCTTTGAACATTTGTTTATGTGGAAGGTTCATGAATATTTATGTGCCTTCAACGTTATTGTCTCATGATATAATATGGAACGACAAATTCTGGAGAAGCAGTGAAGAGAAGAGAACGGTCGCATTCAGCAGACGAACGGTAACTACTGCTATTCAACGCTAGGCATTTAGACATTCCGTACCCGTATTTGGCACCGTCTCTATTCGAGCGCGAGTGAGAGCATTGAAATCTTATATTATATATCAGGGCTATATAATCTAAGATTGAAACAAACGTATCTGAATCTAAAGCACCCCGCTAAACCTTGTAAATGTTCATCTTCCCAAGTCGTAGTTTTTGCTTCTATTAATTGAACACATTATATGGGAATTCACCTTTTTGATAACACACATTTGAACCCACACATAGGTACAACAAAAAAAGAATAGAACAAAAATATTCGCATTGAAATTCGGAGAATAAAAATAATTTCGGAAGCAAAATCAGAGAAATCCCGTGAAAATATTAAAAAATTTCAATGAAATTATATGAAGAAGGGTAGAGGATCTGTGGAAGGTTTTGTTTCCTTCAGATTTATTCATGTTTCTTTTCAAAGGTATGTTTCCAAAGACTCCCCTCACCAGACTTGGGGCGATTTAATGTAGGTACAACTGAAGCCTTCCCCACACATTCAACCAGAGTTGACTCCTAGAGGGGTTTAATTTTGTTTTAATCAATGGGTGCGTTACATCCCCATTAACCCCATTTCCTTCGTTATGTCTATGACCTCTTTTGTGCCTCCGCAATTGATGAACGTTCTTTAGTACATACAATAACTACAACAGTTGAGTAGGTATATAAGACTATTGTACTATCAATTTACGATGTTGCTGATGATGAATCTTGTTATGATGGGTGCGTTTCATTTTCGAATCAAATCAGCCAATATTATTCAAAAATTGATATTTTTCTGTGGACCTCGAAATAATAGTCAAGTTTAACGCACACGAAATCATCCATTAATGACCTCTATTATTGCTTGATTTCAGATTTTAATGCGTTATTTTCATGGGCAAACAAAAAAAATAGAAATCACACAAATATAATTGCATTTCTGAACAAAGGTACGCATTTCCCATTCAAGATCTATGTCACCTTCATAGACTCACAGAGGAAATATGTTCACTGAGGAATGATAAGAGCGCCATCCGAGTCCCAGATGATGGGAAATCCAATGATGATTCATCCTTGTCTTTAACAACGCTTCTCATACGAGGAAGGAACAATTATTGTCTACCAGGGCATCGAGAAGGGAGTCTATACCGAGCGAGGAGAATTCATCTGAATGGAAAAATTCAGGGAGAAGAAAGAGAACCAGGGGAGCACCGGATTCATCCATGGAAAAATCAAGAACCGTATCTGATGTACCGAAAAAACAGACATTCCCAAAGAAAGCTGACAAACCAATAGTGGGTGTACTAAAATCGAACATTCTCAATGTTTTACCCAAGAAACAGCTATCTCATCTACATGTGACTAGACTTAGTCCAGAGACGACTGCTTCAGATCTACAGGACTTCCTCAACCAACATCTTCAGGATGTCACCTGTGAAAAACTGGATTCTAGACAACCAAACGTGTACTCTTCATTTAAGGTTACATTGCCGTCTAACTGTATGGATAAGGCTATGGATCCTGAATTTTGGCCTGAGGGTGTGGCGGTAAATAAATTTTTCATAAAACGTCGTCAGCAAATAATAAAAATTTGAGGTTTATCACTAGTATATCCTCCGTTAATTCCGATGAAAAATCAAAAAATTTTCAAGTCATCAAGCAAGATATATCAGGTAAAATTAATCATTTTAAAAATCCGGCAAATTCTGAAAATCCTGATATAAATATTCGCAAGGACAGTGGTAGTTCATATAATATTTTTCACCAGAATGTACAGTGTTTAGGAAATAAATTAAATGAGATAGAGATGACTTTGGACGACAACAAAGTTGATATTGCATGTTTTTCGGAGCATTGGATGCGGAATGAACAAATTGAACTGGTAAAACTTAGCGGATACAAATTATATGCTGCTTATTGCAGGAACACCCTCAAAAATGGAGGGGTTGCAATCTTCTGCAAAGAAAATCTTGATGTTGCGGTGGACAAAATCTCATATCTTGTTTCTAAATCTCGCGAACAAGTTTTTGAGGTTTGTGGAATTCAGTTAACTCTTGATACTGGTAGAAAGTTCAGAATCGTCTGTGTATATCGATCACCTATTCTAAATTTGATTGGGGAGTTTTTGTTTGACTTAGAATCTGTATTGAACCATCTTTGTACTCACAATTCTAAGATGGTCATCTGTGGAGATCTGAATATAGATTTTTTGCAGAATACTATCTACAAGTGTGAACTTGTGGATTTGATAACATCATATGATATGGATATATTAATCAAGGATTACACCAGATATGATAAGACTAGTAATAGCTGTATAGACTACATTTGCACGAATGTGTCCGAACATTCTGTTATTAAGGCTGAAGTATGTGCAAATGGTATTTCGGATCATACAGCACAACTTGTCTCACTATATATTGATAATATAAACACACGTCATACTATATATTTTTTCACCCGACTGTTTAATTCCATTAATTATAATGAATTTCATTTTCATCTATCGAGAGAAAACTGGCAAGATGTTTTCAGTTCGACTTCAGTTAATGGAGCATTTGAAAATTTTATTAATTTGTTGTCTTTTTATGTTGATATATCTTACCCCATTCAGAGAGTCCTGTTCAAAAACAAAAATGATAACAAGCGGTGGGTTACCGGCGGCATTAGGACATCATCCAAAATGTTGAAGCATTTATATTTACTTGCATGCACTACCAAGTCTGAGGAAAATATTTCTTATTACAAGAAATATAAAAAAATCTACAGAAAAACTCTTGAGGCGGCTAAAAAGCTCCATAATATCAAAAGGTTCAATGATTCTACCAATAAATCACAAGTAGTCTGGAATATAATAAAGGATAATGTATCGTCTACGAAAAATTCAAAAAGTGATAGAACACCAGCACTTATCATTAATGATAACCTGATTGAAGATCCAGAAGTATTGTCAGAACATTTCAATCATTATCTTATAAATTTACCATGCGAAACTCATAAAAAAATTCGCACCAACTCACAGGGGTGTGATCAAAACATTTCAAATAAACTTGACTATACATTGTTTATTACCCCAGCAACTGAAAGCGAAATATATAACACCATTAATGGCATTAAGAAATCGAATACACATGGAGTCGATAATATTATATCAAATCTAGTAAAAAGTAGCGCATGTTGGCTTACACCAGTTTTGACGTTTTTGGTGAATTTGTCACTGCAAAATGCGATTTTCCCAGATGTTTTGAAGTTGGCTCGAGTTGTTATGCTGAACAAAAAGGGTGAACCAACAGAGGTTCAAAACTATAGGCCGATATCGTTGTTGTCATCGATATCAAAAATACTAGAACGAATCATTTTTGACCGAATGTTATCATTTTTGAATAAATATAAAGGCGCCTACAGACGACTGGGCAAGCCTCGGCCAACGTCCGCTCGTTCCAACGTTGGCGTATCGAGAGCATGCAAAACATAGGCAAGTACAGATGATATAGCGAGCCTAGGCCAGCGTTTCAGCGAATGTTGGTTCCATGGAGATAGGTTGGTTCATTCTCGATATATGTCATGTCATGACATTTTCTATCTTGTCAGTATTATCGACTCAAAGGAACGCGAACGTTGAATAAGCCTGAGGAAAAATGATATAACTCGTTCCGAAAATATCTCAAAACAGTAAAAACTTCTTGCAGGTAGGTACTTTTTCAATGGGAATACGATACCATACTCCCCTCAGTTTTTATATCTAGTAAAAATGGTGAAAGACACAACTTTCCTTTTTCAAATGGAATGATATCTGTTTTTGATTTCATGTTATAGAAATAGTAATAATTATATGATTTCCAAAAGTATACCGGGTGTTAAGAGACGTTTCAGTATTTTGGGAGCCAATTCTAAACCTCAAAAGGAGTAAATAGTTTCATATGAATGTGAGTCAGTAGTTGAGCCGTTTTGTATATATGAGCGATTTACTATTTTCGAAATATTTACTACTGATGCAACTACATAATACGATAAATTACAAAATATATTCGATTTATTAATGATTTCTAATCTTTCACACAATGTGTTTCATATGACCACTTACCATATCAATGCAAGAAGTGGGTGTACCGTTGTGTATATACGCACAGGGTCAAAATGGGTGATACATGAACTACAACAGAAATGGGAATAATGACCTAAGTTGAAATCGCCAAAATTTCATTTATGGCTTATAACTCATATGTACGTACTCTTTTGAAAAGACTCATTAATAATAGAAAATGAATTAATGTCACATGTAAAGCCACATGAAACATCCACCCCCTAAGCGGAATGAAAAACCATTAATTTATGAAATTCCATCCAACTGCACATGAAGCTACAAATTATGAAAATCTGGAATGATATATATTTGATGAGCTTTTTCGTACAACATGAAATCAAGAAAAGATACTATTCGTATTTGTAACAAAAAAGTTGTTCAAGTATGTTGTCGTATATTACCAGTGAAAAAGAACCTCTACTAACTTTTTGACGTTTTAAGATATTCTCGAAATCTCGCTCGAAATCGAAGAGATTTTTTCGAGATAAACAAAATATTGAAATTTTATTTTATTTTCGAAATGAATGAGGATATCACGTAGAAATAAGCACTAATGCAATTTTCGGAAAAATATAGAACCAGCAGAAATCAAGCTATGCACTATTTCTCTCTCAGAGAGATATTCTCCCTGAATTGAGCTGCCTGATTATGAAAATCAGGCAAAATAATTAATCAGGCAGCTCAATTCAGCGAGGACATCTCCTGAATATAATTCCTGAAGATGTCAGACACTCAAACTGACGGAACGTCGAGACTGAATCCACGACGACGGCCGAAATGCTCGAGAAGAAAGGTGATATTGAACGATGGCTGCAAAAGCCTGAACCAATTCAAAAAACAAACAGTTTGGGTTTTTCTGTATACTAAATGTAGCCAACCAACAAACCAACATTATACATCAATGTATCAATCAGCATTGTTATTTCAAATTCAGAAATTATACTACAACCAATTGAGGATTCAACAGACGATATGACGTACTTCACAAAACACCGAAAATAACGAAATTCCTTAACGAATGATACCTAATACAAGATCAAAAATAAATAATATAAAATCCCAAATATGTCCCGCGAGTCGTGTGTACTGGCAAGTTTCGAAAATTCCCTTTGATGTGTGTCATAAATTCGCCTTCTAGGCGAACCCGGGCCAACGCTAGCATTGGCTTGGCCTTGCCATATGTTTTGCATACACACGATGCGCCAACGTTGGAACGAGTGGACGTTGGCCGAGACTTGCCATGTCGTCTGTAGCCGCCCGAACCCGGACAGCGCCAGCGTTGGCTTGGCCTTGCCATTTGTTTTGCATACACACGATGCGCCAACGTTGGAACGAGCGGACGTTGGCCGAGGCTTGCCCAGTCGTCTGTAGGCGCCTTAATATATTAACCGAGTGCCAACATGGTTTCAGACAGAAAATGTCGACTCAATCAGCTGTAATGTCTTTCATTGATAGATTATACGAACATATCAATAATCATCAAAAGTGTTTGGCTATATTTGTAGATCTGAGCAAGGCATTTGACCTTGTTACACATGAAATACTGTTATCAAAGATGAAATCATTGGGACTCAGAGGTCATGTCAACGATCTCATCAGATCATATTTGTTTAATAGAAAACAATTGGTAGAGGTGAGGGGCGTTAGATCTTCACTGTGTAGTATTGATTGCGGCGTTCCTCAGGGATCCACCCTTGGGCCGTTGCTGTTCCTGCTGTTTGTGAATGATTTGCCTGATGTCGTCGGTGATCCACTGAATTTGGTGATGTTTGCCGACGATAATACGTTGCTGAGTTCGGGAAGATCCATGAGCGATGCACTGTCCGATGCTCGCGTTGATTTGAATGGAATCTCTGGGTGGCTCGATAAGAATCGATTATTTTTGAATGTCAGTAAGACCGTTTTCATGAAGTTCTCCTTGAAAAATACCATTGATCACACCAACAAGAGCTTATTACTGAAGGTGAATAGTAGATCAATAGAACAAGTAAATGTTGCAAGGTTTTTAGGTATCGAAATTGATAGCAACCTTAATTGGCATCAACATATTGATAGTCTCTGTTCAAAATTGTCGTCTGTATGTTATGCTCTATTCAGGCTTAAGACTTCAACAAATGAAAAAATATGTTTATCTTATTATCATAGCCATTTTCGATCCAGATTGATGTATGGTATAATGTTTTGGGGATCATCCGCGTACAGTGATAGGGTTTTTAAACTGCAGAAAAGGGCAGTTAGATCTATTTGTGGAGTATCTCGACGATCATCTTGTAGGCCTTTATTTGAGAGATTGAAACTATTGCCACTGGTTTGTATGTTCATATTAGAAACCACTAAGTATGTCAAAAGTAACATAAAATCTTTTTTACATTTAAATTATAATCATAAATACGCGACTAGACAATTTCTTGATCTGGCAATTCCGCGCCATGGTTCATCTGTATATGAGAGATCGCCGAGATATATGGGAATAAAACTCTATAATTCTCTTCCCATAGAATTCAAACGTATTGATAGTGTTCTTTTGTTTGGTAGAGCTGTTGAACAGTTCCTATTGTCTGAGTGCTTCTATACGTTCGATGAATTTTTTGAGTTTAATTGTTGATAATTTATTTGCTCATTTTTCATATCATTGTCATATTTCTCATTGTGTACATTATTTAAGTCTTCACTTTTATTACATTTCATATTGATATATTGTCGATTTTGCTATATATTTGTGTGTATTTTTTATTTTCCTTCTTATTCTGACATATCCTATACCGAATGTATTTATTTGTTATGCTTGTAAATATGTGGTCGAAAGGATAAATAAATATTATTATTATTATAGAACTTGAAATATTTACCTGAGATACGATAATGGTTCCATTAAATTTGGTTATACTAAATTGATTAATCATGTTTTGAAGAATAAATACTTCTTATGTTAGAATTCTCTCATTTGATTATTTGGACCGACGGAAATTTTTGCACTCATCTCGTTCATTAATCTAGCGATTACTGATCTTGAACTATTAATACTAGGTACGTTAAGAAACTAGTTGATTAAATTACTATAGTTTGATTGTTCTTATCTTCATTTCATCTTTCAGTCTGAATCCCAATCCAACCAAACTAGACAAGATTGTATCCTGGATTTTTCTGGAAAGCAATTGAATTAAACGAATCTTCAATTTTTGAACGAAAATGAACGAAATGATTGCAACTTATTCAAAATAGATATTTCAGTTCATTGATTCAAAGTTGAATAGTCCTTTTTTAGAACTTAGTACCATGTCTTCATCTCATAAATATATGATTTGGATGCTATGCTGCAGAATATATAATGGTGAGTCGAAAAAATCTGTCTGGCAACTATTTCTACTGGAAAACGTCATTCTAGCCTTACTACATTCACAAGCTGAATGAAGCAACTAGTAAAGATTCATTAATTAATTGGAAAAAAACCATTTTCAATTAGATTATATAAGTATTGACTGAATAATATGATAAATAAAGTCGAATAAAGCTCTTGGACTGAACTCTCCCTGATAGTTGTTGCACTTGCACCGTGATGGGTTTCTTAATTCGTGCTCATCTGACCAATGACATAGCGCCTATTCGCTATGCGGATACGCAATGTGTAAATGCTAACGGTAGCGGTACCGGTCGGGAACATGCTGAACGTTCGCTGTCAAGCCCTTTATTTTCTGTTATTCTCGCTGTTACGTCCGCTGAATGCGACCATTGATAAATTGTTAACAAATTGGCGAATGCGCCTGTGTAATAAAATGAGTAATCAGGTCGCTTTAAATTATTTTTTGTTATAACTCAGGTAAATTTTGTATCATCAATTTATTTATTATTCAACGGTTCAGCAAGACTTTCCTACAAGAAGAAAACACTAAAATCAAATATAACCTAGTTATATAAATATAAACAATTGAACATAATAATGTGTCACGTGCATTTGCTTTGGAGCACACATCTTTAGAGATGCTCGATGGTCCGATATGGACGATCATACAAAAATGCCTGAAAGAATAAATGCTGAAGAAAGTTGGCCACATCCTCAAGGTTTCTTTCTTCGGCTATTTTTTTCGTTGGAATAAATTGTGCTAGGTTTGTGCTGGTTTGTGCCATTAATTTTTTTCTTAATTCCATGTGGTTCACGAGACGTTTCAAAAACTCAAAAAATGGACTAGCCTATTTCTTTTCGAAAAATTGGATTCTAATGACCTACAAAAATTGTGCTACACAGGTACTGAGTTTTTCCGAAAGTCTGTCAAATTTACTTAAAATTGAAATTGAAAAAAAAATCCTAGCACTTTTTTCCTCACGAATGATGGGAAAATTTTGTGCTACATTTCAGTATAATATGCCTTGAATTTATCCAGGAAAATTCAGATTTGAAAAAAGGGAGCCAAGCATTTTTAATTCTTTCTAGACGAAAATTATTTTGTTTGATTGAGCCGCAATTGTGCCAATCGGATTTTCAGAAAAAATCAATAGTTTATCCCTCATATAAGGAAAATAAAAAAAATCAGTAAATTGTAAGAAAATGAATATACCTCCTAGTTACAAAACAGTGTGTGTGAAGTTGGCCCCGCTCTTGATTGCTTGTTTCCGAATGTTTTTTTCATTTCATACGGTTGGCAAGATATTTCACAAAATTTGTTGAACCAACAAATACAACGGCAAAAAGTTACTGAAAACATTCGCACAAACGTACAAATAATGCGTTATTTTGGTAGAAATTTGACTACCACAAAGAGGTTATAGTAAATCAACCTTGAGAGATATACCTATGCTATCGCGGACTTCTTTGTAAAAATATGAGGTACATTTCCGTCATGCATTGTACCCGCGGAAATGCTTGATTCATAATGGACGTAACTCAACACATATGACAAAATCAAAATTGAAACTATAAAATTCTTACGAAAATATTCACAATAGTTCCTATTTTGCCTTTAAACTCCATAAGTCAAATGTAGAATATAGTAGAAATATAAAAATCACTCAGCATATTGTGAACATTTCTATTCTCATTAGATATGATTTCCAACGTTAAATGTTCTCCTTTCACGAATGTTTCGAGTTACGTTTAAGTTCAGCCATTATGAATCAATCATAATTATTACTGTTTTTGCAGCGCATATACTGGTATTATTTAAGTGGTATAGTGCGTATCCTCAATATTTCCTTTGGAAAATATAGCCTATGTACCTCGGGGGAGATGTAGCATTCTGCAACTGAAAACATTTCTGGAACTCGACCAGTAGTTTTTGAGTCCTGGTTTTCGAAACAATACAAATTTCGATCTTTATATTATGAAAACTTTAAACTATACATTTTCAAATGGAATTGTGAATCTAAACCATCCTCAAATTCACTGGAACATACGAGAAAAAATTCCATCAGAATCATTTCAGCTGTTGAAGAGAACTTCACTAACTTACATTCGTACAGAAGAATGATATATAGATTTGAATTGTTGGACTATTAGTACCCCTGGCATCTATGCATTCAACATTTACTAATGCAAATGAAACCGTTCGATGTCCATTAATAATTTTAGTGCGACTCTGGACTCCAATGAAGCTATGCTTCACTGTATCGTAATTAGGTGATATTAAACGATTTGGTGAAATCGTCGGTCGCACGGATAAGTGATTGAGTCGGGAACTTTGAGTGCAGGCTATTCATGGTTTCGCTGCCTAATGAACTACATATCAGCTTGGACTAGAATCGAAATTCGTTAATTGTCAGGTTGTGGGATCCATTCCGCTTTTCAGTGGAAATAATGCTGATCTAACATAATTGATCGAAGTTTGAACAACTCACATCTCTTAATGTTCCCCCACTTCTTGAAAGAATGATGAGAAAACTACCGCAAGTCAATGATCTTCGGGGATAAAAGACTATTTGCAAGGAGTGGATAGCCAGAATAATTCAATAAAAGATCCCGAAAATCCTGAGGAAACTAATCCTAACATTTCATCCTTTGATGCTGTCTTTGAGTAGATATTCATTGGACCAAAAAACAATATTGGCCAAAATAGTTATTGGACAAAGAAAAACCCGAGCAAAAACCGGAACGTAGATTGGTCACTTCTCAACTTAGTACATTATAGGTAACTTAGCAGACTAAACTAAATTTTCAAGTGTACTTTTCAAAGTTACGGCTTTTATATTGGACGGGGACAGTCATCGCGGAACTTTCTGATATGATATATAAGTTTGATTGTCTCGATGTCTCGAGGGCAATAAGACCAAAAATTTACACACGTGATGATAACACATCACAACTCACCTCCAATGGAAGAGCTATCTTACCATACATCCCTAAGGTCACAGATAGAATTGGTAGAATACTGAAGAGCCACAACATCGAGACCGTCTATAAGCCAACTGAAAAATTTGGCCAAATGATCACAACTACCAAAGACAAAGTGGACCCACTTTCACAATCCGGTATTTACAGAATAACTTGTGACTGCGGCAAAATCTACATTAGTACAATAAAAAGAAGAATCAATACGAGAATTGAGGAGCACGAATGATGCTGTGGACTGAATCAGACGGAGCTCTAAGCTCTAACAGATGGACAAAAGAACGTTTTCTCAAATGCAGAGGTTGTTTAGAACCTCACCTTTTTAGAAGGTACCTAATCCTAGGCTGAACATGGAAGCCATTGAGATTTATGAACATAAAACCATCATAGATAGAAAAGGGAAAACCCCCTTGGTACATAGCGCATGGTTGCCGATCTTAGAAAAAACCAAGATCAATATCGTAGCCTGCTGCAATTCTTTCAATTTGAAATTTTAATTATCGTTTTCTTCATGAAATTGAATGTAAATTACGAAATGAGATATATCATTAAAATGGTAATTTTGAGTAGAAATCAAAAAATATATTGAAATAAAAAACTCACAGTCACTTCCGGTCAAACCTGAAGCTACTTTCAATTTGTTTTTTTTTACAAAATAAAATGTTGCATCAACCATTGTAGTTATTAGCAACAATAGTGGTGTACTATAGGCTACTATAAAGGTTAAGATATTGTACTACATTGTTAGATTATCCCGTACTTAACATATCTGACAATGAGGCACTTGCGAACATAAGTCTATGGAAAATTATCAAAATTTGCAGAGCGAGGTTAAGGCAGTCTACTTCGATACTTGCCGTGGCCGGACTCCCACTTACAATTTTTGTTTTTCTCAATTGAATGTTTCTTGAACGAATTGGAGAACATGAAATTTTCAAATTTTTATCTTTCGACATGGCTGAGGTAATCCATTGAAACATGTATTGTGAGACACTCGGTATACTCCAAATAAACTCGTCTGAATCATTATAAAAATGTGCCTGTCAACTATAAGTCTTGACAGGAAAATGATAGGAAACCTATTGCTTTCATATAAGGACAGCTTTATACCTACTTTCGATTATCATCTTGTTAATTCGATGAACAGATGGACACAAAATTTGAAAAAAGTTCGATCCTCAAGTTTACCACACCCTGGGCAGGATATTTTAAGGCAACTCTGTCTTTTTTCTTAAATTGGGTTTTGAAATTTTTAATTCAGCTGAACTTGATTGATAATGATTGTTTTCAGTGAATAAATGTGGAAAACAAATTGTGGAGGTTTTTATTCACCAACATTTTTTTTTTGATAATGATTTTTTTCAGTGAATGAATGTGGAAAACAGTTTGCGGAGGTTTTTATTCACCAACATATTTTTTTTTTGTAGTTTCAAAGTGAAATGCAGAAAGCTACCTAGCACCCAAATTTACTTTCCATCTCTTGTCTATATAACCCCCTCCCCCCCTTCACTCCCAACTGATAGTTAACTAGCCGAAGTAAACAGGGTTGAAATTGAAGCCTCATAAACAAAAATTTTGAAATCCAAAATTGTATATTGATAGTGCATTGATAAAAAATGTTTATTCAAGTGCCCTTTATCTTTTCTGAAAATTGGAAACAGTTATTCTGAGACACCTTGTATATGCATGGTAACAATTTTCGCCTATTTATTCAGATGTCACAAACAGCATTTCTCTGAAAAGCAGGTCATGTGGAAAGGAATCGTTCCAATGTTTCTGATTCTTTTACAGTTTTTGCTTATTATATCTGTGATTGAATTCTCCCGCAGAACTAGCTCCTCAGAAATATTTTCAGCTTGCTCATTTTGTTCTAGAAAAAGGAATGTACGTGGGAGCGCCTTGCGAATTCACATGCAACGCCAAATTGCACCACGTGTTCTGCAACCCCGTCAGCGGAGAATGTGAATGCGAGAAGAAATATCCAGTCAAACTCAATCCCTTCACTGGCTGCAGTAAACGTGAGTATGGCAATTAAAAATGGGGTTTTCACTTCAGCAAACGGAATTTAGCATCTGAAGGTGATGCAAATTATGATTGAATTACAAATTAAAGAGCTCTACTACTTGGCCTACTAATATTTTATTAGTTTATATACTATCCATTTACAATTTTGGCAAGCTAAAATTTAGAATTATCAATTTTATTGGATCAACATAATAATCTAGCCAATTATTCAGTAGGAGTGGATCTGAGTGGATCAATTTATTATTCATTGAAGAAAGAATCTCTCTCTCTCTGTATGAGAATGTTAATTGTCAAATCAAAAATCCGCCATTTTGAATATTTTGCGATTTTGTCTGAGGCAGTAGTCTTATAGATTCTGAAACTTCACGTTTTATTGATCGTTATATTATCAGTGAACAATTTGTACTAACCCAGGATTGACTTCTGACAATTTAGTACAAGACTTGACGTAGAGTAATTCGATTCAGAGTGAAAACCCCTAATAGTTTCAAAATACTACCAAAATTTGTCGCATTCGATATCTACTCCACATCATCCTATATAATAATGCGAGATCTTTTTTGTTACATATGATAAAAATGTGTTAATAGTAGATGTTTTGATCAATGAATCAATGGTTTTTAGATCCCCAAACCGTCGAAAGTTTTGGAATATCAATAAGAGAGAAAAAGGTCCAAGATCCAATCCTTAACTTTTCGTGATAACCTTCTATACCAAAATCAATAATTTCATTGTCTCTTCACAACTTCATGAAAATTTCACCCTGATATATTCCAAAATCTCACATAATCTGAGGGGGCTATGAAAGGTTATATTAATGTTTCCATTATGAATACGAAGTAGCAGTGATAAGTCAGGAAGGCACTCAAGCGTTGAACAACATACGCTGAACAATAAATTGGAGGGATCAATTACTGTGGCTGCAATATTTCGTGACGGTATGAATTTGAAACAAGCAGGAATTTCATGAGGACTATGAATCAATGTTTTAATTTGGCCGTTTTCCAAATGGAAAACAGATAGCATAGCAATTTCTAACACTTTATCTTGTCTTGAACGGCTTCATGTCAGTCCTAGAATTCAACTAAACATTGTAATGTGATCAAATGTTTCATCAATCTCTGTTTATTTGTAGCCTCAAATTTTACTCTTTGTCCCAATATTTTGTGCTATATTTTATGGAGCATATTGTTGAGTAAATTGATGTATTGGTTTGACATGGTTGTGAAATTTGTTTTTATATTCATATTTTCAATCGAACAAGAAACAGATGAGCCTAAGAATTGAAAATGGTATTCATTTCGGCCCCAGGATGGAAACCTGTGTACACCTCGCGAGACCCGGAATCCTGAAGTCGTTCCCTCTCAATCAACCACCTGGAACCTATCTGCTCCAATATTTTGGAAGCTGATAATAGACCTGAAAATAGGGAAACAATTTTATATAAACTTGGGAGCCGTTTTGAAAATACAAGCAATATTAGGTTCTCCAATTCACTGCTTACGCAACTAAATCGATTAACTTTCATAGTTCAGATATCGTGTTCAATCAAAATCTTGGTTCATTAGAATAAAATCACACCTGACATCGAACATTTGCTTCTCATATGACATTAATGTTTTTTTATTGAGTATTTCTCATCCGATTCTAGTTGTTCACTTTTTGTCACTTTTTTGTGAAGAGAACACTTTAATCTCCTCAATTATTCTAATATTGTAAAGGGAAGAATGGTTTTTTCCTGCATGACCATTAGTAGGGGAGCCCAAGCGTGGCTTTCGGGATATACTCAGGCACGGAGATTAATATATAGGGGGATTCCTTCTCCTGGTTGAGTACCTCCACCAAATATGAGCGCCATATACAGATCTGGAATAAAATAATGGAAACATACGAATTTCAATGTTAAATTCGAATGACCTCCGAGTCTAGTATAACAGTGGAATAATAGAAACCTCATTGCGATTCGATAACAAATAGGGGACTGAACTGTTGGAATGACAAATCTCGGGGATCTCTGCTGCGAGTTGTGAGTACCGTCAGAGTCTGAGTTGTGGCTGGTCGCTCGCCTCGATTCGGGGCGTGAAGATTCGGGCCCAGTCGGTGTCCCGAATCTCGATGCCGGCCAGCCGGGTATGGCCGAGTATGACGTTTCACTCCTGCCGAGTGCCATTCCAACAGTCCAGTCCCTTATTTTTATCGAATCGCAATGAGGTTTCGATCATTCCACTGTTCTACTAGACTCGGAGCTCATTCGAATTTAACATTGACATTCGTTTGTTTCCATTATTTTATTCCAGTCCTGTAAATGGCCGCCCTTCCAGAATAAAGTATCAAATTAGTAAAAAAAATGATCATCATCGGACTCCAAAGGTGTTAAAAAAAATCGTCGTCTGAACATTCTCGAGCGTGGCTATTTTTTTTTAAGGTAATAATTCAAGTATTACGAAAAACATTTAATCTGACGATTTCTTGAAGCCGAAGTAACAGAAATTCGTTGAGAAAGTTCAACGAGTGCATCTGCATAATGTCATTTTAACAATTCTCGGAATATGTCGTAATTTCTGGTTCCGCCAAATATTCGATTTTTTTTCTTGAAACATAAGAAGTTTGGTTTATCGGTAAGAGATGGTTTCATTTCGAAAGGATCTGAAGCCAGAATTCAAGAACTTTGAATTTGAATATTGAAGGAATTCTGAAGGAAAAGAGTGATTACATTTCGAAATCAGCCGATGAACATGGGTTGAGGTGATTCTTCTTCAAGAGACCCACACGGCAACAGAGAAATATCTTCGTGAAAAAGGACAATTGAGGTGTTATGCATGACCATAGCTGTCTAGAGCATAAAAGACCCGAAAATGTCTTACATTTTGAAAAACTCAAAGTCTTATGATTTGAATTCGTCATACTTCAAGGAAATCAAAGGATCAAGATACAACACATCTTGGACATGGAGATGAACCATATACCTATATGTTAATCTGACGCGCCCGAATATGTCAAATTGACGATTTTTTTTGCATCTTCAAAACATCGCCGCTGGTTTGCGTCACATTCAAATCGTCAGATTATTGAATGAGAGACTCTTGTTGGGTCCAATTAACATCCCCATAGAAAATCTGACGCGCTCGAGAATATCCTTTTTTATCTTCAACCCTCACCTACGTCCAACCCCACCATTCAAATGGTCAGATTAAGCTATATTCATCAAGAAGTACGTACGCCATGTATGCTATCTTAATCTCCCGCGCTCGAGTATGTATATGTAACAGTTTTTTTTTACATTTTTGGAAGCCTTTAGGCGCCCACCGATGAAAAGGTATACATTATATAACATTTTTTGTTCTTATCATCTAAGCTTTATAACCCAATGACCCTCGAGTAAATCAAAATTTAGCATCGTGGGCTCCCCTAAAACATGCTAACGAAAGTCGTCCTGAAGCACATCGCTTTTAGCAAAGGTTCATCCGGTCGTCAACTTCTTTCTCAAGTGACGTTCAATCAAGTTTTAGACCATTGAGGGAAACAAATTCCTTAAAAAAACATGCTCGTGATGCTGAACCGTCCGAGATCTGTAAGTACTGAAAATCCCGATACAAGTGTAAGAAGAATTTCAGCAGAAGTAGGAATAAGTGGCCGTCTTGTCTGGAAAACTATACATCAACGACTTCACTATCAATTACATTGCAAGCTCTTAATCTCCCTCATCATGAAGCCAAAAGGGCATTCTGTCAGAAGGTTTTAACAAAAATTGATGAACTTTCGCATTTTTCACTGATTAAGCCGGCTTAACCAAAGATGAAGTTTTCAATTTTCATAATCGCTATATTTGATCGGATTAAAATCCATACGCCATTCATGAATCCAGGCATCATCAAGCCATGGCCCGCTAGATCGTTGGATTTGAATACTTCGCACTTTTGTATTTGGGGTAATTTCAAAAATGCAGTATATAACAGTCAGTGAATAACATCGAAGAGTTGCAACATCGGATTGAAATATTTTGTCAAACGATCTGAACACAACCAGGACATTTGGAAAAAGTCTTTCTTCGTGCGACAATGTACTTCCAGCATTGAAATGGGGTTGGTCATAAATATGGAACATCTCCTATAAAACACTAGAAGTTATAAATAAATCGAATATCTTCTGTAATTTATCGTATTTGGTTGCGCCAGTACCCATACCCGGAGTACAGATGTTCACTTGAACGACTGTATGGGAATCGTCACGGGTACTCTGGAATCTACACCCATTCCCTGGCTGCATCCTGTCGGTAACATTCCACTACCAGATCTATTACAGAAGGATGCCACTGTAAGAGAACGGGCTAAACATCCAAACCACCCACAGGACCTCCCAATTCACGAGACCCTAAACAATTATAACTCTCAGATGAAAGAAGACTGGCGTCATAAATGGAACTTGGCACCAATACACAAACATGACACACTTGCTCTACCAAGATCTGATCTGAAGAGAAATATCTGATATCTGGAGTAGACTCAATAGAGTTAGGACAGGCATGCAAAATGCAATGCTATGATTTTTAAGTGGGGACTCTGCCAATCTCCAACAGCCTGCGATTGCGAAGATGAACAACAAACTGCCCGCCAGAAATGCTCTTTAAGGAAGTACCTGGGACAATTCAGAGACATTATTGATGTGCAATGGACTGGCTACGTTCTCTAGATGTGGAGCTCTAGTTTGAAGTTCTAATCACATCTGTCGTCTCAAAATTCAATCATGTACATACTTATGTATATCTATACAGGGTTTTCATTGGTAAATGAACATACGGTAACCTGAGCTAGAGCTACCCTAGGCGAGTCTAAAAACCCGCTATATGATAGGTCTAACCAATTTCGTAACCGAGATACAGGCTGGTCCATATATTCACCGAAAATTTCAATATCTCATAACTTTCGAACCAACCGGTATATTCAGTTGATACTTGAAACGTATGATAAAATATAACAGGACGATCGATTAATATTTAAATTATCAAAAAATTCCAGGTCCGTATTTGAAAAATATGGGACTTCTTCCAAACTGATATTGAACACCCTGTATATTGGAATATTGGGTTTTAATTGAGATATTTGAAAAGAGCAGAACATTTTCTATGGGGTTTAATAGATTTCATTATCCCGCACGTGATTTTGCTCAAAGAATTTTTGCTCAGGGAAAGATCCAATTTAATATTGGAATTCCAATAATTCCGTGGAATACTGGTTCAATGCAATCAAATTGGAAAAATTTTATCTCGAATTAATAAAATATTTGCATTTTTCATTATTCTATTAGATTTTCAAAAAAAAGTTTTGATTGAGAGAAATTTGATTGTATGTATTGTATCCCACAAGGGTTGTTTCGAGTAGACGAAGACAATTTCTACAAAATAAATTCTGAAAATTGGTATCTTTAATATGTAGAATTTGCATACGGTTAGGTAAACGATATCCCAATACAAATTTTCAACAAACGTATGTTGGGGCGTTTATAAAAATCGATTGATTAGATTGCACGTCCTACGGAGACGGCTCACAGGTGATCTTCACTTATATTATATTAGATTTTCTTTCAAAATCATCTTCCTGTATTACTCTAAGGTACGCACATCGCAGGAATGAATTTTCAGTATGATGGAGTTCCACCCAATTTCAGAATAATCTTCAGATATTTTTGATATCATTACTTTCTAAATCTGTGGATAGGCAGAGGTGGACTGCATTCCTGGTACGCTAGATCACCAGATTTCAATCCTGTTGATAATTTCATTTGGAGTTATTTGAGATGTTCAGGATATTCACCTGAAAAAAGAACTGAGGAGATACCGAAGTCGCCTGTAATAAAATACGTAAAAATCCAGGCATGTGTCAAAGAAGTATCAGACATATTTTGAAGCAGAAAAGTATGTGTATCGAGAAAAACGGTGTTACTTTCGAAAAAATTCTGTAAATCACGTTGAGTGTTCATCGTTGTTGACTTGAAATAAATTTTTCTCAATCTATAATGTTCTTCCGAAAATACATTGAAATGATTTCTCAGAATATTATGAAGGACGAAAAAATTCTATTTGATCAAAATGTACGATTTTTCTTAGAATTTAGTGGAATTCCAATATTGAATTGAATATTTCCCTGAAGCTTTCTTTAGGCAAAATCACGTGCGGGACAATGAAATCTACCGAACCTCAAAGAAAATTTTCTGCTCTTTTCAAATATCTGAATCAAATCCAAAAATTCTAATATACAGGGTGTTGAATCTCAGTTTGGAAGAAGTCCCTTATTTTTCAAATACGGACCTGGAGTTTTTCAGGAATTTAAATGTATATCGATCGTCCTGTGAAAGGTTATGATACTTTCGAAGTATCAATTGAAAATATCGTTTGGTGCAAAAGTTATTAGCAATTGAATACATGAACCACCCTGTATCTCGGTTATGGAATTGAAGAGATCTATCGTATATCGGTTTTTTGAACAGGGCGTTAAAGAAGAAAGAAATATACACCTTTGTTAAGATTTTGCCGAAACTACTAGCAACATTGTAATGAAATTCTACACGAATATGTTTTGGAAGCTAATACATCTAATGAGTGTGTTTTGATGTCTGATTCTCATAAGGGCGCTAGTTACTTGGTTCGTACCACATTATTTTGAACATGACTTTTTCGATATTAGATTTATTAAGCTAAATTTCGAGCGATTTTAAACATCATTCAATTTTATACCAAAAAGGTGCTCTGCACGGTTTGCGGAATATTTTGATTTGAAAATTATAAAGCAATAACCGATGCTGATATAAAGTATTGATAAAGTAATAAATTATTATTATTTTCAATTATTAAGCACGATGGAGCTCCACGCCACATTGATAGAAGCCGATTGAGTAGCCATTTTCCGAATCGATGGATTGGTAGAAGTCTATAAGCTCCGATTCATTGGCCTCCTCGGTCGTACGATTTGAATTCCTTGGATTACACAGTTTGTTCGTACCTTGAAGAAAAAATTCATGCAACAGGGGTAAATTCACCTCAAAAATTAAAGAACAGAATTCAACGTCACTTCAATGACCTGATAGCTTTTTTTTTAAATGATAGATTTGTAGATTTGTGAAAGCGGAGGACATTTCGAACACCTACACTTATTGAATTTTTATGTTTTCAGCCTCTTTTTAAATTTTCTTGTGTTTTTTGTTCAATTAATACATTTATCATTACTTTATACTAGCATCGATTAATTTTCAAATCAAAATATTCCGAAAACGGTGCACAGTATTGAGTTTAATCAAGGGTACTTTTTTGGTGTGAAATTGAATTATGTTTAGGATCGCTCATAATTTAGCTTGATGAATCTAATATCAAAAAAGTTATGTTTAAAACAATTTGGTACAAACCGTGTAACTAGCGCCCTCTAGCTTCCAAAACATATTAGTATAAAATTCATTACAATGTTGCCATTAGTTGCGGCAAAATCGTTAAAAATGTGTATAATTTTTTTTCAACGCCCTCTATCTCGAATACGCATAGCGTTAAGAAAATATTTTACTGAACGAACCCCTATTATTTTTCAGTTGTCTATCCTAGACAGGGGGTCACCTTTTGTCGAAACACCCGGTTCATGGTCACTATCATTTATACTTGTATAATGCTGTTGCTATCCTAAACGATACATAAATGAATAAATAAATGAATTATCTCATACAAATTATTTTTTTTTAATTCTTTTGTCATAAGTGTTGTTCATAATAATATATACTTTTGGGAAAATTATCCAGTTGGTGGTCGTTTCAAAAGAGTTAATACAGATAACTCTCCATCATTTATTTTTTTTTCGACATTGTCAAAGTTGAACGTTTCACCAAAGTGAAATTAATATGATTATCTTTCCGTAATTTCATAGCAAGAGGTCTTGGAGAGATCTGTTACTACAAGGAAGCATGTCGATATTCGGACCAACACTCGTCGTGTATTCAAATTCATCACAACGCGATCTGCCAATGCGAAAATGGCTTCCACTCTGTGGCTCTCCAGAAACCTTCGAGAAGAATCTTCTGCGCTAAAGGTAAGTATCATCAATCATAACCAAAATTTTCTTCACTTACTCCCTGGTATTTCTCAAACTGTTGCAGATCTGGCCGCGATGACAACAGATTTCACCACCTTCGCTGGAGTTCTCACGGGTATAGCGATTTTAACAGGTCTCATTTGTTTTGTTCTTCATTTGTTCAATCAGAACTTATACGGAAGCAATCGTCGAAGGAGACATCGTTTCGGGAATGCCAATCTGGCCCCACCCATCTTATTCTCAAGTGATGCAGGTAAAAAAAAATTTCTTGCTTCCGTGAATTATGAAAGTGTACCATGATTCGATATTTCAAAACCAACATTCTTCAGTCGACTAAACATTAGAACTTTCCTCAAGAATTTAACCTAAAAGAGAATTGAGTCAATAGCTGCCCAGATAATGATTTGTTAATTGAAACACGAAAATTAATGGAAAAGGATATGAATTGATTTGGACCATTGCATTCGCCATTTTGCGTCCCCACAACGATTTTATTATCTCTACATGTAAGGCCTATATAGGTACCTTCATTGAATTTGAATTCGACATTGGATCTACAATCTCCAATGCTTAATATCTAAGAAGCATGATATTAAAGCATTTTCAAATTCAGAATTCAAGCCGAAATCTACCTCTCGAGTTCAACAGATTCCAGAAAAAGTTTTCTTATCTATATTGATGTTCCATAATAGATAAATGTATGAATAATGAAATAATACTGATTTTAACATTATTATTTATATATATTTTATCGCAATTCTCATTGAATAGATCCTGAAGAGGTGAACTTCATTGTGTGTAGCCAATTCAGGAATTTTTCTGTTTTCAAAGACAAATCTGATCATGTGGAAAAGATTAAGAATGGATTTGTTCTCATCCAAAAAATTTTACTACATACAGTAGAAAGAAAACGGAATGTTGACCAGAATGTGCTCTACTTTATGTGATAAACTCGTTCATAGGAAAGTCTCAAAATTTTATGTTTTCAATGTTTTCACTTTGAATACTTTCTCTCGTGCTATAGTTACATTTAAATACTTTCCGAATCAATTTTTATCGTGAATATTTTTGAATAATTGCTTCAATTGAGACACTGAAGAATGGCACAAATTCTTGTCTGCATATTAAATAGAAAATTTGCCTATTCTGTGTGGATTTCGAAAATGTTGAATAAAGGTCAATCAATTCATTAATAAAATGTTATTTGAGTGCCAGTTCACTGATTGAGTTCATAGTTACTACTTGTTATGAGCTGTGCGTAGGGAAATACCTGGAATAGGGGATGGAACCATCTTAATCGAAAAAGAAATGTACCTTTCTTATCTTGCATTCTCGTTAACAATTTGGTGCCTCCTCGTTCACCAGCCCTAACTCCTATCGATTTTTCATCGGGATTGTTGAAAATAATTAAATTTATTCCAATCCTATAAGAGATGAAGCGGAACTGAAGTACCGGATCAGTAATTCAGCAGCCAAAAAGAGGAAAAAAATTTATATACTTCAAAAACATCATTTCTTAATCGATAGATGCCATGTTTTCAAGAAAATTGTTGTCATATTGAACATTTGCTGTGAAGATAATTGTAAATTATCTTTCCTACCACATTTTTCATTGTTCTGAGTTCTGATTTTTATACAGTGTTTATACAGTTTCATTTAACTTACCGCAGAAAGTGTAGAATGAAAATTTTTTCAAAATCCCGGTTTAAGGTTTTGTGCTATTCTTCGGGGCCTAAATTAAATCAATCATTCAAACAAAATAAACCGAAAAAAAATTGATTCGAAAAGTATTGTGTTATGTGAAATCTGGATAATAAAAAACAAAATATATTCTGTTCTTGAAGAGTGAAGAGGAATGTATCTCACATTTTCGTACAACAATATTTCACTGTCAAATCATAAATGAAGCTAGAAGCCGTATACAGAAAAATAATGTCAATCATTTATCGAAAGATGAAGAATGATGGTATTTGAAAATTTCCAGTAAATGTTGTGGTCTCGTGGTTGATGCAGCAATAAAACAACAATATTCTAGCAGATAAACGGAACTCCACATCGTAATAACTATACCGTTTACGGAACCTATTCTGATAGGTATTTTATTGCTTCGGCCCATCTAACCGATATAACCGATTATAAGCCGGAAGTGATAACCGAATGCCGAAAATGATTAATAACATCGATTCCATACCTATGGGAGTTATAGTTATAATGCACAAGAACTAACATTTAAGGCCCGAATTAAACTAACAGACTTCGATATCTAATCACAACTTTACCACTTACCAATTCGGGGTCTTCTGTATCTTTCGAGGACAAAGGAACCAGTGCCTAAATTAATAATAACATGCTTTGATTTCACAGATTGATTTCATTGATAATATCGTCAGTTTTAATGGCTGTAGGTATTCATTTTTATTCTATGTGGAAATTCTAAGGAACTGAATGGACCGAAAAAATCATCTCAAAATGAATATTTTTTATTGAAATGAGTTACCTAAATTGTTTTCAAGACCATAATTTTCAACCTTCTCTTACTTGGTTTTCACTCTAATTGACAGGTTTTTGACGTGGTTGTAGATAAAGGCGTACATTCGGTGAATTAACAAATCTTTGAACCTTTTTAAAATATGTGTTACTCCTTCTGTGTCCATTTGTATCCTGTATTGGAGGATTATTGATCCTTTGTACAATTAATAAATATTTTGAACTCGATACAGTATTTTCATTAGAATAATTCAATTTCACACTTCATGGCTGGTTTGAGGGTTATCATATAAAATCTTGTAAAAAATATGAAAAAGAGACTGGTAGCATTTTCTTCAATATGGATTTATAATCAGAGAGCTTAGAAAGTTCAGTTGCCATTGTTTAGGTTTGTTCTTCTAAATGAATTGATTTTTTACCTTTCTTCATATGACCAATGAATTTTTAGGTTTGCCTTTGTCCTGAGTCCTGAGATATTTTTCCGAAGGCATTTCTTTACATTTTCTACATTTTGTCCCATCACATATCAGGTACTAACGACTTATGTTCTCAGAGCATGATTTTTTTCAGGGAAAGGTATCCACACTGAAATTGTTCGTCTAAAGAATCTTACCATGAACACTACTTGATTATCTTAGCTTCACACAGATGTCATGGTTGAATTTCATCATTATATGCTTGTACTCGGAACTCTCCTGGAACATTACATATCTGGTACTTTCTTCTTATGTTTTATGAGCATGATTTTTTTCAGGGAAAGGTATCCAAACTGAAATTGTTCGGATAATGAATCTTACCATGAAAGCTACCTGATTATCTTAGCTTTACACAGATGTCATGGTTAAATTTTATCGTTATATGCTGGTACTCGGAACTTTCCTACGGATCTATCTATTACCTGTCAAATCTGTGATACAGAATGCAGTTCTACCAACCAATATTGTGAAAAGCCAAAATCACTAAGAGATATTTATGGAAATATTCTATTAATTTCAATAAAAACTAGTGAATTAGAGGAAAAATTGCATAATACTTTTACAGAAGGCGCATTCTAACTCTCGTTCATTCAAAAACGAGACACGAAGTGGAGAAGTAAATGCCTTCTGCACTTGTATTATAAATAACTATTACCGAACTGATGCCTGGTATTTCTATTCATTCTGGAACAAAATATTCGTCTAAGTTATAAAATTGTTTCGTAGATGACCAACACAAAAAAAGAACCTCTGGAGTCAGTACTCCGAATATATGTGGAGTTTCATTACTGCTATAATATAGTCCCATGTTGCATTATTGGTTCTGGTGATCAAGAATACATTTCCAATGAACACTTCTCTTCACGGTTGAAGAGGATTTCTATAGGGAAATGGTTTCTTCATCATTGTGCCTCCGGAATGTTAACTTTTTTCAAATTATGCATAGTATCCAATGTGCTGTGATCGATGTTGTTATACCTTTCATATCTATACCTTCCATAACAGATACAATAATAAAAATGTTCGGAGTAACATTATGAATCATGAACGGATATAGGTTTTTCATTGAATTAATTGTTTGATGTGAATTTTTGAATAACTCACTGACTAACTCACATTTCAGAAATGGGACTCCTTCTAGATTTTGGTAGGTAAAGTTATTGAAAATTTGCTTAACGATCTGATATTGAACTTGCAGTGCTTCCACTCTGCATTTTTTGAGCTGAAATTTTTCTGCAGATCTTTTACCGCATCTCTTTTTCATAAACTGATATCACTGATGAATTCTTTACAGTAGCTTCGATTCTGCATCGTATTAAATGTGTATGGATTTTCTCGAAAGCTACATTTAATTGAACAAATTTGTGAATAAGCTGAGAAATGAGAACTTTATTTTCGGCAGTGAAATAAAACCGCTATTTTTTGACCCAAGAAAAATAATTTTCATGTATCCGATTAATTTACTTATCAGATTATACTACAATATTACATTGTAGGGGCTTACGAGACCAATGATAGATCCGCTCTACTACTTGGAGTTAGAGAACAAGTATTCAGATATCATTCGTTTCAATTATAGATTGCAATTGATTTTTTCATATTGATGTTTGAATTTCTATTTGCTCATGGAAAATGGCAATATTGAAATTCAGACTACACAAACTGATATTATATTGAAATATGATTGCGCTGTTCCTAACCATACCTAGTTATTCTGTCTGAGTCGCTTAATTCTCGTAGTTCAAAGATTTTCAGCCCTGAATGGAAGAAAGTAGGGAATACATTATTCCTATAAAATTATATACAGCATACAGAAAACCAGGGTTAATTTTATATTGAATGGAAAAAGGACTAGTTGGTTATTTTTCTTTTTTACCCCTCCGATATTTACTTAAATTTTCAAAAAATCAATTCTTGAAATTTTTATTCTATTCTGATAAAGATTACAGGGTGCGGTCCCTTATCATTCTATAATTTTTCTTAGAACGCGTAGCCGAGTTTCATAGTTGTAAGAGCTACTGTGTTTGAAAATATGGGTTGAACCTAAAGTCTTAAAAAATATAGAAAATTGATTCAGGCTTAAATTGAAGAATACACGTTCTAGATTTCCGATTTATTATTTGGAAATGGAAGTTTTTCTGTTTTTATTCAGAAGAACAATAGAAGGTTCAGTTTTGTAGAGAAAAACAATTTAAGGCAGACGCTTCTCAATAACATAGCTACAGAAAAAAAATCCTTCACGAACACAATTTCGATAGGTATGGACGTATGGAATAATCCATTATTTATATCTTCAGTTGTGCATTGAAAATTCATGCAACGGTTAATATCAATATTAATTGAAAAATTACAAGGCGTGACCAAATAAAGGAGAATAAAAGCTCTTGAGACTTTCACTATAAGATACACGCCTTCCAGGATAAAAAAATTCCATTCTACTTGATTGCACTGGATTCACCAATCAGAGTAGATTTTCCTGATCTCACGAAACTATTTCTCATCTGTAATATTTTATTTCTCCATTGATAAACTAATGTTTCTAATAGAACAACACAAGAGTGAAAACAAGTATGCATTCCTACACATATTTTAAGATGAAGGGATTTTTTGAAATAATTCGATACAACGGAGGATGAATAATTCACTTATTCCAGAATTAGAATAAAATTATTTTTGGATAAACAAATACCTACTTTTTCTATTTCAAGAAGATGCTTGTTCACATGATAGTTTCTCCTCAATTTTTGACAAGAATTTGCCCATGGAAAATTTCGAACATGACACTGAAATCTGTTTTATCCTTTTTCCTATGCACTCATCGAAGTTTATTCTCCATTTCAGAGGTAGTTCACTGGAAACTTTTGCAATACAATTAACCTGTCAATCTCTTTTCGTATTCAGAGTCCACTCATATTCAGGCCAGAGTTCATATTGCCCAATTCCAGTTATTCTCTTAACTGATTATATTGTAGGGTGTATTGCTCAAAGGAACATGAGGACATACTAGAAATATCTAGCTGAAATGTCGTGATACCTGTATTCTCTCAAGAGAGCAGTATTTATATGATGTCATCCAAATCTACAAAATTATTATGATACAAATAGGAGAAACTCGTTTTCAACTCATCTCTCCCAAATCTTATCAAAACTGGAATCACATTTACGTGCTACTAATTAATTTTCTTTCAAAATCCTGTATTTCTCCGAAGTGTTCGGCAAGAGAGCAAAAAAGTCGTTTATATTATAATATAGAGCACATTCCATGCGAAATACAGGTACTCCAATATTATCGTTAATCTACAATTTGGTTTCATTTAGACGTACAGCTAATGAAGCATTTCACCTCGAAATTCTTTCGTCCAGCATGAATTTATTTGAAATTTTAAGAAACGGGATACAAAACCCTGGGAATCGAGGGGTGGATGCCACCTCATCCTGACGGTGAAAATATTTAGTTTAATTTTAACCCGAATCGAAAAAGTGATTCTGAGCAGTTATTCGCTATTGATAACAGTTTTTCCACGTATTAAATCGACATTTTCAATGGGTTTTTCGCAAATAACTTGAAAATTATGCTTTTTATTGAAAAAACTGTAAAAATTGAAACAAATTGAAACGAATTTTTTATTTGTTGATATTTCTTTTATTAGTTAATGACATTGAGAGAGCCTTCCGGACTTATTCACCGTGGCCCAATAATCCCGGAAGACTTTCCCAAAGTCATTATATCATATTGTGAAGGGCTTAAACTATTTAAAAAAATGTATGGAGACAAGCTCAAAACCATCCACCTAATTACACTTGATCTTCACCCTTCTGCAATTCTCTTTATAAATGTATTGTTAAACGTCCTTCAACCTATTTAAAATTACATTTGAGAAAAATTGGACCTTACAGTGAAAAACGATTTTTTAAGTTTCGTATTTCAACCTTTTATTGAAATAACTCTGAAAATACTGGAAATACAAAAAATTATGAAATACTAAATTGTAGCTCTTTTAATTACCCAAGATTCCCTGTACGTAGTTTTTTGTACAGTAAATATTTGGCGAGATAAACCTAACCGTTAAAACCTCTATTTACGAAACAGCACTATACCCTTTTCGGGTCCTCTAAACTCACCCCAATAAAAAACCATAGTAATACTATAGGGCTCTTGAAAAACCCAACAAAATCGTTTTCGAAAAAGTTTTCATCGAACTTTTTTTCGAAACATTCGAATGGATCATTTCGCATTTGGCAATAACGCTTTACTCGTTCGAAATTTTTCTTGATCTTTTTGAAATACCAAGGAGAACAAAATCTACTCATGTGTCTATGAGTGTATATTTCATTGATTCCTCGCCGGTGTGTTCTCAAGTTTGAAAGAAGTAGCACTTGCACTGACAAGAACTGACTGAAAAGAAATCGGTTAGTGCACTACTTATTGTTATACCTATTAATTAGTTCAAAAAAATTTTAATGTTGTGAAGGGTAGATTTTAAAGGTTGAAAATTTGTAAATTGCACTTGATACATATTTTTTTCATTAAACTTTAACAAGACTTAATTTTCAAGGGTTTAAAAATTATGAAACTGTATTTCAAAGTATAAGACAACCATTATTCATCGTATCCAAAAAAAATTTCACCTTATCTTGAGATTCATAATTTTTGACAATTAGGGATGGTTTTATCCCAATCAGAGCTATGAAATATAATTCAAGGAGTGAGTTGAGCCTTATCTCAAATTTTCATGCAAATCGGAATCATTTTTTTGGATTAATAATTTTTTTTTTATATTAAGCTCTAACGAAGGTATCTTTTCAAGGGTTGAAACTTGATGAAATTGTATTCCAAAGTAAGAAACAATCATCAATAAACTAACTTAAAACAAATCTCACCCATATTAAGGTTTAAAATCGTACTTGATTATTCTTGACAAATGGGTAATTTTCACTCTTTCAAATCATTCAGCGCTCTTTTGTTTGATGTGAATTTTGATTCTTGGGCTACTACTTACCTTCTGTTGAAATTTCAAGTAAATCCATACTGGACGGAAAAATTGCGAGATTTTATCTTTCTTTGGGTTTCATTTCCTATTATAGGTTCTAGAGGTGCTAACTGAAAACGTACAAACCAATTTACAGGAACTATGAATTTTCTTCATTTACACAAGACTTTAATCTCTTGAACTGGAAAGGTGAAATCAGATAATATCACTGAGAGAAGACATAGACCGGTTTCGGCCTTATTTGGCTTTATCAGTGTCCTATATCTGTCAGAGAAATAATCTCCATAAAAAACTTCTACCTTTGAACATTCCAGTGAAAGCATTTTGAGTAACTTATACTAATTGAATAGCACTGCTTGCATCCTCTTTCACTCTCTGAGAATTCAGCAGTGATAGAACTTCTCAAGTATTGTATTGAGTTACTCAAATGACCTTTATTATTATAAATTCAAAAGTAGAACTTTTGTTTGCTTCTGAGACATATGTGATACTGATGAGGCCACAACTGGTCTATTTTTTATATCAGGTACAAAATCTAATTTAATCTTTCAAGCCCCCCTAATAAAAGTTCTGTGTGACTATAAATTGAAGGTGTTATTCATTACGATTACTACTATTTTCACTTCATCTATATTTGATATATATAGTTGCACAAAATATCTCATTATTAAAGAGGGTTGGAGTATATTGAGGCATGTTGCAGGATCTTTACCCTTGCCGATCATCGATCGAAGCTTGACGTCAGCATCCCGCACCTCTAGTCGTAGGACGCTGGCATCGATTCAGTCGCGTAGACCCAGCAGTGCGCAGGGTTGTCGCGCAGGCATCTCAGTCGTTTCCTCTTCCAGAACAGGTGCGGCCCGGTCCGCCGCCATCTTGCTTCTCTCTTGCCAATATGATTTCGATGCGCCGAACTATGATTACGACACAGAACCGGCTATGGTGCAACTGAGGCCTTCTGCGCAAGTTCGTTATTTCGGTACATAATCTGCGTTCATCAAGAAGTCAGTTCAATATGTGTTGTGGTTTGTTGGTCATGATTGTGACTGAAATCGAAAGTCGCTTAACCCTCTTCCACTATTTTCAGATGGAGATTTCAAAACAAGTTTTAGGAATTCGGTCACTTGGGTAGCTTCTTCGGACGTTCGGGCCTGAATTCGGATCTTCCATGATAACCCATAATAATATATTAATAATTATTTGTGAATTTACTTTCGCATGAAAAATGTCCGTGATTAACTAGTTTCTCCGTCAATAAATTAAATCTAGTGTTGTGGAAGTATTGTCTCTTTTATTCATGGACTCAATAATTTGCTTCCATACAAAAAAATCGTTTTCCAATGGTATCTTGTATTGCCAAAACTGATGACAAAATCTTATTTTGGAAATCTCACAATTATTGCAGGTGATAAAATTCGTCCAGTTGATTTCCAGAACTCAATTAAACAAGACACCATAACTACTACATTGCTTCATCTCTAAATGCTTAACCCATAAAGGGCATTCGTAATCAACTCGCGTGTCGAAGTGCACTTCGGCACGGAAGTTAAGCAGATGGCGGTCTCAGGTACTACTCGAAATAAAATTCTAGGCCCGCACGGAATTCGAAGTGGGGAAAAAATCTTGCAAGCTTTCACTTCAGCACGAAGTCTTGCCGGCTCTAGTTCATGCGCAGTGCTTTCACAGTTTGATCGTCCATTCGAGATTGAATTCAAACTTACTATAGTGGTTTTTGGTTTTTTCAATCATAGATAATTAATAAAAATAATAAATATATCGTTTCGTTTTCAGTTTCATTAAAAGTAAGGTTAATCTATAAGATAGATATTACAGCTTAACACATTCGTTCAATTCAAGTCCGAATTTTATTGTGAGTGGTGAATTTCGTGCCCCTTTATCCAATATATCAACCCAGTAGCGCACCCATGGGGCTGCAGCCCCTCCCGAGATTTTTGTCAAAGTAAAATTGGGACTTTCGATCATCCGTCAAAGATGCATGTTGATGGAGCCCCCACCCCGAAATGTAATTCTGGGTGCGCCTTTGTATCAACCTACACCATCATATTCAGCTGAGAATAGAGTTTTGATAAAAAATTTAAATTTTCAATATAATTCTAGAACAAAACAATTACAAAATATCCAATTTCAGGCCCGCATGTTCAGAAGTTCCAGTACGCAGTGTGACCAGAATGCGGCGTTTCTAATTGTTCAAACCCTGAAAATTTCATCTTATCTAATTATTATTTCAATGTTTTCTTCAAAATCGAAAAAAACCTTCAGATGAAAATGAATCATCTTGAAAATATGAAATATGAATGATTCGTATGAACATATTCATATTATGAATGTAAAAGAAAATTTCCATTATAAAATAATCAATTTATCATTTTCTTGTGAAATAATAACTTTTTCTATTGGCAAAAATGATCTCAAATGGAAAAACTAGACAAGGGCCCTAGAACATGTGAAAGATATTGATGCATATGTTTCATTCTATTTTCATTGTAGGTTCATGTCACTAATATAAGACATTTCTAGGCATCTTTTCCAAATTCAAAAAATAAAACAGAAATGATAAAGCACCATCTTTTCAAATGAACATATTTGCAGTATTCAATAATCTAATTGAAGATTTATCAATAAAGAAATGCGAAATATTCGTTACTAACAGGAATTTCTGCTGCTTTCAGTGGAAACTTGCTTTGTTTGCAGTTTTTGCTTATGAGGAAAATCTGGAGGTTGTACATGTGGCTTGCAATGTGATGACATTTTTATAATCTTATGATATGAGAACTGTTCAACACACCACACATCACATTAACACAAGTCAACAAGGCGTAATATGATACAATCCTTCACCTTTTATTTTCTCATAAATCAACTTCAGAACTCATTCTTTCTGAATTTGATAATGCCGAAAAAAGAAATTATTCTTCGAATGACTATCGTAAATGCGAAAAGATTCCCTATCTCAAGACCCCCTAATGATGTTATGTTCATCGAGGATTTCCCGCGAAATATTCGTATCAACTAAAACATGATTTTACAAGTTTTAATGAAGATATGAATTTGTGGCAGGTTTCACTTTGCGATAATTTATTGTTGAATCAACTAGAAACAAACCTCATAGCTATTTTACTATGAGTCCGATTAATAGGTCTTTTTTGCATGACAAATATTAAATAATTACTTGAGGCATTAATTTTATCTCATAAATCGAAAATTGCAATTTGGTGGATACGCACGTCTGCCACGTAGTGATAACAACATCAATTTATGAGAAAAAATCTGTCTATAAAAACGTTATGTGAAACTTATTATATTTGAAGTAAACTGTATAAAGAAATTTTGGAGGGGGCGAATGATTTGCCGAATTAAAATGAATAAACTTATTATAAAATACTATTTAAATATTTGCAGTTTCAGAATCATTATCATGACAATTTGTTAAGAAAATAATTTGCCTGCCATGATAAATTATCTTCAAGTCTCAGAATGAACTTGAGAGTATTCAAATCTTGTTTTGTCAACAATGAACTGTATTTCAATAATAAAGTGCTGGGATGTTCTTGGACTATGGTACAATTCTTTCAAGTTTTTCACCGACTAAAAACAAATGGATGATAAAGTTGAAAAGTGGTCTAGTTGCATTGTGTTGGGTTAAGTCCGCTTCGTTTGTGTTGGCTCGGGTCGGGTTGGGTTGTGTTTGTTTGGTTATGGTTGACTCAAATTATGCTAGGTTGGAGCAAATATGACTCAGAGCACAATCACTCAGTTTTAATTGATTCAACTTCCGAACGAAGTAGTTACAGACCAACTACTGATCTTCTCTATTGTTCGTTTCGAACGTCCCATATTTGTTAGTGTCTTTATCTCATCACTAGACCGGAGTGGTGATGGTATTCCGCTCCTTATTCTTTCATCGACTTTTCCGAGAGCGAAATGCTTTTCCACTTCATTTCTCCTTACAACATGATTGAAAAATTTTAGGATACGACTTCGTATAAAGGTGCGATAAACATGCTCTGAACATCGTACCGCAACACGTCGCGTACCCAAGTGCGGACGACCGGGTGCAACAGCGTATCGCACCTCGCCGCGAGCACGGTGTAGATATTGGCGAACTTTTGTTGATCGCGTACGCTATTCGGAGCATGTTTGTACGCACCTTAATAGAAGTCGATCCTTGGGATTTATTTTCAATTGTTGTTAGATTGACGCAGTTATTCAGCGAGCTGTCCAAAGTATTGTGAACATGATTCTAAAGCTGGTCTTTTGAAAGGTATCAGTTCTAAGTTTGGCAGGAGACATTGAAAGTCCATGTCCCTGTTGCGTATGCATATACGAATAAACTCCTATACCGCTAGCATGAGCCCGTTTAATTGCATTCATTTGAAGCAGCGATCACGTGGTACACTTGGCCAAAGCGATGAACTACGCATGCGCGAAAATTTAAACTCACATAGTTTCAAATAGATATTTTACAGATGTAAAAAAAGTAACCTCACTTCTCTTCTTTTTGTCAAATTCTGAGTTTGCTCATGCGCAGATCGTTGAATGAGCCAACGAACATGGCAACTTAATTGCATCAACTTTATTTTCACGTTAGCACTATAGGGTTTATTAGGTATATGTGCGTATGTGAACGATATTATGATATAAGCCACCTAAACAAAACCGAAAATACTTGAACGTGTGCGTGATTCCATGCGTAGCCGGCGGAAGCATGTGTATTAAGATATGCTTCCTGTCCTTTCCCCAGAATCATGGTTTTTCAATAACAATTGTTGGAAATGAACAACTTCATTTGATAATAAAAGTGGCTATTTCCAACAAGTTTTAATGATTAATATGATTAATGATTAATAAAGAATATAATAATTAATAATAAATTTTATCCGTTCATTCAGACTTACTTTTATGATAAAATAAAATGAAATTCATTTTTGTATGAGCTGTCATTCCTATTTTCTTGAATTACTATTCTTATTTGAAAGATATCTGATCTCTTAATTTGCTTTCAGTCGATTCAGAAACATTTCCAGACCGCATCAGATTTTTCAGAAATTGATTCTGAAACGAAACGATTCTTATTTTTCTCAAGCGAAAATCATGCGTCGTGAAAAGAAAACCTATGAGATCGAAAATGAATGAGGTTGTCAAAAGTAACTTTGCGTTCAAGAGGAAGCTGTGGCTTAGTATTGTTTCCACCAAAATATTCAATGCATATCTTGTACCAACTGGTAGAGAATATGAAAAATTATTTACATACACAAAAGGCTTCTGGATACATAGAAGAAGTTACGAAATTTTATAAAGATGTCTACTATATTATCTCAGTTATTGTTGCAGACCTAATTTTTTTCGAAATTTCATTACCATGTATCTCAAAAGTCATGACTTCCAGGACATATGTTCATGCTAAGATCAAAGAATCATTGCCTTAAATATAACATGTCTTTCACGAAACAGTCCTTTCGAACGAAAACTAAGTCCTATTTCGCTTTGTCATCGTCCCATGCTTGTACCCTAACCAATTTCGATAATTCCTTTCTTGTTGTTTTTTTATTTTCTGGATAGGGTTCTCGTGAAAGAAAGTTGGGGGGATGTTCCTGCGCATTCGCCAATTTGTGACCAGATAGTTTTTCACATCAATCCAAATACATTGAAGGCCATTCGCACCAATTTCCATTGAAATGATTCCTCAAATAATTGTTCCTTAAAGTTAAAGGTCGCTAAATATATTGACAGTTGCACGACTGTCACTCAACAGAATCTTAATGAAGGGGCCCTTAAATATTTCTATCTAATGATATTTCAGTTTTTCATGTTGTGAAACTTCACCCTAGTTTAATAAATCCATTTCATTGGGTGGCAGGCTACGAATTATAGTTGTCATTTAAAACCTAACTTTACTGTAATTTTGTCGATTTCATGCATCAGTCAACGTTAGATTGGCTTGTTGGAATTCCAATGTTTTTGGTTGATATATGGGAGATGATTTCCCTTCATTAGTGATTTGTAGCGATCTTCGAACATCTGGAGTTGCGAAAAATCATCGCTCGGTTCGCAGAACCTGATTTGAAAAACTTTCTAATACCAGGCAAAATTTATTATTCATTGAAGAAATCTCTAAGGACAAAGGATATTCTAGTCAGTTTTCTTTTTATGCCAATGAATGCAAGACAGTCTGTTTTTCAAACGGAAACTTTGGAAAAAAGACAGCTCATCCAAAACATTGTAATATGAATTTCTTTCATATATTTCTCACATATATTCACTTAGGAAATCATATTTCCACAATTTCAACTAATTCCAAGTCGTCATGTAACGAGTCTGTTTCCAACTGTAATGAATCCATCATCCAAATTATTTATTATTAGAGGAAGTTGATAGAGAACAACAAATATTCTGCAGTCAGATTACAAGTTTGACAAATTATTTTAGGTTACAATCCCCCCTCAAATATTTAAGTGGTCCTTAAGCCGGGTTCTCAGAGCTTCGTACTGTCGCAGGCGACAATCTCCACCCTTCCTTGTTTCAGAGATTGTCGCAGAAATCCAATGTGTAGTTCAATTATTTCAACTACAAAAGGGCGTGTCGCGACAGATTTTGACATACAGAAATGAAAAGGTAGGGGCCAGGGGAAGTTTTGTTTACATACTCTGATTGGCTGAATTGCTGTCGCCTGCGACAGTACGAAGCTCTGAGAACCCAGCTTTATAGGCGCACTTAAATTTGAGGTTAGTTGTAGCCATCAAAATGTAACTCAAACAGCTGGTGCAACGTAATTTGAGTAAAGTATTCATTTTAAGGGAAGCTTAACCCTAAGCGAGTTTGGTGCAAACGGCCCTGAATTGAATGAATTATTTCATTAGGTTCGTGAAAACTTGAGTTCGGCAAAAGCAATTGGATTCGTTTTTGTTTTCAAATTTTTGTGGTGAATCGAGGAAATTTCTCAAGTAGAAAAAATGAGAAACTGCTCAAAAACTATTTTACCTATTCATATTATTATTAACCACATAATTCGAAATTTTTATTACTTGGAGTGTTGATTTTGACTTTTGTCATTTGAGTTTGAATTTCAATGAATGATACGAAAACCCGGTATATTGGCACAAGAAAATGAATGTTGAAAATGAGACAGATATGAAATAAATAATGAATGCATTAGAAGAATGAAAATAAATTCATGAAGGAAACCAAGTATACAGGGTGAGTCTTTGACTTCTACATATAGTTTAACAGAAGATTATTTAGGTCTTAAGAAACACTTTTTGTCCTTATCATTTTTTTCAGATTCGGCTAGTTTGAAAAATAGAGGCAGTTGAAAATCCATGAAGAATATGTAATTTTTGAAAATATCTTGTAAATGATTGAATCGAATGAAATAGTTTTCAGAATAAAGGTTTTCATTGATGTGATTTTATTGAAACACAAAATTCCACTCACATGTTTCATTCTTTTTATTATGACCATTACACAACATATCGTTCCATAATTATGAAATTATACCAGATATTTAAGAGACCCAACTCTTAGAAGTAAGTTGAATGCAATTTGATGAATATTTGGTCATTTTAGGAAATAAAAGTAATCTTCGCGAAATGTGCATTTTTTCGAGTAATTTATCATTTAAAAAAATATATGCCTATCCATGAAATTTGCATTATTGGTAACATTGACGAATGCACTCACTATATCAAAAAGATTCACAGAATTTAATTTTTGCTATATTTTCTAGAAGGTTCAGGCGGTAGATCTATTGCTCGGAAAAACTTTAGTGACATGTTTCCAATGGTGGAATAGACCATTATATAAGTTTGAAATGGCTTTATCTTTTTCTCTAAAATGCATCGGAAAAAATGGTAGGTACACGAAAAAAGTTTTTCTTTTGACCTCAAGAATCTATTGCTAAAATATATGTACTAGTCAACGTCTCACCCTGTATATAGGTATTCTCTTCTGTGAAATCATAGTTCTGACTGAGTTTTGGAGCGTCGCCTTTTTTCACCAGAACTGGACTTCTGAAAGAGAGGCTTGAAACCGGGAAATTGGACAACTTATGTGATTAAGAGAGACTCTTCAAACAGATACTGAACTAGGTGCCATCCGAGAGAATCCTGATAAAACCATTCATTCCTATAATAAATAAAAGTGTATTCTGTATTTTTCTGTATTTGTCATGCCTTCAGGGTTTCTGTGGAACCACTCAGAAGCTCCTTAATTGTTGTGCGAGTTTGAATGGGTGTGTTATGAGTAGGCTTTGTTACCTACTATATCGCAATGCCACTTTAGGAGCAGCAGTGTTAATTATTTACCCAGCAGTGAATAGTGTCCAGTCGTACAAGCTTGGAAATGGATGCGTGAGAATTCATGACATGAAATTGAAATATTACAGCGTCGATGAAACTTTCATATTCATATCTGTCTTCACCAGAACCTGACGTGGATATTTCGATCATTTCTCCATATCTCAGCTATGTCTTATTCCCCTTCATAATGCCATGAACCTCTCATGGTAGAGTTGAACAAACCCTTCCAGTTCTGCCATAATCGCAATGGATTCATGGAAGCTCGATCTCTTAAGAGCAATAATCTCTTTCTCAATTCTTTAGGCAACATCTTTAGATAATGAAAAGAGCGCATCTTCAGATTATTTTTGATAATGTGGAGATTCTGTTGCTGAAATATTTGTCACATGAATCCAAAAAAAAAAACATTTCCCGTAATTTTTATCGCAATTTTAGGTATACTCATATGAAGCTTGTTCTGAAAATTTAATTTTTTTTTTTGAACGGATACTATACTCTGTTCAAACCTAAGCGAGAGCAGTTCGCGCAGCGGTAGGAGGGCCTTCGGATAGTTACTTTCCGTCCAGAGTCGAATCGATGAGATTTCATACAATCGTTCAGTTTGAACTGAATGGAAAGGACCCAAATCTGGTGTTTCCCGGAATTACTTTGTCGGAATCTTGCAAGATTCCGACCCAAACTTCTAAAACTTCGGTGTTTCCTGGAATTACCTTGCATCAATCTCGACCATAGATCCGAGTACGACCCTGGCAATCTTTTAGGGCGGTCGCAGGGAGCGTTGTTATGACCGTTTGACCAATACGAGCTATATTGTGCGCGAACCAGACGATTCTGTTAGTATTTATTGCTGTCGCTTAAATTTGAACAGAGTATAGAACCAATGGCATATTGATATAATCAATACTAGCCGAATTCATTCTGTCGAAAAATAAAAGCAATCCATTACGGAATATGTATTATCAACCCATGATTCAGCACTCATATGTTATATGTTCATATTCATATGTTATACAGAGTTTTTCATCGGTAAACGGAAATACTGGCGGATACGTCGCACAGAGGTGCTGCCTTCGTCACCGAGATAAAAGATGTTTTATGAATTTTGTTCGTTTAATCCTGAGGCACTATCAGACGAACCATCCGGTACCTATATTTTCTTCATTTTTGGCAAACGTGTTTCTTATTCAAAGCTCAAATGAATCATTCAATAATCGCAAGGAAAGTCCAGGTTCAGTTTTACAAAAAATTAGGAAGCGTTTGAATTCTCGAAATGACAGCCTGTATATCGAAATTTTGAATATCTGTTTCAATATTTGAGAAGACTACAAAAACAAAACTGAGGTGTGTGTTTTAAATTTTCGCGCAGACAGTTTCACTGCACATATTTTTAACGTAAAGAGAAGATTTTAAGAACTTCCTGAAAGTGGTTTGAAGTGGCTTTCAATAATGAATATCAAAACTATGTATTGAATCCATATTTATAATAATTTCAACACTACTTAGTAATGACTTATTACATGGGTTTTCTTTCTTATAGCTGCAGACCTATTCAGTTTCTACTTTCAAATTACTCCCCAGGAAAAATTAAGACACTGTATGTTTATAACTGATTTTCGAAATTGATATAACTTGAATATTGATATTGAATGTTTCAGTAAAAGAATTGAGAATTAGATCGAGTCCATTTTTGTTAAAACAATTATATACATGTTTGTAAAATGAAAAAAAAATGAACAGAACAAAAATAATTACAAAATTGAAAGGAAAAAACTATATCAGCTGCTCGAAATGTCCTCCATTTTTATCTGAGCATTTCCTCGCTATTCAGAATATCCCGAGCTGCTTTTCGCATCACATCCTGATTGTTCTTTATCTTCTTGCTAGCTTATTCTATTTTCATAATAAGCTGATTATAATCATTATTATTTTATCATTTTTCAAAAATTCAAGGTATGCTTCGCCAGTTAATATTGCAGGTAAAGAATAAAGAAAAATTGTACAGAATGATAGCTGACGTGAGTATCTTAAAAATACAAACTGGAATGATCTGCAGCTATACAAAAGAAAATCAATGTATTAAGAAATTTTAAAAATAATGACGGATTCAATAGTTTCGATAATTTATTATTAAGAGTCAGTTCAAGCCACTCCCAGAAATCCAAGCTTTTGAAATCTTCACTGTTACTTTAAAAATTTTCGCAGGAAAACTGTCTTCGGGAAAATGTTAAACACACAACTCAGTTCATGAAATTGTGGTCCCCTCAAATATTGAAACAGATTTTCAAAATTCCGATATACAGGGTGTTGTTTCGAGAATTCAAACGATTCCTAAATTTTTGTTAACCCGGACCTGGATTTTCCTTGCGGATATTGAATGATACATTTGAGCTTTGATTGAGTAACACGTTCGCCAAATATGAGGAATATATAACAGGTGGTTCGTCTGATATTGCTTCAGGATGAAACGAGCAAAATTCATAAAACATCCTGCATCTCTGTGACGAAGACCCTAAGAGCCCATAGAATCTCCAGAACCAATATAGTTCCACCTAACTCCCTGTTAATTGATTCCATTTCCAGATGAAACACCCTGTATAAGGCTATAATAATGTATTTCAGAAGTAATCAATTAATAATACAGAAGTAATTAGAAAAGAATATTATGCTTCTGGTCCATATATTTCAGAAGCGAAGAGAGTAAATGAGTTTTCTAGAAGTGCGTTATAATGTCGACAAAAACTGATCCCAACATTCAATTTGATCTATGAAGAAGAGGTGTAAATCTACGGAATCTAAATGTCAATTATGTTCAAATGTTGAAAATTCTAAAGTACACAGCGCAAAAAAATTAACGCACATTATGGAAATCTCAAATTTATTCTACAACTGAAGGTGTTATCAATGATAGTTATTTTTATCAGAATTATGCATGCATATGTTATCCACTTTCAATGTTTTTCTTCAATACAAATGTTTTTTCCCAGCAGGAATAAAAAAAGATGATATTATCAGATTTTGAATGTATTGGCTCTATTCTAAAATCAGTTGTTCTCGATCAATTCTAGTGATCAATAGTTTTTCTTTCGTTTGATTTTCTACACTCGATCGCTATGCAACGCGAAACACGCCATTGGACCCAAGAGGAATGTGCCCAAGCGGTAGATTTGCGAGAAGAAGGGTGGACATACACAAGAATTGCAGAAAGGTTTGGAGTTTCCCATACATGTTGCAGCGATTCAGGGAGACAAGTATGAATGTCCGATGACCAGGACAGGGTAGACCACGGGTAACAACTGCCATTCAAGAACGTTACTTGAGAGTTTCTTCGTTGGGACAACGGTTTGCAACGGCTCGCCTCCTTCATAATCAGCTTGAGCAAACTCATGGGGTGCAAATTAGCACTCAGACAATAAGAAATCGCCTCAGAGAATATTATTTAAGGCCTCGTGTCGCGGCAAGAGACCCAGCTCTTACCCCAGCCCATCGAAGGGCGCGTTTGGATTTTGCGAGAGAGTCCGAGAGAGTCCGATTGGGAAAGAGTTCTCTCCACAAATGAGTCTAGATTCTGCCTCTACCATTGTGATAGACGTTCCTTTGTATACAGACCGTGCACATGAAAGATATGCTCAGTGCAATTTCCTGAATACTACTGGTTTCGGGGGAGGATCGATTATAGTATGGGGTGGAATATCTTTGACTGCTCGCACAGACCTAGTGGTCGTTGATAATGGAGCTGTGAATGCTGATAAGTATATAAGGAACATTCTTGAAGAGCATGTAGTGCCATTTGCCCCATACATTGGTGAAAATTTCATTTTGATGGACGATAATGCCAGACCCCATCGTGCGCGTATCGTTCAGCAGTACATTGAAGAGGTTGAAGTTTCTCGAATGGAATGGCCAGCAAGAAGTCCAGATCTCAATCCGATTGAGCAGATTTGGGACAACCTCAATAGGAAGCTGAGAAGTTCATAAAATCATCCAGCTACTCTTAATGACTTAGGAATCCAGCTCGGAGAAATCTGGGAAGGATTAGATCAGAACATTTTAAGATCACTCATTCACTGATCACTCAGATGTTATTAACGCAAGGGGTGGAGATACCAAGTATTAAATCACTTATCAGCAATTCAGTATTTTGAAAATTGTTCATTTCTCTTCTTTCACATAAGATTCGGTGAAATCCTGAATTTTTCTTTCATTTAATGTGTCTTGTTTCGTTCAAAACCTTCCCGAGAGAACATGAAAAATAAGTTATAAAGTCAATTGAGATTTTCAAAATGTGCTTTAATTTTTTGGCGCAGTGTATATACCTAGAATCAATTTCGATGCATAGATATTCATCGGTATTTTGCCCAATCAATTTTCATGATTTAATATACTCCTTATTTTCCAGAACTAATTCGAAACGTCCACCTCTTCTTTTCATAAAGTCGCCTTATTAAACATATCTCATCTACACTGAAAAAATAATCATAAGAAGTATCTTTGTATTGTTTCAAATAAATCATAAAAGTTGCACAGAGATGGCAAGATGGCCGTGGTAGAACCGTTTGTTTTTTGTTATTATTTTGATTAAAGGTTGGAGGTACTCAACTAGACAGCTAACATCCAGAACACGAAATCCGGCACCTTACACCCCAAAGAATAAGTCTTGTGTGTATTGCTTTGCATGATGAGCATTTCAAGCCTGAACCTTATTGCTTTTGAAAGGTGCAGTGAACAACGCTATATTAAATATCGAACTTTACGAAAAGTTTGATTACGACTCAACAAAAGCTTCCCAAAACAATCACACACATAAATTGAACTCAAAACTTAAGCATTAAAGGCTATTGTAATGGAAGCAGTGGAAAGTTTTCGAATATAAAAATTTTTAATATAAACTTACATTCAGTTATTATCTTATTGAGAACCTTAACTATATTTTCGTCTATATTTTTTTAATTATGGAGGATTAAAAGTGTGATGTCTTATTCAAAGACATCACAGGCATTCGCTGGCTCATACTCTTGTTTAAATTTATTCAAAAACAAGAGTATTTATAGAACCCGAATGCTCATAATCCAGGCACTATTTATTCTCCGCATGAAGCATTATAGTAAAATTGAAAGTTTATGTTATATATCAAAGTATGGTAGGTAAAAAATGACAAAGTGAAGTTGTTACATATTTCCAAAACTCCGAAGTTGACAAACCTTTCAAGAAATATGAAATGTTTGTGAATTAAATAATTTCAGAAAATTTCAGGAAAATATCCAAGGGTCGAAAATGAACTAGAATGAAAAATGTTTCTGCGGGAAGCATTGTCGTATGAAGATACGAATTTCCAAAATGTCTGGAACACCAGAAATATTGTAAAATTCGGATATTTCAAGTAATCTCAATTTTATCATACGTAATACAAAAAAAATGTTTTCCCAGTAAAATGTGTCGATTGTATAATATGAAAAATTGTTGGTTGACAATTTCGTGACATGTGTATCGAAATCAGGAGAGATTAGGGTCTAGGCAGCAGAAATATGAATGTTTCCTCTAAGATTCTGAATATAATATAGTTTGAATCATTTTTTATTTCAAGGAGTATGCAGACGAATTTACTGTTCATAAACCCCATATTTAATAATGATGAAATGTCATGTTTTTAACAATTTATGCTGAGAGACAACCATTTCCAAATTAATAAAAATACATCCGCCCTTTTTCAAACAATTCTATGCTTCAGAAAAAACCATGCAACATTTGGCCAACCGCCCCTGGTCCCGGTATTACCGACACTGATTCCGCCGTTGTACTTCACCGTAGAAAAAAAAAAAAAAGATTCCATCTTATCTATCTTCCCTACCTCAAATCTTCTCGTATATATGTTATACATAGGTTTACCTAACCTACCACTAAATTTCTTTAACTTCATTTTGGAACACCTTCCATAGCGACAATAGGTAAATGGACTCATGAAATATTCCGTATTAATTAGCAATAAAGACACTGAATGGTATGCGTGTTATGAAATATTCAGTTTCATCGTTGAATGCCACCTAATTTGACTCTGGCGTATAAGCTGAATTATGGAAGCCCTCATTACTTTTTCATTGTTTAATAGAAATCTTCATTTTGTTCAAAAACAACCTGCACTTTCTCTTTTTTACCAAAACTGATTACTTCGTATAATTTAATTGACATTCCCCACTCCTCATAAATTCGTAACTTAATGAAAATCTTCAGATTTTGTCAAATGTCACCTAATAATGAAACAAATTTCACGATTTTCATGAATTTAAGAACTTTTCTGCTGAAGGAGATAAAGACTACGAAACGTTGCAGGTTGAGAGATCGAAGTGTCATTTCTTGTTTCATTATTAGGCAACAATTTTTGAAAGCATCAGCCCCTGGCAAATTAGTTCAGGAACCTTATATTATTTAAACAATTTTGCTAATTGTGTTCTGTTCCAGAGACATGGAGAGAAAAGTTGAAAAAAGCAGAGACCTTTCATAATATATTTTAATCGATATGAAAAATAGAAGTAGTTCTCATTGCGTCAAAATGCCACATTACTTCACTCAATACCATTAGCTTTCCTACAAACCCAAAATTCGCATCTTTAATCGGCTTTCCAAAGGCAAACTAGGGATGTCGACTATGAAGTAAAATCTTCAATCATCCAGGACTTTTCACTATTCGAAGCATTTTCAGTTATCGAACTGAAGTTTTATTGATGAAGAATAGCTAGCTCACACTCAATAAATATTATCAACTTCATTAGACTTCTAAATTCATGATGAAAAAATCGAATAGAAACACTGAATCTCAGATGTACCAAGTCCATTTCATAATTTTTCAAAAATGTCTCTGGAAATATTGAAGATTTTGATTCTTGAAATTAAATGTCGGTACTACACGCTCCTTTAGACTTTTCGTAGCGTTGTTCACTGCAAGGTTCAACCGTTTTTCACATTGTTTATGCACGTTTGTTTTTTATACAGAATCCTCTAAACAAAGTACCCCTATTTGAAATATTTTCTTTCTCAAGGATCTCGAAGGCCAAGCATTACTTCTATCCATAGCGGTAGTTCTATTAGAAGCTACAGTGCACGGAGATATGAAAAAGAAAGACTGGAAAAAGAAGAAAGGGAACGAGAAAAAAGATTAGGAAGATTCAGTGCATCAAGTTCGAGGGACAGAGTAGCACCAAGCCCCAGTCCTCACTCTACTGACGATCTTCTTCCTACTCTCGAGGAGGATAAGCAGGTATGCAGACAAAACACAATGAGTTGAAGATAAGATGAAATGAGGAGTCTATCTTCTCTACCAAGCTGCTGAATTAAGGTTACATATTTCATGGTACAGATTTTTTTTCTCACAAAAATTATAAATTCCCGATATATTCGATTTCTAGATATCCGGTAAAAATAATTCTTCAGAATTGTTGACAGAAATATCGTGCTGATCAATCCATTGTTTCTGTTTCTGTTTTCCAACCAATACAAGGTCATTCAGGCGGATACCTCGTTTGAGGAAACTGTCATATTTATGTTAATTTTCGTGGGAGTTCGAAATTATCCAATAGGGTATAGATGTTTATGATACTCAGAACTATCTATTAGTTGTTCTCAGCATTTTCTCAAGAAAAATCAATCGATATACAGGATACAGGGTTAGTCAGTAGTGCTCGATCGGTCGATAACTTATTTTAATTTTATAAATAAATTTTATTATTAATGTTATCTTGGTGAAACATCCTGTTTTTTTTTCAATTGGGAATACCCAATTTTAATATCTCGCTCACAATCTTCATGAAGTCTATACCTACGCTCCTACGCAACTTATCATCATGCGTCATCATAGTTTTTGGCGTAGGACAATTTTCTCGATCGACAATTTCATGGATGAAGTAAGATGGTTTAAACCGAAGATTAAATTTTGAAAACCTTTCGAGATTTTTATTGAAGTTTTCGAGTCTTCTGCAAATAACTAATATCAATAATTATGGCATTAATTGAGACCATTGTCCCCAGTGTCGGCTTGTCCTATGAGGCAGGTGAGGCAGTGCTTCACCGAATAAATTCTGGAAATTACACGTACTAATTCAATTCATCGAATATTTTAGTAATCCATTTCATCGTACCTTTAATTATTCTTCTGTCATATGGCCATACTGTTCAAGGTCAATCCCCCTATTCATTCATATTCAATCCCCCTATTCATTCATATTCATCTCACTTCCTCTTTAGGAAGTAAACGGACTGAGGCATGCCCAACGCTTACTTGTCTAGCGTGTTATCTTCATATACGCAATGATAACATTATCTACGACCCTTTTCGTTTCGAATGCGACTTCTAAGATGAATTTGGGGCATGCCTCTGCCCTCGGCAAACTGCAATTATTCGGCATCTGCACTATTCGGGAAATAGGTTCGCTGTGATAAGATGGGACTGCGTTTGCTGGTTCTCCTGTTGGTTTGCTCCGTGTTCGTGTGATTTTTTTTCGAAAAGATTTTTCATTCTGTTGATCGACCATATAAGTACCAGATTCACAATCGAAACGTCGCAGGGGATTTGAAATGGCAAAACAAGTAAGAAAATTCTTATTATCATTTTTTTTTAATGTAAACGTTATAGCGACTCGAATACAGGTTAGGTATTATGACATTGAAAGACTACATTTCATCGATCTGTTAAATAATTCAAAATTCTCCATTTATTAAAATGAGAATCTGCGTGCGAGCTTTTGAAATACTCGAAAACGCAATATAATATTTTGGATATAAATCAACTAAAAGCTGAATAAACTGTACGAAAACGATATAATAGAAAATTTCACAAACCCTTATGAAACCTTTGATATGAAATTTTGAACGCCATAACTCTTCATAATATTATATCTTATTGATGTTTTGCCAGTGCCAACTGCTTCTACAGAACTGCGTTGAAATGTTTTTCATAGAAACTGGACAAGCGCGATTGAGTAATACGAACAAAATTTGAGAAAGGATTTATACAGTATGAGAACATGATTAAAGACGAGATAATAGAGCATTACGCTGAATAGATGAATGGCAGAACATTCTAGTCAAAAAAATTCTAACATTTAAAACTCTATTTGGAATTAATATTTTTTACAACTTTAAGAATATGTCTTTTATCATACACTTCACATTGATTCTTATTGGACAACTGAATAATTACGATTTTTATATTAATAGCAATGCAATATATCATATTTTGGGGTATTATACCAATAGATTTTTTTTGCACTGAAGATATGAACAAATTGGCGATATCGGCCATAATATAATGAGGATTTGTTTTGGATAACAAAATTCAAATTATTTGTAATAAAATATTGTTTATAATGATATTTTTTCTGATGCGCCTGCCTCACCATCTCAAGATATCACGAGCCGCCACTAATTGTCCCTGAATTAATTCAGATTCCAGAATTACAAATATTATCCTGAAATCATAAAATTTCATCTCCATTTCATGGTAATTTTTGTTTCAAATATTAATGACAAACATCTCTTCAAAATTTGCATATAGGTACTAATTCATCATTCACTTGATTTTTTTAAATTTAAATGGAAGAATGCCTATTTGCCCATATTGAATTATTCATATGTGGCAAAATATGTATTTTTCGTTTTGTGATTTGGTGTCCATTACTTGATGAAATTGTTGTAAGTATAATTTAGTATGGCCAAATACATTTAGAAAGTTTATAGAGTATCCCAAATTGCTTGATTTCGACAGTTTTAGGTACTTCTGGACTAGATAGGTGAAAACTTCGTAAGGTGTCCTGGGCTCGATTTTTGTGAAAACACCATTTTTTTTTAAATTTCGATTTCGAAAATGTGCCATAACTTTTTCATTCACGAAAATATCTGAAAACAAACAAGTTTCAAGAAGCGCTTTTTTCCGGGAAAGAAACTATATTCAATTCTTTTTCTAGTGAAAAAAAAACACTTTTTCATATTAAATACGAACGCATTCTTTTTCATTTTATTTCATAAAAAAAAAATTTAGAGATAAAAAAAATTTGAAATAATGTCTCATTCCCAGTGAAAAAGTGCTTGTTGAAAGTTTTTATCTTTTTCAGATATTTTCGAAAATGAAAAAGTTATGGCACATCTTCTGAATCGAAAAAATTTCAAAATGTTGTTATATCTTCAAAATAAATGAAGATATCGTGAAACGGTTTTCACTATTGGTGTTTTCACAGAAATCGAGCCCACGAGTCCTTTCCTATCTAGTCTAGAAGTACCAGAAACAGCCAAAATCAAGCAATTTGGGATACCCTGTACACGTGAGAAATTAAGAGGAAAATGATGGATTCGTAAGTGCGGTTTCCGATGGGGCGTTAGGTGAAGCACTTGCCCTTGATAGGTCCTAAAAGAAAATTAAATATTGACTAGGAAAAATATCGTTCCAACCAATTATAAAAATTATACTATTGCAATATGGCTGATACTATTTGACGATTTTACTTTGGAAGCACACAATGTAGCTACGTTAAAATCCATGAAATAAAAAGAGTAAATAGAGCCAACACACCTCTGAATTAATTGAATTTGGAATATAATTTTGTGAAAATAACTACAGAACTGTAATTATTTAATCCAATTTTGCAGAATGAGGGTAGTAGCTGGCGAACTGAATACTATGTAAGAATATAAGAATTGATATGGAGAGTTATGCACGTAGTTTGTTTTTTGTATAGCAAATTATAGTTGTTCACTTGCATATTTTATTTTTGAATCATCGACTTGAGTTTTAGAATTCAAATATTGTGATTATGTAAGTAGGTAGGTATATCGACGTAGGTAAAACGTCAGAGAATTAACCATGAAAATGTGCTAATGAAATTCTGAATTAAGATTGAAGACTGATTAGTTAACACGTTCACCTGTTATTGACTTCCTAATTGAGATTTTCACTAGCCCATTTTCATTGTTATTATGGTCCATTGATGATCGTAAACATTATTTCTTTTTAATATACGTATTTGGATAGAATCATAAGAATTCATTTGGTCTTTTCAATCTACAAATTTCCAGAAAAATTCGAGGGTTTGGTCAAAATTTTTGTATTTTTCGTAATTTTGTGAAGTTTCTCACAATTTTTTGCTTGCATGTCACCTCTTTTATTCTATGAATATCTTCAACAAATATACGGTGAGATATATTACAGAGAATACACAGGTGCGTCTTGTACATATCTTTTAATTTTCCAGTAATATCACGATACCAAACAATCACCTACCTTTATCATTTTCCAAAATTCGAATAGTTTCTACAAATACAAGATGGTAAATATCGATAAAGATGCAGTTTTTGGTCATCTGGAAAATTTTTTCGATTTTAGTCTTCATTCACGAATCGATTATTGTTGCTATATCCCTTCTTCAGAGCATTCATGAATCAACAGACAAATTTTTTATTATGAATTTTGAAAAATGATCAACTGATAGTTTTGGCAAAAAAACCTACAGTTTGTAAAACTCAAATTATTTATGGAACGTCATATAATGTAATTAAATTGTAGGAAAATGAGCGGATTGTTTTAATTGATTTCACTTCTGAAATATGATGTCGCAAATAATTTTTAATTTCAATAAGTCTTTTTCATCATTTTGATTCCTGAAAAAGACACAGGTACTTCAATGCGGAGTTAAGGTGACGTCACTTGGGTGAAAGTGAATTCATTCTAACAAAATGAAAAGGTAACTCAAAGAATTTTCAGATCTTCAGGGATATGAGTTCTATTTTTTTTTAATTATTTGTTTTCTTCTTCTTTTATATTTGTATCTGAACATAATTTTTTCTTAGCACTTTTATATTCAGTAGTGTTAAGTTCTCTAATCTCCAGTCAACACATCATATTCAAATTATACCTTTTCCGAATATACGTTAGGTTAGAGATAAGTGAAACAAAAATTATTGGGTACTCATAAAGTTAGATTAGATGCTCGCATTTTCATCTATCTAGATCAGAACAGTGACTAAGTTACTTAGTAGTAGTACTTGTTCTGGTTAATAATAAACCAAATGTGGTGGAATAAATGATTGGAAACATTTCTGTTCATTTCTAATTCAATTGTGTGAATGACTTCTCATTATTATTCAGTAAGAGTATTGGTTTGTGTTGAAAAAGAAATAAGTTAAGACTTACATCTAGTTATATGTATTTTTTCAACTTCAAACATGAATGAGAAAGTTCTAAGATATTGCCATTTTCTTCAGGAAAGCCTCTCTGCGATGTCCTAGCTCGAAATATTTTTAAAAAATCTTCAAAACGTTTTACCAAGGGCGAATTCTAGAACATGAAGATTAAAACGTAGCTTCAATACGCCCAGAGGAATTTAAATCTGAAATATATGTACAAGTCAAAGACTAAGGTGGGTTACACAAAACTTTGATTGGGCGATCAAACACTGAGTTTCATTGAAATTTCTAAAAAAGTGACACGATTGGTTCGAATATTTTTTGATCGGTAATCAAAGTTTTGTAAAATCTAACTTCACCCTGAATCCACATCAAAAAGTTTTGATACAGACCATATTAATAATTATGTATATAGATTATTTTTCATGATGACTATGAATATTATCGACCTTGATGATATCGTCATAAAAAGAAGAATGTTGAAGATGATTTATAGGACAAGAAGTCTTAAAATACCTACTGCTCGAAAAATTTGGGGTGCAAAGGTCTTTCAAATGCGGACCTAAATGCATTGAAAACCAATCTGAGAAATTTAAGTAGGAATATTCTAATCTTTTACATCGCTTCTTACATGCATCCAGGACTTGGTTGTTTAGTGATATAACGATTAACTTTCGCAAAATGAACTGATTCAATTTCATTATCAGTATACTGAATTTCATCACACGATCTAGTCGTCAAGACAATGACTGTTCGAGAGGAGGTTATGTAGAAGAAAATAAAAGAACATAATTTTTCACTTCGAAACTTTCTTTGGACTAGGTTATAAGTCAAACATTCTGGGAGCCTTCATTCAAAGCAGGGAGCAATAGGAAGAAGATTTTTTTATTTCTTAGAAAATAATGCCTTGTTGAAATAATCCCATCTAGAGTTGAAACAAGTTTTGAAATCATTTTAAGTATCAAAAACATAGGTAGAAGTCTAATTCGTAAGAACTAATAATTGAACATTCATTTATCCAAATATGCCAGATCCTACTGAATGTTTCTGTTAACTCCGATGTTTCTGAAGACTTTGCGAAAACTGCCTAGTTTTTTTCTCAAAAATCGCAGCAATACAAAAATTATTCAAGAAATTAGAATGATCGATTATGGTTTTTTAGATTTGAAACTATGAATGAGCCAGATATCTCTGGCGCGATCCATTAGAAATGTCGAAGTTTAAATCCCAGAAGTTGCAAGCTCATAAAAAGAGTATAACGGATATAAAGAAGCGATAGATCTGAGATTTTTACGCATGTGAAAATAATGTGTTATACATTTGAAATATTGCATATTAGAAAACACAAGTCAATAACTGAATAACTTTTTTTCATTTATTCAAAATGAAGGAAAAATAGAGATGCACTATGTTGCCTATCGAAAATTCGAGATAATTTCAGTAAATTTGGGAAGGATAAAAAAAATAAAAAAACTTTAATTATCGCAATTATGAAAAAGGGAAAAAAAAATATTCATATACATAATGATGATTTTTTTTCATGAAATATACTTCGATTGGTTTATTGTTTTCGGCATTTTGTAAAACGGAATTCAATTTCTCAGATAAATGCTTTCATAATATTCGTAATGCCAAATGTTTATTACTAGAAGAGAAATGAGTTTGTAGATGTTCCCCAAATTTTTTGAGCAGGTACAATTTCAACAACAGAAAAAATTCACGTGCATATAACAATTTTACTTGATTTATCTTTCATGATTAGCAGGCTCCAATTATACTTCATGAAACTATTTATCAGTAAATTTTTCATTTTTTCAGGTACCTCCATTAGCTATTAGAGAAGAATCTTCATCAAGTTTTCATGAAGAAACTCCTTCAACTTCGAAACAATATCCTTAATGAAATCAGTATTACCAATATAGTTGCCTACTCAATGATAACGAAATTTTACAAAGTGATAGTTAGGTATGCAGGGAAATTAATTCACAAGCATAATCATATAATGAATGACAAATAGGATGTACAAACATTTCGAGAAAACTACGATAAGATTAAGTGAGTCGAAATAAATATCTGTTAACGTATCATATTTCTTTACATCAATGAGATTTCAATTGGAATTAAATAAATAAATAAAATAACTTCCTATCTTGAACTAGGTAGGACCTTACAATAATAGGGTTTTATGATCATGAAAATTCTTTATATTCATCTTTTACTCGATAAATGATAAATGTTTATCGAAATCTATTTCGATAATCTCTAGATTATCAAAGTTCTGGTATGCAAATTTCATTAAAGTTTGTTGACTAGCTTTTTAAAAATATGGGAATCTGTTACTGATAACTAATGAGATAATTATATTATGAAATTTTCAAACTCAATCGAGTGTAATTATATTCCACATATCTGCGAGTTCAATTTCCGGATCCCAACATCTGAGATAATTCTTAGATTCTACATATGTTGTACAGGGGGATTCACTTATCTTGGTAACCCCAATTTTCTCGATAACGTCCGAATATTTATTCATTCTGTAAATGGTGTTTCGAACAAGTCAATGTCGACTTGAGTTGAGATGCGCATAAAAATCTGCGGAATAAATCAAGACGCCAGGCGTCGCGGCGCTATCAAAAATTTTTTCTCCAGGGACATACCTTTTTTATTATGTCATTCGAAAGATAATTTCATGTCACAACGCTGCCATTGTGAAGAGATATTTAGATCAAGAAATCGAAAATAAATGGATAGGAAAAAATGGACCTATCAGGTATCGCCAGACCTAAAGCTCATGGATTACTTTCTGAGGGGTACCCTCAAAAATATGGTATACCAAACTGATTCTAATAACTTGGACCATTTGAAAATAAAGATAAGAAACGCATGTGCCCAAGTAGACCCTTATATTCTGACCAAAGTAACTTATATGAACGTTTTCGAGAAAATTGGGGTCACCAAGATAAGTGAATCACCCTGTACATTTCGGTACAACAAAAATAAATTACTGGAAGAATGTGTATCGGATACGAATATTCTTAATGTAACGAAGTCATATCAGAATATTTACTCCCATTGCGTATATACAGTTAATCTATATATCATTCGAAATATACAGCGACAAAAATTTTCCAAAAATATAGATAAGCTAAAGTCATTTTACTCAAAGTATTTGGGATTGTATGGCTACATAGGTATCCTAAACTGAAATAGTGTAAGGAAACAATTCTTGCAAAACCTCCAAACTTTTTTTCATTTTGGAGAGAATGTGCAATAAAATATTTGAAACAGATTCCCAGTACTACATCATATGACCTGCTGCTTGATATTACCTACAAATACATTGTCATCGTAGCTTGAACTTTTGGAAACCGTTTTATGATAGTGTATGAAGAAGAATTTTGATTAATTTTACATGGAATGTTTCAATTCTTACTTGTGAGTTTTTATGAATGTTAATATTATTTGTAAATTTTTACGAGGAGCAATGTTAGATATTCAAATTACAGATTTGTACCTAATTGAAACAATTGTGCTCTCTAATGAATAAATTGAGTACTGTTAGTTACTGAATAGTTTATTTCACCTGGTGCTAACGCAGAAGGAGTAATAGGGTTGATAACTAAAAAACATTATTTATTTTCTACAGTTTTATTTCTCTACCAAACAACAAAAGCCTCATCATTAAATAAAAGTGTCTGTAATTTTGAAATTCGAGATGAAAATGTATCAAAAGATAAGACGAACTTTTATTGAGAATTCGTACTGAAATTAGATTAGTGAAAAAAAGATTTCATACCTATCGTATCGTTTGTAGATAATCAAATTATCACTGTTAAAAGTCTGATTTATTTTCACAAATATAACACTAATTTATGTGCACAGTCTACCCTTAATTCATAATAAAGATGCAAGTTATCATTGTTGACGAATTCCAAACTTTTTCAGATTTGAAACATTCCGGGATGTGACAAAAATTTGAATGTTTGTATTATGTTCCTGTGTTTATCCAGGTCGAATAATGTAAAAAAAAAATTCAGAAATTGGCCTATAGTGTGGTTATTTTCAAATCAACAGTCAAAATTCTGAATTCGGCACTGGAAATATGATATTCTGAATACATAATCCCATAGATGCTGACAAGAGTTACAAATACTGAAAACATCATTAAATTTTGTTTCACGGTACCAGGAATATAGTCGAATGAAATTTCGGTCAGAATGAATAAAACATCCTGTATATTGGCAAGGAAAGATAGGAGACATTTATAAGGGACCATTTTGTGATGCTGATGGTCGACCCTATATATAGTGGGAGTATGTAAAGTTCCTCGTGGGACACCCTGTATATGAGTTTATCTAGATGTTATTGAGCGGTTAACGGAAGAGCGGCTTTCCGTTGACCTAAAAAAAAATAAAATCAACTCTCTCCAGCTCAGAGACAGTGCTAGATCCACACACACACACACGCAAACACACACACACCCGGTTTTTGGTAGGCCGGTTTCATGCCGGTCTTCCAAATCGCACGCTGATTGGTGAATGCGACCTGGCATTCACGCCAGCACCAATCAGCGTACCTACGATTTGGACGACCGGCAGAAATTCGGCCAGCCACAAACCTGTGTGTGTTAATTTAGCGTAAGGCTTGTTGCACGAAGAAGTCTTAGTGGTAGTTTAGTTTTTAAGGATATATTCTTTTGATTCAGAGAGCTAAAATACGTACTGAAACAAAAAAGTACTTAGCTGGGGTTAGTGCAACACAAGAGAACCGTACAGGTCTGCAGTATGATTGCATGAAAAAATGGAAAAAACCTCAGCTGAAAATAAAATTTACTTAAAATATTAAATATCAGGGAAATCTTCATGTTATCCGTCTATGGACTCAGATAAACAGATTCATCACAAAATGTCCCGAAATTCGTAATCTGAAATGAAAAAAGAAAAAAGCAGAAAAGAAACCGATTGTTTAGAATAAATTAAATTATTTTGAAATTAACCACCCATTTCGAAAATGCATTTGTTACTTCATGTATAGCCTCGAGACCATCTTGAAATTTATAAATGGGACTACTATTTATAAAATGTGCTATAGTCTCCCCATTTTCCCCACACTCACAACTAGGGCTGTCAACCGAATTCCATTGGAAGAGCATGCTGTTGCATCGTCCTTGGCCTGTTCTAAAACGATTTAGAACAGACCATTTTCTCCTGGGAAGGTCAAAACCAGGAACTCTGATGGAAGAATCAGTAATAAGATCTTTATTGAAAAAAATGCATACATTCGATTAGATTGCCAAATTCATTTGTCGCTTCCATTCACATTTCACATCAATCAGAAAATTTGACCAAAAAAGTTTACGGGGACCTTATTATCGGGAATATAGGTGAGTATGGGAAATGAATTTGGAAAGGAATTAAATTTGTTCCAAAAATTCAGAGCTGTCATCTCTCTGCCAATATGGGAAAGGACAATATTTGAGAGGACTGGTAACCAAGGAGTAGGTGTAGATTTGATAGTACCAGTAATAATCCCCATGGCAAATTTTAGTTGGGCATCATTTTTTTACATCAATACTGTTCAACTGAACAGGGCAAGAATATTCAGCAGCAGAAAAAACCAAAGCTGGCGCTGCCGTTCGAAGTATTGTTGCATCAGCGCCCCATGAGGAACCAGCTAGTTTCTGAAGAATATTGTTTCGAGTGTTAAGCTTCGAACGCAGATCATCTAAATGGACGTTGACATTTAGAGAGGAATCAAGTTTGATACCCAGGTATCTAGGATTGAATTTATGTTTTAGGGGAGAAAAAACCGAAAGTGACACTCAATTTTCTATATTTCTGATGATTATTCAAATGAAAACACGAAACCTCGATTTTATTTTCATTCGGGTACAAACGCCACTTTAAAAAATAATTTTTCATGATATTCAAATCTGCGGAAAGAGTACTTTCTATTGTTTAAAAATTAGAATGATGGAAAGCCAGAGCAATATCATCAGCATAAATAAATTTTTCCGAAGAAGTAGCTGGAATGTCACACAAATATAAATTGGATAGAACAGGTGCTAAAACTGAACCTTGTGTAAGACCATTATTCAAAGTTTCGGAACTACTACTATTATTATCGACAAAAACTCGGAACCTTATGTCGGATAACATATTTTCTAATAGTCTAACCTGTTTCCACATTTCAAAGAATTATAGAGGTTATAAATTAATTCATCTTTCCACACTGTATCATATGCAGCTGATAAGTGAAATCATAGAAATACTTTCATAAATATCTATTTTCTAAAAAGGAAATTAATATGAACCAATTGTTCATACTTGAGTATATCAGACTGATGAACAGAATTCATACACAGGAAAAAATCCTACCAACTTGATTATCCACTCACCCCAAATCAGAAATAAAATAAATGATATGAGAAGATGAAAGATTTCAGACTTTTGGACTAAAACTCTCTAAAACCCTTAAAATTGAAAAGCTCTGACGTTCGAAAATATTTTTTTTTGTAGAAATACTCCTGGTACTCGAAAATAACACTCCTCTTTGACTCAAGTTCCGCAACAAATACAGTAACATCGCGCTTCCCGACTCGAAAATGCTATTTGATATTAAAAATTTTTCTTTTCGAAAAACCCTACTACTTCGGTTTTTCTCTTGTCGAAACCCCCTTAATTCTCCAACTAAAAGAAATAAAACTCTATCTTTTTCCTCAACTGACTTAAACCGTCGCCCGTTTCACGACCTAACTTAGAAGTAGGTACCCTTTTTTGTTTACTGTTCCGAGCAACCTGGAATTCGGAGGTATTAAGTTTCATGCGCTTTCAAACATTACCGCGTCTAACTGTAATATTTCTCTCATTTTCTGGAATATACTAATCCGAAAGCGCTCAGTCTTTCCCACTCGTATACTGATCGTTATTCGTCTGGCATTCGAATATTTCTATCATCTTCAGGCATAAACAAATTGAGCCGTGGGCCGGGTATTTTATGCGTATATTTATGCTGACTAACATTTCCGTATCTGGAATCTTCAAGAATAAACGAATTGGGCTGTGGCCGGTTTTTTTATGCGTGCTGCCTGAGATATGCGTTTCTCTGATATTTCCATCTGCATCATTGTACCAATATTTTTCAGTCATGTAAATGAGGAAATTACTAATTTCCCCATTTACCACACCCCAGTTGAGTTGGTGTATAGACCACAACCCATCTTCTAGCTTCTACCTTGGTGCCTATCCCACGGTCTTGGCCATCGTCCAAAGTCACCTGTTCTTTCGAGCATTTCGGTCGTCGTCGTGGATTATTTCTCGACGTTTCTCCAGTTCGAATGTCTGACATCTTCAGGAGTTATATTTCAGGAGATGTTTGGGCTGAATTGAGCTGCCTAAGTAGAGGTCGGGGAGCGTGGCCGCGCCTGACCGGTCTCATCCCGATCCCGAACACGCGCGGTACCTTCATTTACTTTACGAACCCGGTTTATATTGTAGGTAAATGGTCTGGTGTTTTTGAGCACAGGCACTTATATTCTGTAGATTTTAAAATTTTTTTCTGATCTATTGAAATTCGTTAGGTGTTTATGGAATTCCATTGCTACCTGTAAAAAACCTGGAGTAGTACGCGGTAGTGGTACATAACACTTGGGTTTAGTCGAATTCTATTGCATGATTTGTGTCGTTACTTGGTCTTTTGAGCTGTTCGGTCGTTGTCTTGATTAGTTATCGATATTCCGCCAGTTCAAGTGTCTGGCATCTTCCGGAGTTATATTTCAGGAGATGTCCCCACTGAATTTAGCAGGCCTGAGCACTCAGGCAGATGCAGATTTTCCTGCAATCCTTATCTGAGGTTGTTTCCACTAGCTGGTTCGATGAGTCTTATACAGCCGTCTCGGAGGTCTATGTCTAAGTATCCCTTGACAATGATTTCTGCCTGGCCATGTAGGTCAAATTTTTCATTGATCAAGACTCTGATCATGACATCTTCAGACTGGAGGAATGATTGTGCAAACTTTCAATTCTCATAGCCATGTAGAAATCATATCTGTTGATGATTTCCATTCCCAAGATGATTTCCTCCATGATATCTGCCACCAGTACCTCGTGTTCGAGGAACATGTCACCAATGTCCATAATGATCTTCCTACCACGGATCTTTTTGGTCTCATCGTTGAATGGTAGCCCACGAGGTCTATTCGAGCTTCCAATGAGAGAAAGGGCATTGAGAGTAGGTACACAAACTCTTTGACGTCCGTCGGATGAATATAGCGTAAAACGAGATTTATCTGTAAAAAAACGATTCCCCAGTCCCGATCTGCAGGAGCTCGAGCAACATCCAGGCGCTGTATTACATATAGCAGGTACACGAGGCGTTAGGGTATCAGGTGAAACTGAAGAACCATGAACATCTGCTATTGCTTATGTTCGAATTTTTTCCATTATTTTCTTTTAACCTGTGTTATTTCTTCAAGAACAGAGAAATCGTTATGAATAAAAACTTAATTTATCAGAAAGAATGCGATTCCATAATTTCGAACAGCAATATCATTCAGTTTCCGAATGTAAAATGCAATTTCTGTGCATAGCAATGTATCTCAACGTATCCATTCATCCTATTCGTAGAATCGATATCAGGACATGATGAAGATGAAAGATGAAAGAAACTGTTAAAAAAAATTTGGAGATTGGTCAAAAACTTCAAAGTTATTCAAGGTTGTTCAATTCAGGCGAATTTTCTTCCGTCCCGTTTATTTTGCGGCGCAGTGTATATGTACAAGTCAAAAACGCACCCTATATATAGACACCTCTTTGTATGCATAATGAAATCTATATTTCAGAAACCGAACCCAGACATTTTACATTAGAGAATAAAATTGAGCGCATGCAAAACGAGCCATATGTATTTATACCAAATACATTTTGGACTCTTTTCAATTACATGACAATTATGACATTGTTGTTATATACGTATCTAAGGTTAATGGTTTCTGAGTAATAACCACGACCACAGTTTCCAATGTGTAATCAGGGGCGGCCTTACCCATTGCTAGGCGGGGGTTTTCGCAAGGCCCTTTTTCCTTCGTAAATCTAGTTTCACAAAGCGGTTTTAAAGTGATAGGGCTTTTACATGATCCTCTTAAATCCCTCACCCCCAAGTTGAGCCGGCAAACAGAGTATACAACCTTCGTAGCAAATGAAAAAAAGATTTTGCTTGGACACAAGACGGTGCTCCTAGGATGAGATTCCAGCTATGACTCCCACAAGGTAAAAAGTAAGAAAGTGGATTCATTTCAAGAATAACGGTTTTGGACACCACTTTTATCACCACGCATATTGGCTTCGTTATCAGATCCTTGACCTCTGCATTTTTGCAATAATGTAAACAACTGTTTTAATTCTTTTGTCATGTAATCAGTCAAACTCTCAGCTGTGGTTTTTTCGACGACTAAAAAAAACTTAAATGTTCTTTAATCTCAGGTGTATTTGTATTAAATTTTCGGTTTCGAAAAGAAGATGATAAAAATTAAACTATTTATCTTTATGATCCAGATGAACAGAATAGGAAAATCCATGGGAAATGTCACCAACTTGTTTGCATATTTCTATTAAAAACAGTGGTTTTTTATAATATTTGAATCGAAAACTTCTCTGCAAAATCCACCCTATATGCCCGAGCGATAGAAGAGATTGATTGAGGACGAGTTGTATCTAGCCCTGAAGCTCGGAACAGTTCGGGGTGGTGTTGTGCAACTTGGATACTTTTGAGTATCCGATTCTGAAGTATTATGATTATGTATTGGATAAATTCATTGGACAGTTGGCATCCAAATTTAAACTCACAAAAGCCACACTGAAAAGATATGTTTCAGAAACCAATGAATTGCATAAATTTCTTGATTGAATAACAAGAAAAATTTGAATCTATTCGAAAAATGTGAATATGACCTCCAAATGTGAATGAAAAACCAATAACAATGACAGTTTTTCATAAAAAAATATAATATAACAAAACTGAACCCAGTATTCTCATCCCTAATCACTAGATTCGAAAAAAAAACAGATTTTTGCTCTCCTTTCAGTTATTCTCTACAATGGAATGAATTCGTGCATAAGACGATAATTGAACGAATATTTCAGAGGGACTACCAACGAACGGTCAACAGGGCTATAAATATTTTGTGAGGTTCCAACATCTTTGATAAGTGAACATTATACCTAAATACTTAGATAATTTTTACCCTATTTGTAATGTGTGATTCTACATTATATTTTTTCTTCTGACCTGGTGAGCCAGACAAATGGTGCCTCAATTACATATTTGGACGTTCCGACAAGGCGCAATATTCAAAAACTACATCATGATTTTTTCAATTTTGTTTTGAATGAATATATTGGCCAACGAACTTTTTTCGAACTTACCCTCATGTTCAAACCTTTATATATAATTAAGGATCTAAGTCAATAACAAAATTTGCTTGGGTCTTTGCGCGCGAGGCGCCGGGCGATTCCCCCGTTCGCCATCCCCAAAGGCCGCCACTGTGTGTGATTCCAAATTGCAAATATGTCGTGATCGCGGTGGGATATTGTTATCCAAACAGACAATTGTTGCCGATTACGCCCGAACTCAATTTCAGATATAAAAGAATATAGAAATTCAGAAATAAAAGTATATACATGTGGGATCCGAGATTTTATTTAGAATAGGTTAATTAATATTGTAGCTTTTAATTTTAACCTACGGCACTGAACTCAAGTGAAGTACTTCCCAGTGGGTTTATCAGTAGTGTTGGGTAGTACACGTTTTAAAATTGAGTTTGTAAAAGCAGCCTCACTTTTGTACTTAAGCGGTACAGTGTACCACTTCCAATGAGGCGAGGCGTTCATGACGCGATAGGCAGTCGAGACAAAATTTGTTCTACTACATACTGTGTCGCTCGCAACTGGACCGATGATGCAAAAGGGGGATAACGTTATTACGTTATGCGTTAGAGTTGAAGCGCTCATTGTAGTACAAACTCCCTGTATATTCGACGGTCGGAAAACCAATCCTAATTTTGTTATGTGGAATAACCACAAATCATTTATTATGAATTACTTCTTTGTGGTTACGAAAACGAAAAAAACATAGTGTTCACGTACAGATATCAGAAATATTGAAGGAAGGCGATAGTAAAGGGAGACAAAACTTCAAAATTGGAAATCATTCGACCGATTAGTTCAAGATTTATTTAACTGTGAGATTTCACTCATACGATGAACATCACCTGTATACCCCAAACAAAGGCACTCAGGCGATTAAAACCTCTTGATACGAGTTCAGCCTGATGAAATTAATTCAATGGTATCCGTTTGTTGCATTCCTCCTGGGACACCCTGTATAGATTCACTATATTATTTCAGAATGGAGAAAAATACATTTATGAATATATTGGAAACACGCAACAGCAATGAAGGAGGAAAATAATCAAAAAAATTTAATTTGTATTTTGAATTGGTGTAAAAGATTTAGGGAAGTGGTTTTTCAACAGAATATCCTCAAACCACCTCAAACCAACAAAATTTAATAAAAAAGGCAGAACTGCAAAAAACAATGCTGTTTTTTTGAGCGAAAAACCCCGAACAAAATTTGCATTTAGACACCTTAAAATTGTGAGTAACGTATTGGTCGGTCCCTAACAACTTGACGCAAAGGTCCCAAGTGAAAATCACCGCATTCGCCTTGATATGAGAAATTTCCTAACCGCAGAGATTCGGAAAATAGGAAATATGGCTCTCGCTGAAGTTGAGGGATAAACCAGCCAGCAGTATACATACATCAAAGATCATAAGGGAGAGGATTCGTTATTCTCGTCAGGAACTTGTCGGTATCGACGAGAACATCAGATATTTAGAAAATAGTCTTATAATGATCTTAACACCAGCAGACTGGGCCTTTGTCAGTAACATAACCCAGAAATCCATGGAGGGGCGAATGTACGAAACGCCTCAAAAATAAATTCTCATGCTTACAGGAATCATCTGTTTCTTCAGTTCCGAACGGAAAAGAAACTGTTGTTAACTTGTCCAAGAGGACATTGACATAAGAGGAGAAATCTGTCCTTGAAAAAGGAAGCAATTTCTCCATTCGAACAAAACAAATTCCGGTGGAGAATATAGTGGCCAATGTTGAGGCAGCAATTCGGTCTTTACCTGAGGCTACGGCTGAGGAAGTGAGGACTGAAGCTGCAAGGATTATCAGAAAGGCTAAACCAACAAAAAGTAATATAAATTTCAAGGAATACCAAGCCATAAAGAATCTCAATGGGGACACATCCGTCGTGATCCTTCCAGCTGACAAAGAAAACGCGACGGTAGTTAATGGATTCCTCCGACTATGATTCCAACATGAGGGAGTTGTTAGAGCCTTCAAACTACAGGAAACTTAGAAGAGATCTGCCAACCTCATCCAGACTCAAACAATCAAAGGCTCTCATAAAAGTTTCATCTCTTGATGAAGAAATTAAAAAGAGAATTTGTAAGAGTGAAGCAAGGGCTCCGCGCATATACGGACTTCCAAAAATTCACAAGGATAATGTCTCATTAAGACCGATTGTCAGTGCCATCGAGCTCTTTGAACTTACAACCAGCTACTTTCAGTGAAAATTCGAGTTTTATGAACAAATAGACGGTGTCGCCATGGGAAACCTTCTAAGTCCTGCAATTGCGAATTTCTTCATGGAAAAATTCGAAAAAAGTGCTATCGAAACGGCATCAAGGAAACCATCCTCGTGGCTACGTTATGTGGACGATACTTTTGTCGTTTGGAATCACGAAGATGAATAATTGCAAGCATTCTTAACCCATCTTAACAGTAAGCACCCAAACATGCAATTCACTATGGAAATTGAAAAGGATGGTGCACTTCCATTTCTAGACGTCCTAGTAACTAGAAAGCGTCATGGGAAACTAGGACACAGGGCTTATAGAAAACCAACCCACACTGACAGATGTCTTCACAAGGAGTCTAATCATCACCCAAAACAGAAACGAGGAGTTATCAAAACATTTGTAGAGAGAGCACGACGTTTATGCGAGCTGGAATTTCTGGAGGATGAACTTGAACATTTACAGCATGCATTCAGTGCCAATGGATATAATGCCAAAAAAATTCAGAAGGCAATAAGACCAAAACATTCCACACGAGGTGATAACACATCACAAATCACCCCGAATGGGAGAACCATCTTACCATACATCACCCAAGGTCACAGATAAAATTGGTAGAATACTGAAAAGCCACAACATCGAGACCAAGAGCGCACCCAGGATTACATTTCGGGGGGGCTGCATCAGCATGCATCTCTGTCGTATGATCGAAAGTCTCAATTTTTGTATAACAAAAATGAATCTTGGGAGAGGCTGCAGCCCCTTGGCTCCCCCCCTGCGTGCGCTACTGATCGAGACCGTTCATGAGCCGACACAAAAACTTGGGCAATAATGATCAGAACTACCAAAGACAAAGTCGACCCACTTTCACAAGCCGGTATTTACAGGATACCTTGTGACTGCGGCAAAGTCTATATTGGTACAACAAAGCGAAGTATCAATACAAGAATTAAGGTGTACACGAACGATGCTGTACATTGAATCAGACGGAAAAATCCGCATTAGCGGAACATGCTCTGACAGATGGACACAATATAGATTTCTCAAAAGCGGAGATTATTTCAAATATGTATCAAAAATTACTAGCCCAGGCTGAATATGGAAGCCATTGAAATTTATAAACATGAAAATAACATAAACCGCAAAGAAGAGACTCCTTTTTTACATAGCGCCTGGTTACCGACCTTAAAAAAACAAAGATGGAGACTATACGAAGCGGGAACGATGGGCAAATCAATATCGCGCACGTAGACGCGCCACCTTTTCCCGCCATAAATCGGGCTGCAGATGACGCTTCCAGTTTGAACACGTCAGTGTCAGAAATTCAGCGTTGGAGGTACAATCTTAGACCAAGAATCCTCTGAAGATGCCTACCGAAGTTGTACGCGAAACGTTAGGTGAAATTATTTCTAATGGACCGCGGCCAATAAGCCCGGAAGACTCTTTCAATATCAAAGATCATAATATTTGACATACATTTTACAAATATGGAACACAGAACTTCTCGAAAAGATTTTTCTCTAATTTAACATATCTGTTCATTTTGTGCAACATCTTGTAGAAAAAAAATCGTGAGGGATTATCCCAGTTTTCATGGTTATACTTATAACCATGAAAACTACGGAACTGGGAGAAATCCTTTTAATATTAAAAGGATTTTTCCTCGAGCTTACCACACCAAACCAAAGCAAACCATAGTTAACTACACGAATTTCTTCCCGGCGTAGTTAGAATCATGACGTCACAGTCAACTACACCAGGCACCAGGATATCAATCTCTCAATCTGATGGTTTGTTACTTGAAAAGTGAGATAGAGGGACTGACACTTCCCTTTGCACTCATCTGCCATAACTAACCACAAAGGGCACTAAGGTAACCATGACGTCATTAAGTTGACTAACTACCACAACTATTATTCATCTATGCTAACCATGGAGGTAGAAGAAGGGGAGGTAGCATATCCTATGTTTCCCTTGCTATGAAATGTCACCAAAAATCCGCCATGTTGCGGAGCCAAATTTGTGGCGGGAATTTTGTATATTTGAATTTTTACAATTCGAAGTTTGTTCGATTCTCTTTTAATGACCAGAAGATGAATAAATAATGATCGAAACAAATCAAGGAGACAAAATATCATAAAGAATTGCTTCTAATGAATTGGTGAGTTGAATTACGTACGGAATGAATAATTTGTTCCTGTAACTAATTATACATTCTATTTTTTCAATTAAGGTACATACAAATTCAGATAATATGCAATGAAACAAATAGGTAAATTATCTCGTGTACCCCTATCAATTAAAGTTGTATGCAACAATAATTAAACCATGTATTTACAAACGTCAAAAAATTCAGCTTTTCACCATTAATTTTCGAGTAAGATCAGCATATGCTGTACAAAAAACCATTTCTTATATGTTTTTCCACTACATACAACTGCCAAAACCAACGAACGAATAATAAATAAGGCCAAAATTGCAGAACCTACAGTTTAAAATACCTCGAAGTCGGCCATCTTGGTTTGCCAAATCCGGATTTGTTTTGGTGACACTTTTCAAACGTTATGCCCCCTCCACTTTCTTTACCTCCATGATGCTAACTACACTGCTGTAGTTAACTGCAGGAAAAATCTCTTTATTTATCTATGTTGGTTGTCTCATAGGCGGAAATAGGAGGGGTGACCAAGAGAAGAGTCTATCGTCTCTGGAGGTGACACAGATTTTCTCGGTGGCCATCCAAAAAAGGAAGAAGAAAAGCGAGGTCCGCGGCCTACGATATTTAACAGGGCAGAATGTTGCTTTAAAATGCGACGTTGTCGGAACCCCCGCAAGGGGTTGTACTAGGCTCAGAGTGGTACGACCTGGCACTTGCAGTTCGGTTTTAAGAGTAATATGTGATATAGTTCCGCATCAGAAATTCGACCAGGAAACGTATAAAAAAGTGTGTGTTTTTTTCGTGTTCGAGTGATCGGTTTTTCAATCAATAAATAAAGTGAAAATGAGTGTTGCAGTTGCAAGGCTCGTGTTTGTGATTGAATTCTTCGTTCAGTGTTCATATCTGGAAGGATATTCAGCGATAAAGTTTTTCATTGTAATATTTATTGAAATTTCATTTGGAAATCTCCGTTGTGAGTACTATGCCTCTTACTTGTGCAGTGCCGGGTTGCAAAAGCAATTATAAATCTACTAATGAGAAGGTGTCGGTATTCAAATTTCCGAAAGATCCCGCGAGGAGAAGAAAATGGCTTAACGCAATTCATAGAGAAAGTAGTTTTAAAGTCAACGATAACAGTGCAGTTTGTATAAAACATTTTGTAGATTCCCATATTTTGAGAAATAACTCTTATCCAACCGAGGAAGGTTCAGTTATTAATAAATACCCCGAAAAATTCCTAAATTAACTGATGATGCATTTCCTTCAATTTTTCCAAATCAACCGAGTTACATGACGCCTTCAGTTAGGTACTCCGGAAAGAACTGATCCTGAGGTACAAATTTTAAGTTATATTATGCGTCTCGTCCTCTAGATCATTTAATGTAGTATACCCAATTCTGTAAGAAGTGATCACATGTTCAAAGTAAGAAAAAGAAATTGCTTGAATTTCTATGGTAATAACCCCACTTTCTGCTATAACCCCACGTTCCCAAGGAAGCCGAGTCATTATTCTTTTTTGTGAAGAAGTGATACGTTGTGTGTATACTGTGTGTAACAGCAAAAAAGTGTTCATACAACATGGGACGAACAAAAAGTCAAAAAGATATTATTCAACAAGTTCTAGTACAAGCTCTTCCGAAGAGGAAGAGGCTCGTATCATAAGATTAAAACGAGAAATAAAAAAGCTGAAAAAATCGCCGTTATAGAAGCCCCTCACAGTCCACGTGGTCAACAGATGTTGTCACCACCTCGGCCTTGAGGCCTAAAGGAAAATACGAGGGATGGCTTATCTCGGTGTGAGTCAAAATGAACGATCTGAGAATTCCTATAAAGGAATCTCTCTAACCTTAACGAATATTTTTATTTTTTCAGCAGTAACTTGATACGTCCCGAAGGGACGATATCATAGCCTTCAAGGTTGAGTTACTTGATATATCCTAATATTTTTATTTTTACAGCAGTAACTTGATACGTCCCGAAGGGACCATATCATAGCCTTCAAGGTTGAGTTACTTGATATATCCTAATATTTTTATTTTTACAGCAGTAACTTGATACGTCCCGAAGGGACCATATCATAGCCTTCAAGGTTGAGTTACTTGATATATCCTAATATTTTTATTTTTGCAGCAGTAACTTGATACGTCCCGAAGGGACGATATCATAGCCTTCAAGGTTGAGTTACTTGATATATCCTAATATTTTTTTGCAGCAGTAACTTGATACGTCCCGAAGGGACGATATCATAGCCTTCAAGGTTGAGTTACTTGATATATCCTAATATTTTTTTGCAGCAGTAACTTGATACATCCCGAAGGGACGATATCATAGCCTTCAAGGTTGAGTTACTTGATATATCGTAACTTGATACATTTCCAAAGGGAATGCTATCATAGCCTTATCAAGGTTGAGTTACTTGATATAGTGCACTTGGAGAATTACACCACTGAAAACTTGATAGGTCCAAAAGGAACCTCACCGAGCAACAATAGATTATTGTTAATTTATCGTAACTAGATACATTTCCAAAGGGAATGCTATCATAGCCTTTTCAAGGTTGAGTTACTTGGTGCACTTGGAGAATTACACCTAAAACTAGATAGGTCCAAGAGGATCCTCATAGAGCAACCGGAAAAATCTGAAAACAGATTCGTGTTCTGCATATCAAGGTTAGTGTTTACTGAATTTTTCATGAATTTTGAGATTTTTGGCACAGTCTAGACAATTACCAATCGTAACTTAATACATTTCCAAAGGGAATGCTATCATAGCCTTTTTCAAGGTTGAGTTACTTGATTCAGTGCCCAAAGAGAATTACAAATATAACTTACTAAAATAATCCTCATCAAGCAACAATAGATTATTGTGACCTTATCGTAACTTTGGTTCAGTTACTTGATATAGTGTCCAGAAAGATTTACACCTTTAACTTGATAGATCCTAAAAGAACCCCTATCAAGCAACAATAGTTGCTGAATTGTTGATTCACCTTAACTTGATACATCCCTAAAAAGAACTGATCCTTCAAGGTTGAGTTTCTTAATATAAGGTGTCCTGAAAAGCATTCAGGCAATAACAATGAATAAATTGGATGGTGTGTTAACATAATATGTTCTTATCTTATAGGTCAACCAAAAATAGATATTGTCTATGTTATGATATCTACAGATGAAAATGATAATTATCAAAAAGGGTAAAACTCCAGTGTTTTTGAATTTTAGGTATGAACAAAGCCCAAAAGAAAAACCCACAGAAGGATTGCTGATGGATGAAGGGACATTCTCAAATAAGGTTTGCCCTGCTCCGATGATCCAATCATAAGAACGCCTGCTCCACAATTTGAGGGTCCCCGGGTTTGAATCCCGAGAGAATTAATTAGGGTTACTAAAATCGTCTGCCTGAAGGTGCGGTTTTCTTTGGATGGTCTGTCGACCATTTTTTCCAGGCTGCAAACCATCAAGGTTTATCTCTGTTTTGTTAGAATTATGAATTATTAATTCGAGCCAAGAAATGGGATATGAGTGCAAAATCACAAAACTAGATTGCTGCGGCTATAACAGCTAAGGCTCCAATTGGAGTCATCAACCCTAATAGTATGCCCATTTAATCCCTTAGCTTTGCAGGCTAACTCTTGGCAAGATTCATTTCTTTGAATTGTCCTGACTAATGGACTCATTTTAATATTTACATGAATATTAAGATCATTTAAATAGTAGACTACCGTAGATGCTATTTATCTCATAACTTAAATCTCACAAGTGATAGTATTTAAACAAAAATTTTTCAAAATGAATTTGACATGATTTCTAACTTGAAAATTATTTTACTAGGATAATGGTTCTCATTTCAGAAGAAGGGAGAACAATTGTTTTTTGAAGTTTATATCTTTTATTTTCCCTTACATCAGGAAATTACAGAAAGATATATAACCTTAATGAAAAGATCAAAAATACCAAGACACGAAAAGGGGACCTCCTGAAGATAAGCGAAAAACCAACAGCACAGGCAAGAACAAGGCCACCCTGGCCTTCAAACTCGATGAAAGAGCATCAAAACTGCTTCTACAAAACATCTAGTTAACTTGGAAAAAACTGAAGAGGTAAATTGCCATGCTTTGATTTTCATCAATAGGTGGATAACATTGACCAGAGAGGGGGTCTCAAGCAAATATATCCAGTAAGAGATGATTTATCTCCAGGATATTTGGGATTTAACAATCTAATGGCTACTAACCCGATCCTAATTTGATAGCTTTGAATGATTTTGCCTGGGCAAGACAATTTACGTTAGAGAACCACAAGATGTTGCCATTTAGTATTTTCTCATAATTCATTGGAAATAGTTGATGTAACAGATGAATATCATTTGAGATCTCTTCATGAACTGCATCAGAAATATTTGGGCTTCATGCTTGATAGTTTTTATATTTATATTTTAGCATTTGGCCTTAAAACTCCACAAAATACTTAGATCTGGTTGATAACGAGCAAACTGGAAACTTAGAAAATTGGAAAAATATTTCGGGTGTCAGTATCTGCTTTAAGGAAGTTGATTATAGCTGGAACTTGAGAAGTTCCTAGAGTTTTTAGGTTTCTAATCAGTACGTGTTGATGAAATAAGAATTCCACATTCTGTCGAGACGAATTCAATGTGATGGAAGACGCTGATCTTTTTCCAAATAGTTTTAGGCCCCCAGTTTTTGGTTATTAAAAACCTCAAGTGTTGTTTCACAAAAGGGGGGGGGGAACTCGCTACTATGCCTTGCGGGAAATTTGATATACAAGTTTGATTCATCTATGGTTGGAAAATAGGAATTTTTTTACGGCATGCATTTTATATTTCATCAACCAACAATGTAAAAGCAAATGAGCTATCACATATTTAACCAGTAATAACAAGGTGTTCCTTACATTAAAGACAATCCAGGAAAAATGAATTAATTCAAAGGTGGATCTATTTGCCTTTATTAATAAGAAATGTTTGCCTTTTCATATCCTGACACTTAAGTCTGGAAAATGTGCAGCATTTTCTGAATCAATCTCAATTTCTCCTTATACTTCTAGTTATAGGAAATTATAACAGGAGGAACAGAAGAGTTACAGTTGATTCAGAGTGGTCTATACTCAGCCGTGTTTTAACTCTCTACTAAGGGAAAAAACCCATTAGCTACAATCCTTCTGAGTTATTTGTTTCAATTGATAATAAACCACTTTCACCTTGCAGGAAAATTACCCTAATTGCAGGAGTGTTATCATTGGGTGTCTTGGGAAAAATGGTTAAGCTGAAGAGGAGATTAAGACGATCATTCTGAGTTTTAAACTTGAAGATTTTTTAGAGGAGTTTACAAGCTCTGATCTTTCTTGCCAAAGTACAATGTTATTTGGAACCCTATAGTGTTACTAGATTATTTGCTACCTTATTTGCAATTATTACAACATTGAGTTTCCAGACACCAGCTGTAATTGAAACTGAATATAGAATTGACAGACAAGAGGAACATCATAAAGATATCTAACAGGATCAATTCCCTTGACAGTCTGATCAACCGAAATGTATCAAGTTAAATTTCAATGAAAGGAGTTACCAAGTTACCTCCTATGGAATACTGTTATCATTGTTTAATCGTAATACTGTTATTCTGTCCGCAGACAAAACCTTTGTGAAGACATTTGTAAATGTGTTGGATTCTGTAGAATCCCTTCTTTTCTTTTTTGCTTATTCATGTTGTACTATTGTGGCTCTGAACATCTACATTAAATGATCTAGAGGACGAGACGCATAATATAATTAAAAGATTAAACGAACTTACCTTAAGTGAAGTTTGATCTTAATTATATGTAGCGTCTCGTCCGAATAGATCATTCCCTCCCTCCCTTGCCCAAGCATACAGTACAACATGATTATTTCAACACTTAGAATATAAAATATATAAAGATATTCTAAGGTTGAACAACATGGTTACGTTCAGAAGCACTCAACTGTTAACATACATTTTGTATTCTTATTTCTGAACGCTAAGTTGAGTGATTGATGAGTCTGATAAGACTAATAATTTGCATTACCTTAATTTTTGATACCCTGTTTCAAAACGTGTACTACAAAATGGGCTATGCGCATCTAAGCGGTCCAATGAGGTATTAAGTATCCAACTGCTTGGTGTAGGCATGAATCAAGAGCTGTTGTGAGACATCAATCTATCCATTAATTTGCTACCGCTTCCTCAATTCACTCAACAGTGGTTGCGTTTACGAAGTTCTGAACGTAGACTTTAGCTTTGAAAATAATGACTCGGCTTCCTTGGGAACGTGGGGTTATAGCAGAAAGTGGGGTTATTACCATAGAAATTCAAGCAATTTCTTTTTCTTACTTTGAACATGTGATCACTTCTTACAGAATTGGGTATACTACATTAAATGATCTATTCGGACGAGACGCTACATATAATTAAGATCAAACTTCACTTAAGGTAAGTTCGTTTAATCTTTTAATAATATTTTCCTTAATAATTATTCTAAAATGGTTAGTGATAGAATCCCAAGAAATGTTCTTTCCGATAGGAAATTACTTACTTTTAACCGTTAGATATCAGAATTGTTTTTGTTTATTCAGAGTTTATTTTTAGTTTTATATAACCGATTTTAAATTTTAATTAAAAGTTTTTATTCATGCAGAGTTTATTCTTGTTGAATTTCTGTTTTATAGGATTTATTTTAAGTTTAAAGATCAGCAGTCAGAATGTAATCGTTTTCGACAGCGAAATAATAATACTTTTTTTCTCTTTTTATGTCCATTCACCTACTTCATTAGCCTCAGAAAGTAAAATAATTTTAATTCTGATTGTGATCTTGTGGAACTCAATACAAGAGCTACTTCCTCGTGGTGAGTTCTGGTTTATTTCGATAAAATATTAAGAAATCATTCGCAGATAAACGAAATGCTGTTTTGTTTTCCCCCTACAGTTCTTTATTAAATTGTGAATTGAAATAAATTCGAAATTATATCGAAAACAGTGCGAATTGCCTAAGAAAACCGTATACTTTCTATATCTACGCCTGCCACTAGGCCCGTTGCTGGTAACAATGGCAACGTCTAACCTTCCGGCCTGTTAGATTTAGTAAGCCGTGCGAGGTCCCATTACATTACCGTAGAAAATGACAAAAATCCAGTTGAAGAAATGTTAGCCCTTTCCCCAGAATTGATAAGAGTTGAAAAGCTTAAAAATTATCTTATCTATCGCTTGAAAACAAAAACTCGATAACAATTAACAAAAATGTGCAACTGATTCGCACAAATAAGTTCAAATATAGCAAATAACGGGTAAATATCAAAATTTGAGAAAATAACAGTAGTTGTGAACATTAACCTCAACATCCCCAAAACGGGCGCAACAAAATTTACCGAGTGCTAGCAACGTTATTTGAGTCATGTTAGGCAACATTACCACGAACAGAACTATAAAAATTATTTTCTATTCTTTCAACTTGAAATTTTTCATTTTTCTTCGAAAATTAAAGTTACCAAAACACAATGAAACAAATGTTAATTCAGTATCATTTTATTGAAGATAAAAACTTGCTGATAGCTTAGAAGATGGTAATTGGATTTCAATATAAAAACAACAAGTATGAAATAAAGCCTTGTCTGCAATAATACTGCAAAAATTGGAATGGAACAAGTGATTTGTTTTAATCAACTTCTTCGATGGTAGGTCCAGCACCGCCAGCTCCACCAGGTGCAGCGCCTGCTCCTGGGAAGCCACCTGGCATACCACCAGGCATACCGCCAGGAACTCCACCAGCACCTTGATACAAGGCGGTGATGATTGGTTTGCAGATATTTTCCAATTCTTTGTGCTTGTGCTCATATTCTTCCTTCTCTGCCAATTGATTGGCATCTAACCAAGCAATAACTTCATTGCATTTTTCCATGATGGTAGTCTTATCGGCTTCGCTGATTTTGCTCTTGAGGTTATCATCTTCGATAGTGCTTTTAACATGGAAGCAGTACGATTCCAAGCCGTTTTTAGCAGCGATTGTGCTCTTTTGCTTCTCGTCCTCGCTTCGGTATTTCTCAGCATCATTGACCATACGTTCAATATCTTCCTTACTGAGACGACCTTTGTCATTTGTAATGGTGATCTTGTTCTCCTTATTTGTGGTTTTTTCAATTGCTGTTACATTCAAAATACCATTGGCGTCGATATCGAATGTTACTTCAATTTGTGGGACACCACGTGGCGCAGGTGGAATACCAGTCAATTCAAATTTACCCAAAAGGTTGTTATCCTTTGTCATGGCACGTTCTCCTTCATAAACCTGGATGAGTACTCCAGGTTGATTGTCAGAGTAAGTGGTGAAAGTCTGGGTTTGCTTAGTTGGAATGGTGGTGTTCCTTTTAATGAGAGCAGTCATCACTCCTCCGGCAGTCTCGATACCAAGAGACAATGGCGTGACATCGAGAAGAAGCAGATCTTGAACTTCCTCAGACTTGTCACCATGCAAAATGGCGGCTTGAACAGCAGCACCATAGGCAACAGCTTCATCAGGATTGATAGATTTGTTAAGTTCCTTTCCATTGAAGAAGTCTTGGAGGAGTTTCTGTACTTTAGGGATACGGGTGGAACCACCAACTAAGACGATGTCATGGATTTGAGTCTTGTCCATTTTGGCATCACGGATGGATTTCTCAACTGGTTCCATGGTGGACCTGAAGAGATCAGCGTTCAATTCTTCGAACCTAGCTCTGGTGATGGAGGTGTAAAAATCAATACCCTCAAAGAGAGAATCAATTTCAATGCTGGCTTGAGTAGAGGATGATAGAGTACGCTTGGCCCTTTCACAAGATGTACGGAGACGACGCAGGGCACGTTTGTTGGTGGTCAGATCTTTCTTGTATTTACGTTTGAATTCTTGTACGAAATGGTTGACCATCCTGTTGTCGAAATCTTCTCCTCCCAAATGAGTGTCACCAGCAGTGGACTTGACTTCAAAGATACCATCTTCAATGGTTAAAATAGAGACATCAAAGGTACCACCACCCAAATCGAAAATAAGTACGTTCCTTTCACCAGTAGCTTTTTTATCTAAACCATAGGCGATAGCAGCAGCTGTAGGTTCATTAATGATACGAAGTACTTGGAGGCCAGCAATGGTACCAGCATCTTTGGTAGCCTGTCTTTGAGAGTCATTGAAGTAGGCAGGTACAGTGATAACAGCATTGGTAACTCCTTTTCCTAAGTAAGCTTCTGCTGTTTCCTTCATTTTGGTGAGAACCATGGAACTTACTTCTTCTGGGTAAAATGTTTTGCTTTCGCCCTTGTAATCAACTTTGATTTTGGGTTTCCCACCATCGTTGATAACTTCAAAGGGCCAGTGTTTCATATCAGCTTGGACAGTAGTATCATCAAAACGACGCCCAATAAGACGTTTTGCATCTGAAAAATAAGAAAGATATTGTCAACATAGCTACACTATGATGTAAATTATGTATAGCACATCCATAATTCAAGTATTGAAACAAGCACGGTGGTTCAACTTTCAAGAACACATAGCTTTAAGCATGCAAAAAATTCAAACCATGGACTGCTTTTTCAAATTCTTAAAAAGAAACTGCTCGCACAGTATTATCACCAAAGGGGAAGTTTGTTATTCTTGAGATAGGTTTCATAGAACTTCAATTGTCTGATTAAACACTTTCAAGCTGATTAGAGGCACCAGGATTAATTGAAATTTCAAATCAGCTGATTCGATTAGCTCTTGTTCATGTGAGCTTTTTTCATCAGACACTAAAAGATTTATGAAACGGACCTTGAAGTCACTTTTGGAAGAATTCAGTGAGAAGTAGTGTTCATATAATTTTGAAGTATCTGCCTCTCCTGAACATTTTGCAAATTTTGGCATCAATTCTTCCTTAAAGTATCTATACAAGCACCAGCGAACTGCAGAAATGTAGATCCACAGTTTTGTTATCACTACACATGCACAGATAATCGTTAAGTCCCAGCCAGCACAGTTTCGCCAAATCGCTTGAGAAACTACCGTGTGTAGAGCGATTCCTTCAGATCTCATCGACAGTTCAGAACTTCCAAACTATTAATTATCTCACAGCCAAAATTGGAGATTCAGCTAGTAGAATCTGCAGATCTGAACTGAACGTGTACGGTCAAATTTAGGATGGACTGCAGTCCGCGGACTGTCAGTTTTCGATTTTCAGATCAGGTCTTACGATTTAACTGTATCGTGTGTAGTGCGCTACATAATTTGTCCAACATGATTTCAACAACAGATCATCATCACAAAATTATTTCTCCATAGAAAACGAACATAATGTGATCATTACTTTTTTTGACCTTGGCCTGAAGAATTTCTATATTTGAGAAAAACCTTCATGGACTGACCCTATAAGGCATCATACTGGAGATCAATACACAGTTCTGAATAATGTTTTTTCATGTTTTAATTATGCACCAATTTACTAATGAAATTGAGATGTGCTTAGATTCAAATTCCGTCTAAAAAAGATTTCGTCTTGTGACATAGAGGTTAATTCATTCCAGGTTCCGAAATACGAGCAGGTTCGGTAATTGCCTAGACTGATCCAAAAATCTCAAAATTTGACGAAAAATTCAGTAAGCCCTAAACTTGATATGCAGAACACGAATCTGTTCAAGATTTTTCCGGTCAGTCTTGGTTTTGCTAAAAAGGGAGGTTATCTTAACCATACACTTCATTTTTCCAGTAAGTTTTAATATCTTAGAGTTTCATGGACTTTTTTTCATTATAAATTCGATATTCTCGATTTTTTTCTTAATTTATAGTGTTCTTTATTATTGAATCTTCGTAAAATGTGATGATTACAGAGTGTTGACATTCCGGTTATATGATAGCCAACTTCAATTCTACGTCAACAGCGCAATATCATGTGATTCGTATGACTTCGTAGAAATGAAGTTTTCCCCATATCACCGGATTTTAAACACTCAGGAATCATCACATTTACGGAAATTCAATAATAAAGAAGACTATAAATTAAGAAAAAATCGAGAATATTGTATTAATAATGAAAAAAAGTCCACGAACCTCTAAAATATTAAAACTTACTTGAAAAATAAAGTGTTTGGGTAAGATAACCTCCAAAGACTTTGAGAATTTTTTTAAGAAAATCAAAGACCGACCGAAAAAATCTGAAAACAGATTCGTTTTCTGCATATCAACTGCTAACTGAATTTTTCGTCAGATTTTTGGATGAATCTAGACAATAACCAAAATTAAACCTGCTTGTATTTCTAAATCTTGAACGAAATTAACCCATATATCACAAGGCAACTTCTATTTGTAGATAGAAATAGAAACTAATCACACCTCAATTCCATTAGCAAATTGAGGCATAATTAAGACATGAAAATACACTCTGAAAATGATGCCTTGTCTGTCCATGAAGGTTTTCTACAAATACGGAAATTCTTCAGGCCAAGGTCAAAGATCGATTTCTGTAGTCGCAATGGATCAATTACTTACCAAAAATTGTGTTATTGGGGTTCATCGCCACCTGGTTTTTGGCGGCATCTCCAATAAGACGCTCGGTGTCTGTAAAAGCGACATAGGAGGGTGTTGTCCTGTTTCCTTGATCGTTGGCGATAATTTCAACTTTTCCATGTTGGAAAACACCGACACAAGAGTAGGTGGTTCCCAAATCAATACCAACTGCGGGTGCTTTGGCCATCTGCGAAGGAATTAAGAATTAAAGATAAATTAAATGCTGAAATGCCTTTGATAGCAAATTAAAAATTACTCATCGAGTCAATGCAACTATTGAAACTAGCATTTTATGACAAATAATTATGACATGTTTTAAAATAGAAAATTAAGGGATTCTTACCTTTTCTTTATATTATACTAAGGTTGCAGACAATACTTCAATAAATACTTAATACTAGCTTACAGCTTAGTTGCTCAACAAGAAATCGGAAGAGGTGAGGTAAAATGGCTGTTTATATACGGGGTCGCAAAGATGCTTCTAGAAGCTTGGGGACGGCGACCAATAGGAAATCATTTTTTCAGTGACGTATGTCATGCGTTGTTTCCGCCTGGTCGATAATAATTCTAGCAAATTCTAGAAAAATTATAATCTATCGTGAATTCCTTCAGGATAATAATAGATTTGAATTAATTATCCTAAAACTTTCTTCAATTTCATCTTGTAATCATAATTCAAATATTGAGTATATGATTTTATTAATTTAAACGGAAATAGGTGGGTGGGATGTTTTGGCGGTTAAAAATCTTAATATAAAGAAATAAGATCATTCTGCAATTACTGACTACCTATACATTAATCGATTTCAAGCGAATGACCGGTAAATACCGCAGTTATTGTTGGTTATGCCCTTGGTTATAGCCCTTACTCAAATGAATGGCCTGTCTGAATGACCAAAAGCGCTTGAATGCAGTTGGTAAATACCAATGATAACCGGTTATTCGCTTGAAATCGATTATTAATTTTTAATGGTTTTGAGATATGTATCTTTTTTATCTGTTCAATTTTCATTTTCGAATGTATAAGAGCATCTTTGAATTAATTTTTCAGTGTTTCTTCCTCAAATGTATGAGCAGCTAGAAACTCATTTGTATTTTGCCATGCGGCCATGCCTTCGAGACTTGTCGAAGTTCGAGTTAGAAGACTGGGTGTGCTCTGTCTAGGCTTATAAAATTACGACATGAACGATTATAAACATAGACTTATCATAAGGATAATACATACAGAAATATTTCTTTGTATCTGATTGTCTCAAGATGAGAACAGCAACCAAATGAGTCAGCTGAAATTCACAAGGATCCAACTAATAATAATATATTTGCAAGTTGTCTTCTATAGGAAATCATCAGGGTACCTATAACTGTTCATCATTGCCCATCTGCTATTTTGATTTCGAAATTTTGTCCTAGTATAGTATAGTATTTTTTTAACTATTACTAACCTAACCTTATCCAACGAACATTAAGTTTTCGTCTAAAATCACCTGAGTGAAGGCAAAATTCATTAGATTATGTGAATGATTTTCTATGCATCCTTAACTCACTTGCCCTAAGGAGAAATTTATACAGGCCGACCTTATTCCACAATCCCTTAACTTCTAAGGGAAAAAAAAACATTCAGATCTGAGTATAGTGTAAACCATACATAGCATTGTACCGTTGATTGATACTTCAATCAATGATTGTTCCTATTGTCTAAGGCAAAAAAAAGTTTAGATATGAGTATAAACCATGGCATTGTACCTATCTCCAACTATGTTTCAGATATTCTTATCGTATACTTCAGAAATAATGATTTCAATGCTAGCATGAACTTGCCTTATCCGTTGATTGAAGTATATGTTATGTTTTCAGGGCCGGATTAACCCCAGGGCAATTGTCCAGGGCGAATTCCGAATTGGGGCGAATCCCTGTTCGTTTTTTATTAAATAATCATTTTTGTAATGTGGGGTGCGAAAAAAATATATAATGCCCAGGGCGCCAAGTGGTCTCAATCCAGCCATCAACGCTAAGGCGTTAGTTAAGACTAAACACAACCCAATCGAGTTTTTTACTACCAGAGAGGGTACTACAAGTACATCAGCCAAATATGGGATACCTCATGGTCATAATTTTCTTGTTTAACTGATTACAGTCATCCAACAAAATGAGTTTCAAATAGGTACGTACAACGTGGAGCGCACAACGAAACTATTTGTACCTAAGCATTATTCAATATTTTTTATGAAGATCGCATAATATGGCATTGACTAATGTTCCCTCGATTCCGCAAAAACACATGGTGCTAAAATCTAGAATATGTCTGAACATTAGGATTGATGTCATTAAACAATTAATGACCGAGTGGTTAAAATGCCTCAACCGATAAGTAATTATAGGTATATATTTATTATAACTACCTACCTATCACAAATTATTTTATTACTGAAATATGAATGTATCTAAACAGCAGTTTCAATTGGGCCTGATTTGATTAGAGCTATGATAAATTTCTGTTTGTGGTTTGATAGACAGCTACTTATATTCCTCACAAACAGATAAGATATTTTTAAATTAACCTTGCTCCAAGTCTTTGATTATTTTTGATCCTTAGATATTTTATAAAATGTCAAATGATCTCATTAGTGCAGTAGTGTAAGAAATCTTACGATTTAATGTCCGTTGGGAGATTAGTAGGTAAAAACCGCAGAAATCAAATGCAAGTCTATTATAGAGAGATCATTATAAATTTCCCCCAACACTAGCAGTTACCCTGCTGGAACGTTCACTTAAGCCAAACAACCACATCCAATCATTAAATTTTGAAGTTACTCTACTGCAGGCAAGGAATAACCCAGAGCTCTTTAGTAGAATCTTAGGTTTAAAGAAAAATGTTTTTTCAAAATTTGTCATAAATAAAGAAACTGATCCCGATCTTATGAAAATATATTAGATTCTAGATCCTTGCACAGGCTTTCATAGACTCTATTTTGGCAGATACCTGGTTTGAAGAAAATGTAAAGAAAGTAACACTAACATTCAATTATTTTAATGAATTGAACAGAAAAATGTGAAAACAAAGTTTTTTCATTGGGGTAAAACAAAACAATCATTATTCAAATATATCAATAATGAGTAATATAAACAAATATCCTCAAAGTTGTGGAAAAGGAACGATTTCTCATTACTCAGGAAAAGGAATAACCTCAATGTATTATTATATTATTATTATTTCTGATAGTTACAAGATCGGAATATCCTTACTTCAATTATGTGGATGCATTGATGTTTTCCCAGCTATTAACATTTTCTGGAGAACTATTTCAAATAAGATTGTAGTTAATTCATTGAAGTTTGTCTGTATATTATAATCAATTAAAGTAATAAAAAATGTACTAAAAAAAACCACAATAACATCCCATTTTATGCTAACATTCCACAAATATCTCAGAAATTCACTAAAGTTGATTAAATATCGTAATTGAAAATTATTAAAAGAAGAGAAATATTAATGCCTGCACTCATATTTGAAAGAAATTCTACTCTCGCGTCTTATATCTTTTAACAATTCTTGGCAATGGAATAATGACTATGGGACAATCGCAGATACTTAAGATGTTCTCAAGTTCTAGATTGTTTGAAGTATCATTCATGAGTATGGACATTAATAATTTATTCAATTGCAATATATTATCACTTTTTTTGGAGCAAATAAAGTGACATAAAATATCACTTCATGGACATATACATAATATATGTATAAAACAATTTTACTCTCAGAGTATATAGAGAAATATGTAAGGTTCACATTCCAGAGAAATAAGATTGGTACACTAAACCAACTGAAGTAGTTGCAAAGTACACAAAACAACACCACCAAGTTGCAAAGCCAAAAAGACCTCTGAAGACGTCAACAGTAAATACCTGGAAGGTTATAACAAATTATTAAATATAAAGTTAACTTTTATGTTATATTTAGCTGCAAAATTTTTATCTGTTAGAATAAAAGGGAAATTACATTAATTATTTCTCAGAAGAGAATAAATATATATCCTGTTAAATCAGAGGAAATACTTACTGATTTGAGATTCTCAATTACTAAATGAATCTCAGTAGCAGTATCTGCTACCGAAGAACTTGAAGTATCCACAGATTCTGATACTTTATATGACGGAGCATCATTAAGTGAGCATTCGTCTGGGTCGAAAATTCCCATCCACTTGTACTCACCAAGCGTTTTATACATAAAAGTGAAAAATAACACCATGATGATGGGTGATATATATTGTACTGTTACAACACATAAGTAGTAAAAAACGGCACTGATCTAAAAAAAACAAAGAATTATGTAATTATTCTTGAATTTGATTGCTGAATCAATACCTTTTTCTGAAAATCTATATTAGTGATTCTTCCAGCTTCCTTTTTCTGTTCTTCAGTTCTATGATAAGCCATGTCTAGATAAGCTTGAAGATACCATGGCATGAGTATTAGTTTCAAGGACATGGTAATTGCAATTGCACAAATACGAAGGGTATTAAATGCATCATCTGTCAATCTGAAACCAATTTCATAACAAATAATTGGAAATTCCAAGAAACAGATGCATGAAATAACTGGTAATGACAAATTTTTCTGACAAAGTCTTCAACCTATGGGTAGCTCAAAAAGTTTTCACGAGATTTCAGTATATGTGGAGTTTAAAAAAGCATTTTCTAATTCAGTATTGTAATGAGTTCATTACATCACTAAAAGTAGTCCTGTAAAAAACTCATTACAGCATTGTTTTCAGTTATATTTTTAGTTTTGTGGTTGTCAATACTGACCTCAGATCCTATCAATTTTCAAATCAAATCACTTCAAATTCCGTATTGCCAAATTTCATAAGTCACACCAACTGCCAAGATACAATACAAAAGTCACTAGGATGTATAATCTGAATTTTCATTTAAATTTCAAGAGCATTTCACAAATCTTGACTGAAATAGAGAAAATATCGTCTAATACTCATGGCTGAAGGCAATTCCAACAATCATGATTTCGAAAACTCCCTCCTTTGTCACTTGTTTTCAAATTTCTCATTCGTGTTGGAATAGGAGCCCATTCTGCAACTTGTTTTAGAATATACTATTTCAAAATTGTTTCTTGGAAAAAAATTAACGATTTTTTCAAACCAGTATTTTGAATATTGTTCAATTAACTACTACAGAAAAACATATTTTATCAAGTATATATTTCCAATTATAAATTGAGAATCTCATGTAGATGTATATGCAAGTATAATTCAGTTCCTTGAAAGATATTATTGTTTCATTCCATCATAAATGGATAATTACTCACTAATTAAGATTTTTTATATTCATATTCGACAATGTAATGTATATAAAAAATTCAAATGAAGCCATAGAAACAAATTAAATGAACCATTTTTTTGTACTGTTTGCTCAACCAGACATATCTCCCGTAACAGGACCAAAGATCTGGTCCTGTGATGGTATCATTATGGAAAGCTTCCACTGGAAAGTAGGCGTAGTACCTATTGAAAGAAGAAACTAACATGAATAAGTTTAGTATACATACAATGGTTTTTCCTTTCCTGAGAAAACTCTCACAGTCAAATAATCTCTTGCTACAGGTTTGATCCACAATATAACAAGCAAAAAAGGCATGGCAAAACTCAAGTTCAGTAATATCTGAATGAGTTTCTTCTCTCTAAAGTATCTGAAAAAGATGAAAAGGTTCAGAATTTTTTCAAAGAAAATTTGAAAGCTTTATTGAAATTTTACCAACTAGAAGTTCCTATTAGGTCATTAAAACCGATTTTTCTCAAAGGTAGGATAAGATTTTCCAGTTCACTTGACTTGTGAAAACTAATTTGAAAGGTTTCCAAAAAATTTATTTCTCTATTTCAGTATCCTAATGAATTCATTACAGTACTAAAAGTAGTGCTGTAATGAAACTCATTACAGCATTGTTTTCAGTTATATTTTTCGTTTTCTGATTGTCAGTACTGACCTCCGATCGAATCGAATCAAGTTTCGAATCAAATCAATTCAAAATCCGTGATCTGTCAAATTTCGTATGTCACACCAACTGCCAAGATACAAAACAAAAGTCACTAATCTGAATTTTCATTTGAATTTCGGGAGTATTTCACAAAAATTGACTGAAATAGAGAAAATACCGTCTAATACTCGTTGCAGAAGGCAATTCCAACACTCATGCTATCCAAAACTCGCTCCTTCGTCGCTCGTTTTCGAACTTCGCATTCGTGTTGGAATAGGAACTCATTCTGCAACTTGTTTTAGAATATACTATTGTACCACATTATACTAACTTTAATAAATCCCAATGCATTTTTGCAATCCTCAAACCTGGAAACGTGAGAACTGCCCCTAATATTCCACACCATAGTGCAAGAAAAAATTTCAACACAATTTTAGAAGCTGGACCTCTGTAAAATATGTACAACAAATAGGTATTATCTTTAACAACCTAGCAAATACAATGGATTAATAATTTCTAATTCCTCATGAAAGGAATATCCAATTTCAGGGATAATATTAAAGAGTTTACTTACATTGAACTCAATCCTTGACTACTGAGAAATGCAGACGCAGTTTCATTAAAGCTAGTGTATGCACTCTCTAATCCAAGCTCTAAAATTTTTTCATCAACTATTAAAATTATCATAGAAATAAGAAGATAAGTAAATCCCATCACAATACATGTTGACCTTTCACCCACAGATTCCTCTCCTTTAAAGTACTGTACAGTAAGCGACATCAACAGTTTACTGTAATAATTATAAGGAAAATATAAAATATTTTCTTTCACATCCATATTCCCTATCAGTTTATTAATTGAATACCAGAATGCATTTGCAATTAATACTTTTGGAAGGATACAAGGAAAAAAGTATGACCAATCCGCACCACAGCATACTCAAATTTATTTCATTTTTCAAGGGAAACCAATTCTGATAGACCTATTTTGAAAATAAGTTTTAAAAAGACTATTAATATATCAGTGAGATAATTTACCTCTGTAAGGGAATAGACTATTGTTGTATAAAGACAAAAATCTACAAGCCATTGATATTCTGTGAAATATCTCAAGTGTATAACATCCATGTGTGTGATCTTCGCAGTATCTAGTTGGACGTCCAAATTTCGAGGAATATGGAAAGTACCCCCGTAAGGTTTTCCATTGCTTTGCAATTTATTTTTTCTGGGTTTTGATTTTTCTTTTTTTATGTTAGCTAATTGTTTCAACTCAGAATCTGTGGGGTACAAGTATCTGATAAGTCCTGTAGAACATAAAAGCCATCTTCCTAGGGAAAAATGCGGTCCCAATTTTTGTATAACACTTATCATTACAAGTGTAATAACTAATTGGGCACCTAATACAGCCTGCAATTTTGAAAAAAGATTATCAAAAATGAATTAAAATTAGTTTATATTTACCATTGCCAATCTTACAACTTTCAGTTCATCCACATAGTTGGAAGTTTACCAATTAAATTAAACCATTGATCTTAATAACCGAGTATTTTTAGAAGATGTGAAATTCTCCAGGTTGAGTTGAACTATCCATAACCTCACTTCTCAACCGAGATTTATCATCTTAGTTAAGTTAATACAGTAAATACCTACATTCTCTTGAATGATTAATTTAATAAGTTTAGAATGAGTTGCTATTAATTCATGTCCACAGCTTATTCATTCAGAAAACTAATCTATATTGTGGTCTAGCCATAAACTTTCCATATTTGTTACTTTTGCTGTAGCAGAGATATCCCATTACATATTTCATTCGAAAGTACACCTAGGAACTTTCTTGAGGTAATGTTAAAGACCGAAGTAATTCCATAATCGATACTTGGTTGCCAAGAATTTTGAAATTACAAATATTAGGTACTTGATAACACTCTCAAGATGTATTAAACAGTTATTTCTTAATAAACTTTTTTTATTCACACTGAGGAAATTATAAGTATACAGAGTTTTTTTATCATTTAATACTAATTAGAATGTGGAAAATATATAAATGAAATAATACAAAAAATAATTTATTCGATTCTCCTTTTTTTGACCAATGTTCCTAAAAGATCTGATATTGCAGGCAGGTTATTAGTTTGATCCCCAGCTCCCGTATTCACATCAGAGTTCTTACTGCTTTTAATATTTCGATGTTGGGGGAAAGTAGGCATGAGTTTTGGATCACAAGGGAGTGGAGGTTCCTTGAAATAACTGCTCTGCAGGCATTCCTCGGCTGTAGCTCTTTTCCTGGGATCATACATAAATAGAAAATTCAGTAGTCTTAAACCTGCCGCTGATAACCATGGAAATCTTTGTTTCAAGTTATTGTATGGCTGTTGCTTCAATGTGTAGTTTTGGAGAGCTGGTAACTGGCTGAATCCAGGCCAAATTGCATCTGAAGGAGTTCCCAATAGGTCAACAATCAATTCCAATTGCTGGATTTCAGAACGTCCAGGTAAAAGGGGTTTATGACCCAGTAGCTCTCCAAGGATACATCCGGCAGCCCACATATCAACACTAGTAGTTTGAGTAGGTGCTTCTAGTAATAGTTCTGGAGCTCTATACCAAAGTGTTACAACATGAGGCGTCATGGGTTTCAAAGGTACACCAAACCATCTGGCTAATCCAAAATCTGCTATCTTAACACAACCTTTATCTGTCATGAGGAGATTGGAAACTTTTAAATCTCTGTGTACCACAAAATTGTGATGCAAATATCTCAGACCTCTCAGTACTTGAAGCATAATACATTTAACCTGTGATTCTGTAAATGGGGCTTGCATATTATCCAACAACGATGCTAAATCTTGTTCACAATACTCCATTGCTAGAAAAATACTTTCAAGGCTTTTACCCACTACCACTTCTTTCAAATGAACTATATTTTCATGTCTGCAGTTGAGTAAAACTTGTATTTCTCTTAAACTACTAACTGGTATACCATCTCGTTCTTGATCCATTCTGACCTTTTTCAAAGCAACAATCTTATCAGAAACCGTGTCTTTTGCTCTGTATACAATGCCATAAGTACCTTCCCCAATTCTGTTCAATTTTTCGAATTCAGATACGAATCGACACTGTCCTAGTAGATCTGACTCTGGTATATTCATGGGTTTGCCGGTTTTGAAAGAGGTTAATATCCCTTTTTTCGTAACAGGTGCCGAGGGTTCTGTCCCATTTTCCTGTTCTTTCTTCATTTCAGATGGCGATTTCATTAAAACATCAACACTCATAATAACTAATCGATCAAAACTATACGTATATTTTTTGTCGGAAGCATAGGCAGCATAGATTTACCAAACAAGATCAATTCTATGATAGATAGACAGGATTATTTTCTATGTAAATACAAACAAAATTTTATTGGTTAGGATCATAAATTTTGATGTTCTTTTTTGTTGCCCATTCTGCCCATTCTGGAAAATCCCAATTGGCGAATCCAAAAATCTAAACTCCCTCTAGCGTCGAAATATCGCCCTAAGAAAACAAGTATACTTCGGAGTAATCCCGTTCAAAATACATGCTTTTTAATATAAATCAGTGATATTTTCGTTTAATATACGAAGATTGGTGAAATTATTAGGTTTTCTGAATAGTAGAATTGATGCTGAGAAACTATCGAAAGGTATTTATACGAAAATTATAAATTAACATAAGATTATTCTCAAATTCATGTGTTAAATTTCAGGTTAGGAGCTATATTGAAGCTGAGCAGAAATAAAAAGATTCATTTGAATAATATTGGCTAGTGGAATAATATTTTCATTATGAGTGAATGGATTATAATACCCTTGATATATTGAAAAAAGAGAAGCTTGGGTGAGAAGATTGAAGATGGGAAAAATGATTGTTTTTTCTCAACATTTTCAGATTGATAATCTTGCCATAGGTTGTAAAGAATTTTGCGAATAATTCATAATATTTATTTATATATCTTTTCAGGTTCAAAATTTCAGCAAATAAAATCTCCTGAGCTTAAAGCTACTGCTGTGACTTCTCGAAACTTGCGACGTAGTTAATATCCAAAAGAAATGAATAGGGCTTGTATGGCCCAACATAAATTGAGGAGAGAATCCAGGAATGATACTCTTTGGAATAAACATATAATTTCTCAATCAACAACTCAGTGTACTCATTTCCGCGATTTTGAAAGTGGTGTGTAAATCAAAGAAAAAAATGCTGCAATATTGTCTGCTTTGAGTAAAGAGGAACACAATCTGCTGTGCATGTGCTATTCAAAATGCAATCTGTGAGATTTGAAAATGCAGAGGAAGTATCTGAAGACAATGGGCGCATTCAGCAGAAAGAGCGCTAACAAAACTGTTTGCGCTACTGATAGGTACCGGTAGCGGAAATCTGTTGACATCATGGAGGTAAAGAAAGTGGAGGGGGCATAACGTTTGAAAAGTGTCACCAAAACAAATCCGGATTTGGCAAACCAAGATGACCGACTTCGAGGTATTTTAAACTGTAGGTTCTGCAATTTTGGCCTTATTTATTATTCGTTCGTTGGTTTTGGCAGTTGTATGTAGTGGAAAAACATATAAGAAATGGTTTTTTGTACAGCATATGCTGATCTTACTCGAAAATTAATGGTGAAAAGCTGAATTTTTTGACGTTTGTAAATACATGGTTTAATTATTGTTGCATACAACTTTAATTGATAGGGGTACACGAGATAATTTACCTATTTGTTTCATTGCATATTATCTGAATTTGTATGTACCTTAATTGAAAAAATAGAATGTATAATTAGTTACAGGAACAAATTATTCATTCCGTACGTAATTCAACTCACCAATTCATTAGAAGCAATTCTTTATGATATTTTGTCTCCTTGATTTGTTTCGATCATTATTTATTCATCTTCTGGTCATTAAAAGAGAATCGAACAAACTTCGAATTGTAAAAATTCAAATATACAAAATTCCCGCCACAAATTTGGCTCCGCAACATGGCGGATTTTTGGTGACACTTTCATAGCAAGGGAAACATAGGATATGCTATCTCCCCTTCTTCTACCTCCATGGTTGACATCGGGCGCATTCAGCAGAAAGAGCGGTAGCAAACTGTCACAACTGTCAGTCACACAACACGTTACCGAAAAGGAGCGCAAGCCAAGTACGCTACTAAAAATGGCGACCGCTACCCAACATGTTACCCTTGTTTATATAATATATAATTTATATTGTTTATAAACAAGGATGTTACATAGGTAGCTCAACGTTCAGCAGAAGATCATAGAAATTCGGTAACAGTAACGCATTGACCTATTATACCTATAATAGGTCAATGATATCTACATAGATATGTTATCTATATCTATGGATATCTATATCTATATTTTGATGTTCTGTGTCTATATCTATGGTATTCCATCAATAATTTTCACACGTCGAATTTGGATCTTTGAGATGGAAAAAACGCTCGGACGGGTCAAAAAAAAGAATTCGATATCACTACCCCTCTAGCCGCTACCCTAACAGTAGTGATATCGAATTCATTTTTTGACCTGTCCAAGCGTTTTTTCCACCTCAAAGATTCAAATTCGGCGTGTGAATGTCATTGATGGAATACTGAGTCACTATGTATAATAATAAAGCGATGAAAAAAAATACACCCAAGCAGGAAATTGAATTGCCTTTCCAACAAGGTGCTCCGGTCGACCCCTTTTCCCTATTCAAAATGTGAGCTGTTAGGGGTTGCAGATAGAGGGGTAGTGATATCAAACTCATTTGTACACCCTTATTTATCCCCCATTCAACAAAATTTGACCTGTCCGCGTTTTTTTCCTTATTCCATCCCAAAGCTCAAAATTCGGGATGGAAAGATATGGATGGCGCACCCTGTATAAAGAAGAAAGAAATTCAATGGCATTAATCTATGGAAATATCGCAAATCGCTAACATAAATTCTAATTTTAGGGTGTACTTGTCTACCTGTACAATTTTGATGAATAAATACATAAATGATTGATGATTTCTACTTTCTTAAAGTGCACAGAGAGGACCTGGAGCCTATTGCACCAAACTACTTCGCGACTTTTCACTTTCCACTGCTCAATGCTTCTCCTGCAACCAAAGACCTATTGTGAAATAAGTCAATGCCTTCAACGTAATTCATTTGAAACGTGAAGACTTGGAAAACTACTTAGCAAACTATACTACACAACTTTTCACTTTGCACTATTCAATTTTGAATGGTTTTAGTGCAACGTGATTCATTGGAAAAGTTGTAAAGTAGGTACTTAGTCTGTCGTTTGGTGCAATAGGCTTCTGGTTCTCCTCAGAAAAATATATGAAATATCAACAATTTGAAGTTTGCTGGATATTCTAAATCATATGTCAGTCAATGCAAAAAACTTGTTGATATGCTAAAGTACAATTTTAGCATCTGAAGAAAAAACATTCTTATCTCAATGAACCAATAATTGATGAGTATTTATCGGATACATCATGAGGAGATAACATGTAGGTAATTGTTCTTTTGGCAACAAATAAAGGTTATCAATTTCCTTTTGGCAACTTTTCTCAAATCTAACCTAACATATTATTTAAAACAAGATACAACTATTTCAGTAGTGGCACGTTTGTAAAAAATTTTCCTACGTAACTACTACCCATTAGGTAATTTAAAAGGAATCATTTTTGAATTAGAAATAATATGTGTGCGGTATGTACGCTTTCAGGTTAACAACTAAAATCAATATCATCAGAAAAAATGTCTCTAAGGGCTATTAAATATGAAAACAACAGTTTGGAGATTTTAGATCAATTACTTCTGCCTGCTCAGTCTAAATATGTCTCCATTAAAGGGGTTGAAGATGGATGGAAAGCCATCAATAAAATGCAGGTAAATTTCCCTATGAATAAGTTATTAACTTTATTTTAATAACTTTTAATCAACAGGTTAGAGGAGCCCCTGCCATAGCAATTGTTGGATGTTTAAGCTTAGCTATAGAAATACAACATGAAAAGGTTGATTCCAAAAGAGATTTGAGACAAGAAATTGAAGGGAAACTCAACTACCTGGTATCCTCAAGACCTACCGCAGTGAATATGAAGAAAGCAGCAGATGACCTCATTTCTCTAGCAAATAAATTATATGAAGACGAAAATATCACATTAGAACTTATGAAATCAAAGTAAGTAAATATTTTTTCAATAAAAAAAATATTCCTTCTAACATGAAGCAGTAAATAAAAATAAATTTGAGAGTAGTTCTTGAACTTTTTATTCAAATAGCTGTTAAATAGACTGATTAAGTATTCAGTATTATCATTCCATTCTACAGTGTAGAACATATTATTCACGCTGTAGTATATTTTTTTATTTCATATTCGATATAAGTGAAAGGAAAACAATTTTCATTTCATGCAGATTTATATCTGATATAGAAGCAATGCTTGAAGCAGATATTGCTGATAACAAAGCAATTGGAGAAAATGGCGCCAAAGAAATTTTGCTGAAATTCCCAGGAGACGGACTTGTCAGAATACTAACTCATTGTAACACTGGTTCCTTAGCAACTGCTGGTTATGGCACAGCTTTGGGAGTTATAAGGAGTTTACATGCTCTCAAACGTTTAGGTGAGTGAATTATATTCTATCATGAGTATATAAAGTATAAGTGAATTAAATAAGTCTAATTTCTGCGAGTTACCGTGTTATAAGGCCGGTTATACTTTTGGTAATAGTGCGGTTAGCCTCACTTATCCTCAGTGTCAATTTCTTAACATGGTTATACATCCTCACTAAAACATACTTGGTTACTGGAGAATCATATGTTTCAGCAAGGATGTACTAATTTGAATATGCATATTTCCAGAAATGTTAATGAGTTTCCTGTATTATTATATTCAAAAATAACAATCAGAAAACAGAATTACCTCTAGACATTAAGCGTAAAGATAGGTCAAAAATGAAGCAAGAACAAATTTGTAAAGAGAGGATGTAAAAACAATACTAACAATATTTTGCATAATTTTAGGATTTGTTTCACATCTTGCTGAGATGGTATTAGAAATGAATCAAATGAATAAATCAAGAAACTTCATAGGTATAGGTACCCTTCAATCAACAAGATGCAAAATAAAGCAATTTTCGTATTTGGCGCGAATGCGCTTCTCCTGTCCTTGTTTTGATTATAACCGCTGCCAGTTACCCTGCTTTGGAACAAGGTTACAGATTTTCAACAACGTTTACAATGATTACTCATATACGGCTACGTCATAACACCTTCTCCTCTATTAACACTCTCGCAAAAATACGAACGGTATCAGAAAATCGTAATCGTTTATGACCGTTTGTAACACGATAGCTCGCAAAAATTGGACTATATATCATTTCTTGCCTGGTTGAGAATATTTTAAATCTTTTCAATTACAATTAAATATACATTCAATACTTACTTTCTCTCAGAACATGTTTATTGTACTGAAACAAGGCCTTACAATCAGGGAGCAAGACTTACTGCTTATGAATTGGTTCATGAAAAAATACCAGCCACATTAATAGTAGACAGCATGGTAGGAGCACTAATGAAACAAAGGAATATTTCAGCAGTGGTCGTTGGAGCAGATAGGGTATGAAGATGAGTTGTTGGGATGTAATATATTTTTAATGAAATTAATGTAAATAGGTAGCTATTAATGGAGATACTGCAAATAAAATAGGAACGTATCAAATTGCAGTATTGGCTAAATATCATGGAGTGCCATTTTATGTTGCCGCCCCTTTCACATCTATAGATAAGAAAATTTCAAATGGGGATCACATTATCATTGAAGAAAGACCCGATAGAGAAATTACTCATGTTGGAGAGCACCGAATTGCTGCACAAGGTGATGAAATGCAATTTTAAAATCTATGCGTTTCAGGAATATGGGATGAAAAATTATTATGCAGGGTGTTTCCAAACAAATGAGACGGTAGAATTCATTATAATAAACCATTTCACCCAAAATTTTCCATAAAGAAAATACAAATTAGTGGAGCTATCATCCTCCAAAATCAAATGTTATGTCGGGAATTGTCCAGTATTTGGCTAGGGCAAACTTCAATTAAATTGAGCAGTTATTTCAATAAATATTTTTTCAATTACTTTCTTCAATCATCTAGCAATGAAAATTCTGGCAGTCAACACTGTTTTGGCAGATGAAGGAGGTCTATTTGAAAATTTATATCTTAGCTCGAATTTCTGCCATTCCAAAATCACCCTGTAGCACAGAAACTAGACACCGTAGCGACTTGCTGTATTCATTTATGTTTTTGGAAAAAAGAGAACATGGGATGTATATTACATGTATTTGATTTACAGGATGTTGTACTAAATCATCGGAACCTGACCATCCTGTATATATAAACCTTGTTCATGAGAGGTCACATACTTTGATTTGTTTTCAAACAGGAGAAATTTCTGAAAATAATATAGTTTGTCAGTTGAAAAGTGTAGGACACAAGTGAATAAGACTGCTTTATGCAAGATGGCAATTCTTGTGCTTTTTCAATTTGATCTTTGTAATGTTGATATTCAAAAAAATTAAAATCCTTCCCTATACATATTTCCCAAAATTGTTATGAGTGTTAACAATGTCATTTTTGGTATTTTGTTCCGAACACTAAAGAAAAAAATGTTTGCGAAATCATGTAGAATCAGGGAGAATTCATTGCTCACTGTTGTCACTATGAATTATAATGAAAAATAAAGATCTCCACGAAATAAAGAATACAAGAACATGAATATGGTATAAGACAGGGGTTCCCAAACTTATTTCAACTGCGACGCCCTTGGGAAGTTGGCCTTCTTGCCATGCATTTATCTACTGTTTGTAGTTCAGTCAGAAAAACTCCACTAAGCATCTATACTTTTCATCAGAAAAATAAAGAAAAACTGATAAAAATGGAAACAAGTAAAAAAAGGCAAAAGCAATAGCCAATTCAGTTCGCTTCACGCCGCCCCTGGGATTATACCGCGGCTCCCCAGGGCGTCGTAACCCACAGTTTGGGAAGCACTGCTCTATACAATACAATATGTCATTTGTTTATGTCCTTTCAGGTATATCTTGTTGGAATCCTGCATTTGACATAACACCAGCTTCCTTAATTGCCGGAATCATTACTGAAAAAGGAGTTTTTCTTCCTGAAGAATTGAACAAATGCTTCCAGTAGATATCGAACATTGCCAGTGAATTCATTGTTTTGTGTATTATTATCATTCATACAAATGTTTATTCACCACATATATATGAAAAAAGATATAGTTATTTGTTTATAAATTATTTTTTGAGATGTTTATCATATTATTACCAATTTTAGAATAATAAAAATTTCCATGTAACATATCTTGTATTAACATTTAGAGAGTTTTCCGGGCTTATTGACCACGGTCTGTTAGGAATTATTTCACCTAACTTTATCCGAAACCTTCCAAAAAGGCTAAATTACTTATTAATGTTACTCAAGTTCCAAAAATTTGAACTTATTAACTTTTAGTGTACTTATCTTTTTTACTTCATTATTTGTTGCTCTTTCACAATCCTCATTTTCTTTTTTAACATCATACCATTAAAGTACAGGGCTTTGATAGTATAATTAGTGTAAAAGCGACATGATTGTGAAGAATTGCAAAATTCGAAAAAAATGATCAATTTTAGAAGATTGTATATGAAAAACACTTGGGTGTACAGAGACATTTCTGGTATCATATTGTAGGAAATTTAATCTTCTTTGAAACGTTCCGAAGAAGTTTTTTCAATAACCAGTCCTTAGGAGGGGATTCGCCAAAAGGTAATCATGCAGTTCACGTTCACACAAGTAAGATTGAAAGCCGATTTTACGCATGCGTAAACAGTGACAATTTGCGATTTTCTTGCCAGATTGTGCATTCATCATATCTCTAGAATCCTTGGAATTGTAGAGAAGGTTTCACTTAATTAGTAATCGATGCTGTCATAATTTTTTTTCCAGCTTATTTGAATAAAAAACTTTTCTCTAATTATGTGTCAAATCCGTTCATTCTGGCACATCTCGTAGAACAAAACAATGTTAGAATATTTCATTCTAGCACTGTCTTAAGTGATATTTATTGATGACATGTTGGCCTCCTGCCACGGATTTATTTAATATCTGTCAAATTTATGTGATAAAAAACAGTTCTGCTAATCAACATTTTTCAATGCAAAAATTACCATTAATTTACGTCAAAATTTCATTAATTTTGATTAAAATTCAGCGAATTAGAGAAAATAATGTATGATACACGTTCAGAAGGCTCATTCTAACACTCCTTCATTTAAAAACTCGCCATTTCGTCACTTCGTGGCTCCTTTTTGAATTTTGCGTTCAAAGTTCGAGGTCACAATGCGACAAACTTTAAATTGTTAATTAGGCATTTCCAGCTGACGTCACACACGTCAACAGAGCATGCGTTGCGAAGTCGTGAGGGGCACACAAAGCAAATTTAGCAAATGGAAAGCAGTGATTTTGCCAGATTTTTAGGGATTTTTCCTCGAGCTAACTACAACAGTGTAGTTGTGAACGAGATATTCTTGATAATGGTGTATTTGTTGAAACATTATTTGGGCTGTTTCCATTATCTATGTTGTTGGTTATTACCGACGTTTCGGCAAGCATTCGCCTGCCGTCTTCAGGGTGTTGTTGGTCCTGAGAAGGACCGGTTGTTGCCAAACTTGTTCTGTCTGGACTTGTGCGCTCCATACTTTTTCAATTTCGCAATTACAGTGTGGGGATTCGAACGCGAGTTATCCGAGGTGCAATTTCCGAAATTCCACTCACTCTAACCACTAGTCTACCAAAGCAGGTAATTATTATACGATTTAAGTTATATATTAATTATACTTTTTGTGTTAGAGGTCACCTTGACTTTTTTACTACCTGCGCAGTTGGTATGCGCAGTAGGTTATTTTTATGTCAGGTCTGGTTCATGTTGGTTAATTGCTTCCTTGGGTCGGGTTCGTCCTCCTCAATTCAGATCTTAGTATGGGCACCCAGACATTCTTTATTTCCAGAGAGGGCGTGCTGATTGGGTTAGGAGTTATTGCCATGAAAGCTGCTTCTTTCAATTTTCTTCTTCTCCATCCCTCTTCCTTTGATATTATGGAAGCTTCATCCCATTTGACGTTGTGGTCCTCGTTCCAAGCGTGTTGGACTAGCCTGGATTTATCTGTTTCTCCCAGTTGAGCTAGTCTTTGGTGCTCTTTGATTCTGACCTTCAGGGGGCATTTAGTTTCCCCAATGTAGGTTCTGCCGCATTCACATGGTATTTCATAGACGCAATCTTTGGTTCTCTGATTCTCGTTGTCAGGTTTCACCTTCGTGAGTTTTCCCCTGACAGTATCCTTGGTCTTGAATGTTGTTCTCACCTTGTATCTGTTACCAATTCTTCTTATTTTCTCGGATAACCCCTTCACATATGGTATGACAGAGGTAATCGTTTCGGTCGGCTCATTGTCTGTTGGTTGTTGCCCTACTGCCGCTTCTCTTGGTTCTCTGGCTTTCTGAAGTATCTTCTTGGGGTAGCCGTTTCTCTTGAGGGTTTCTGTTATGTTGTTGAACTCCTCATCACGATCTTCTGGACTAGAGCAAATCTTGGTTGCTCTGTCGTATAAGCATCTGGCTACTCCCAATTTGGTGTTCAGATTGTGGTTGGATTCGAAGTGGAGATATTGGCCCGTGTTTGTTGGTTTTTTGTAGACTGTGGTCTTAGGAATTCCATTCTGTTTATGAACAAGTACATCGAGGAAAGGTAGTCGGTTATTTTCTTCGATTTCCATTGTGAATTTGATTGATTCCTCCAATATCAACAGAGCAGAACAGAAAGCCCTGAAGGAACTCCAAACAGATAATTCCATAAAGGTGCTCCCAGCAGACAAAGGGAATGCGACGGTCATTCTGGATGTGGAGACATATAATGAAAAACTCCAAGAGGTCCTAGAAGCAGGAGAATACAAGAAATTGAAGAAAGACCCCACATCCTCAGTGGAGAACAAAGTCTACAAAATTCTGCACAAATACAAAGATGAGTTTCCTGACAACTTTACAAGAACTAAACTCACACCTCACTACAGCAAACCTCCACACCTATATGGTCTCCCAAAAATACACAAGGACAACATTCCGTTGAGACCAATCGTCAGTTCGAGGAATTCCCCATGTCATCCCTTGGCAAGATTCCTCCTGAAGATAATTTCTCCACTCAGAGGCCATACACCATCAATGGTCAAAAACACTGATCACTTCATAGAAACCATGCGTCAAGAACAAATCTTGGACCAGGACATCATGGTTAGTTTCGACATCAAGAGCCTGTTCACTAATGTCCCTACTAAACGAACCCTCGAAATCGTCAAGAATAAACTCGAGGAGGACACAACATTGGCTGAGAGAACCACCTTGAGCGTTAGAGCAATCATGGAAATGCTTGAAACCTGTATCAACACCACTTACTTCCAAGTAGACAAAAATTTCTACCAACAAGAATTTGGTCTGGCAATGGGCTCACCGTTATCTCCACCTCTGGCTGATATATACATGGAAGATTTCGAGAGGAAAGCATTGGAACAATTCGTGTTCAAGCCGAAACTATGGCGCAGATATGTAGACGATACCTTCGTAATCTGGCAACATGGGAGGGAAAACCTAGACAGTTTCCTGGTACATCTGAACAGCATAGAGGAATCAATCAAATTCACAATGGAAATCGAAGAAAATAACCGACTACCTTTCCTCGATGTACTTGTTCATAAACAGAATGGAATTCCTAAGACCACAGTCTACAAAAAACCAACAAACACGGGCCAATATCTCCACTTCGAATCCAACCACAATCTGAACACCAAATTGGGAGTAGCCAGATGCTTATACGACAGAGCAACCAAGATTTGCTCTAGTCCAGAAGATCGTGATGAGGAGTTCAACAACATAACAGAAACCCTCAAGAGAAACGGCTACCCCAAGAAGATACTTCAGAAAGCCAGAGAACCAAGAGAAGCGGCAGTAGGGCAACAACCAACAGACAATGAGCCGACCGAAACGATTACCTCTGTCATACCATATGTGAAGGGGTTATCCGAGAAAATAAGAAGAATTGGTAACAGATACAAGGTGAGAACAACATTCAAGACCAAGGATACTGTCAGGGGAAAACTCACGAAGGTGAAACCTGACAACGAGAATCAGAGAACCAAAGATTGCGTCTATGAAATACCATGTGAATGCGGCAGAACCTACATTGGGGAAACTAAACGCCCCCTGAAGGTCAGAATCAAAGAGCACCAAAGACTAGCTCAACTGGGAGAAACAGATAAATCCAGGCTAGTCCAACACGCTTGGAACGAGGACCACAACGTCAAATGGGATGAAGCTTCCATAATATCAAAGGAAGAGGGATGGAGAAGAAGAAAATTGAAAGAAGCAGCTTTCATGGCAATAACTCCTAACCCAATCAGCACGCCCTCTCTGGAAATAAAGAATGTCTGGGTGCCCATACTAAGATCTGAATTGAGGAGGACGAACCCGACCCAGGAAGCAATTAACCAACATGAACCAGACCTGACATAAAAATAACCTACTGCGCATACCAACTGCGCAGGTAGTAAAAAAGTCAAGGTGACCTCTAACACAAAAAGTATAATTAATATATAACTTAAATCGTATAATAATTACCTGCTTTGGTAGACTAGTGGTTAGAGTGAGTGGAATTTCGGAAATTGCACCTCGGATAACTCGCGTTCGAATCCCCACACTGTAATTGCGAAATTGAAAAAGTATGGAGCGCACAAGTCCAGACAGAACAAGTTTGGCAACAACCGGTCCTTCTCAGGACCAACAACACCCTGAAGACGGCAGGCGAATGCTTGCCGAAACGTCGGTAATAACCAACAACATAGATAATGGAAACAGCCCAAATAATGTTTCAACACATACAACAGTGTAGTTAGTCAACTTAATGACGTCATGGTAATCTTTGTGCCCTGTGTGGTAAGTTATGGCGGATGAGTGCAAAGGAAAGTGTCAGTCCCTCTCTCTCCCTTTTCAAGTAACTACACAACAAACCAGATTGATTATTGATGTATTGGTTTACTGGCGTAGTTAACTATGACGTCATGGTTCTAACTACGCTACGAAGAAATTCGTGTAGTTAACTATGGTTTGCTCTGGTTTGGTATGGTAAGCTCGAGGAAAAATCCTTTAGGCCAACATCATAACCGATTTCAAGCGAATAACCAGTAATGACCGCGGTTATTTACGGTCCTGCCTGCGGTTATCTACGGTTATAGCCTTCAGGGATATTCCTTGTAAAATGATTATAACCTACAATGACCGAAGTCGCTTGAATGCAGTTGGTCCTTGCTGGTAATTACCAATGAGGACCAGGTTATTCGCTTGAAATCGGTTCATGAAGAAGTCTGCAAAAAATCAGAACTACCGGATTTGACGCATACTACCGCATACATTCAGGCGACAAAGTTACTGGACTAAAGTGAAAATACTGTTTACTGAACTTACAATTAAAATGTTTTTCAGTCGGTTTCTTTAAACAAAATCACAGGTGGCATCAAACATTTGCTTTTCATATGAAGTTTACGTAATTTTATTGAGTATTTTTCATAAAATTCTAGTTGCTTATTTTCTTTCACTTTTTTTTAAGAAAAGGTTATTATTCCTGAAAATAAAATGCCTTAGTCACAGCAGGCAGACATTTGCTTTTTAACTGAAATTTTCGTATTTTTATTATTTTACATCCGATTCTAGTTATTTACTTTGTTTCACCTTGTTCTTGAGAAAAAGTTATTAATCTTCAATTTGAAATGACTTGGTCTCCACTAGTCCATTATCGTCTAGGGTCTCAATTTATCTGGGGCACGGTAGTGCCCCCGCCATACGAACCAAGCGAAGCGCCTCGCCGGGGTACTACCTATATTTTCTCGAAATGTTTCGTCATATTTTTGAACCATCATAACTTCAGTTTGGAATATAGTAGATGAACAAAATTGACAAGATATATCACCAGTAGTGAACTTATCAAACGTGCAAAGTTTCAAGTGTATAGCTCGTACATTTCAGATTTTATAGATACCCTCGATTTCGTCACTCACTCACTGATGATCATAAAAACTGTTAGGGTACTTCCTGATGCCCTATCAAGTTGAAATTTGGTATGTGAGATAGTTTCAGTACACAAACAACGGAAAAATTCTTGAACTCGAAAGTTTCATCCCACAACCCTTAGAACCAGGGATGTATCCAATTTTGATGCTAGAGTGGTCAGAATATTGATATATATGGAGGGACTGCTCGTTATAAATGTTAGAAAATATATTCAAGAATTCTCAGGGAAAATTGCCCCCATATTTTGAATTGGGGATAAAGTGAAGCGCTCGTAAAACGCCTCATGTGTATTTACACCAATTATAATTTCCCTGTAATAACCTCAACCAAAGTTTCCATTGTGCAATTTCCCGCTGTGATCATTATAATAATGATGGGATTCTTTTATACAATGGTTGTGATGGCAGCTCTCAATTACATCGCCAGCGCAGCTTGATCCTAGGTAGGTAAAGGTACTTCGTACATTGTTGATGATTTTGAACATAAATTGTGAATTGGTTTGACTTGAAATAGATCCCGCAATAATTATATTTTCTTTAATTATTATTGGGGAAAAATGAACAAAAAGAAAGATTTTGTCATAAGCAACGTACAAAAAAAAATTGAAATCCTACCAAAAATATTTTCATGTAAAATATTGCCAAGACGAGGCCGTATTTCGAACATTGTCGAAAAATTATCAGATCCCATGTAGAGCAAAGCTGCTAACTCCACACTCTTCATTTTCACAAGTCCTTATTTCACAAACTCTATACCTTGGTAAAAATAAGTGACTTGGCCGTTTCGTAACTATAAGAACTATTGTATAAGAGAAAAGTTATGACCAGCGAATGAATTTTTCACCTTACGCTCACGTGGCGAAAGAGAAACAGCCAGGTCACTTTTTTCGACCAAGGCATAGAATTTGTGAAATAAGAACTTGTGAAGATGAAGAGTGTAGAGTTAGCAGCTTGGCTCTACATGGGATCTGATAACTTTTTGTTCGAAATATGGCCTCGTCTTGGCAATATTTTACAAGAAATTGTTTTTGGTAGGAATGTTGTTATTCGAAATCGCCACGTCCATGAGTATTGCTCTGAGTATGTAGTACGATGAGATCTAAATTAATGTGACAAAATTCAGGAGGTCAATGCTGGTATGAAATTAAGATAGCTCACCCCTTTTCAAGATTTAGAGGTGGTGACTAACATTCATTTTTAATTTTTTTTCCAGAAATTCGAGTAAAGCTAGAAACATGAAATTCTGTAATTTTCGGCATTCGCATAGAACTAATCACGGTTATATTTTTTCAATATTACATTATTCGGAGGCGAAATGAGCAACCTTCACTTTATTACATATCAAACCTTTTTTTCGAGATGAAGTTTATTTATAAGATAAAATTATAAATTAATTTTATGAAACCAGGTATATGCAAAAAAAAACAGAATCTGGAGGGTAGTTGTAATAGGGAACCTGGAGTAGATTTCAGTAGTTATAGTTGTATTGACAGCTGCTGATGTAAAATCTTAGCGACAGCCTAATGTCTGTTCTAATACTCAGTTCCTGCGACATCCACCCATAATGTGCTAGATATATTAATGTGTAGGACATCCATAACGACAGCTATCATCGTTGGTATAACTTGGTCCTGGATAACCATGATGACATGATGAAGAGTTCCTCTGTCCCGGGAAACAGTTTTCCGGAGGTCAACCAATCAACCAATAGTCCGACGCAAATCTATCGACATATTCCTGGTTGACCTCGATCTGATGTCTCCCATGAAGAGGTTTGCTGTTCAGAATGTGCAGTTTAGTCTATTTGGTGTTTTGTTGGATGTATGACGATATTGTAATTTGAGCGAAGTCGAGCAATCAGAATCACAGACTGCCCAATGGAGAAATGACATTTGACCTCAGTATCAGCATATAAATTTTTGCATCCTGATCTGAATGAACGCCCCTGGATTGATTGTGTTTATTTCTATTGACACACTCTTGAAGAGACTACGAGGTTTAAAATTTTGCAAAATTAGTAACTGTTTGCAATAAAAATCAACTTCAAAATTAAATGAAAAAAACAGCAAGAATTAAGAGCTTCATTTCATTTTAGAAAATTCACTAGTTAATGAACTTTCTGATTGGATGCTATTACATTGATAAAAAAGTTATTTCAGTTTCAAAATACGGATGATGGATAAATGCGCTATCCTGGAAGTAAAGAGAGGAAAAACACAAACAACTCTCTTTAATATCGTCACGATATAAACTTCCACGGACAAGAAATCCTTCAAATACCTCGGAATACAATAGGCTTTTTTGTCCCTGACACGAGAATGGAACGGTTTAAGTGAGGACGTCATTCGAGCAGCTTGCGTCTCGCTCAGGAAGAGCGGTCTTATTCCTTTGAAATAGCACATAAAAAACTTAGAACTTTCTGCTTTCATATGCAAAAAAGCAAATTCCAAAACATTGAAAACTAATAGAGTTTTCATTTTCAAATACGACAGTTCAATTGCCGGACCCGTATATTTGATATCTCTATTCAGCATATGCTGAAAGATTTTCCATTATTTGCACATTTTATTGCATGTTTCACTTCTTTTTCCAGGATTGGAGGACCTTCTGTTTGTGCACGATGTTATGTACTGAATTGATTCAGGATCTTGCAAGCGCTGCCTACATTAATCCAAAGGGATATTCGGTTTCGCTAATGTATCTCAAATACATCCATGGGAGCAACAGCTGGTCCTGTATTGCCATTAATCCTTTTTCTGTTCCAGGAAGCAAATAAGTAAGTATCTGAGATATTTTATTGTTTCATCAAATTCTTGTTTTTCCAGGTCTCCAGGAATCTTCGCTGTAGCGTGGTAATCTTGCGATGACAATTTTAGGGTCGAGATATCTCAAGCTCAAGGTCTTTTCCTTCCTAATGTCGTGGAAGGTGAAGTTGTTATAAGATGAGTGGAAATGATGGATACCAAACTAAGTGAGCGTTGTTCTGATGTTTCCAAAAAAGGTTATGGTTGGAATTGCTCAGATATTTATGGCATTGAAGTGAGATTTCGAGGTGAGAAGGCCTTGGCCTGTAAAAGACCCCAAACACAGTATTCGAGCTGGTTCAAACCGGTGAGGACAGGACCTCATTTCACGGTCGATCAAAACTGGAACGTTCGATCTCAACCAATTTTGCGTGCCACTTGCTTTGTGCGAGGGAGGTAAGTTTTGTTCAGTGCTCTGAACCCAATTTTTTGCATGCATGGTATCAACTCAAGTATCAAGTTATTTTCGCGATAGAATTGTTCATTTATCTTGACATCGTAGCGGCACATTGGCAGGAAAAAGAGCGGAGAATATCTTTTTTCGGTTTGTTTAAATATTGCTCAATGCTGAAAGTTTTTTGTCGGAGAAGACAATTATCGGAAGCATCCCACCATCGAGCAATCAAATCGGCCCCTTCGATCGTTCTAACCGCTTGCGACGTTGCAATGCTTTGAGATCTTGGGACTTATTTTTTTTCGATGGCTGGACCTTTAGCTTTTCCTTCAATATGCAACGAACGCTGCAGTTGCTCACATTGAGATCCTTGGGGAGCTTTTGTGCTGAGAGCGCCGAATTTCCTTCCAATCGGTGACGCACCCTTTCAACGACCGCTTGCGCCGTTTCAGTACAGCGTTTTTCAAAGGCCTAGCGTTTCTTGATGCTACAAGTCTCAATATATCGTTGGATAGCACGATGAACACATTTTTCATTCAATTGTAGTTATGGCAGTGGTCGGCGAATTTCGATATTGAATTTTCATTCTAAATGAACAGTGGCGTAACAAGACCTCAATAATATGTGGGCGAGATAAAATTTGCAAGGCCCCTTGATCGAAAAAGGTTTCCATAGAAACAACTGAAATTGTCTAACATTCAATAAAAAAATATGTGACTAGTTATGAAGTAAAAATCAAATGAAAGTTATTGGCTTCTGGCCTCACTAATTATGCCATCATAGTCCAGCTGGGATGATAAATCTGTTTCGATAGAGAAGAGAAGGTTGCCAAAGCAGAAAGCTTTTTCTGATACATTATATTTCGCAGATGATTTTTTATCAGCTTTAATTTTGAGGAGCTTCTTTCAGCAGAGGCTGAAAGAAGTATAGTCAATAAAATTTGAATTACTATATATAAATTTGGATAAACTTCTAGCATGTTGGTTTTTGCTATATATCGAAAAAGCTGTCTCACATCTTCAATGAAGTTTGGTATATGTGGGTAAAATTGTTCTTTATTGTTCATATAACTCATATGACTGTATGTTACTACTCTCTTCTACTCTCAGGACCATCTCTTAATATTGGCAGTGTTTAAGAATATGCTGCATATGCATATTTAAATTTTTTTTTCAGATCATAGAGAAAACCAAAAGTTTCGCACAACAGAGTATCCCAATAAATTGATTGATTTTGGCTGTTTCTGGTGCTTCTAGAGTAGAACGGCAAAAACGTTGAAAGGAGTCTTAGGCTCGATTTTTGTGAAAATACCAGTAGTGGAAACCTCTTCACGATATCTTCATTTGTTTCGAAGATGTGCCGTAACTTTTTTATTTTCGAAAATATCTGAAAACGATTAAAACTTTTCACAATCACTTTTTTACAGAGACTAAGATACTATTTTGAATTTTTTTTATCTCTCATTTTTTTATGATAGAAGATGGAAAAAATGCGTTTGTTTTTAAAATAAAAAAGTTGTTTTTATCCATCCTTAGTAAACGAGATGAAAAAATGAATATAATGTATTATTTCCAGTGAAAATAGCCTGCGAAAAATTCTAATCGTTTTCAGATGTTTCATTTAATGAAAAGTTTTGGCACATTTTCGAAATCGATCAAATATCAAAATTTAGTTATATCCTGAAAAAAATAAAGGATTGTGAAAGGGTTTTCATTTATGGTGTTTTCGCAAAAATCGGGCCCAGGAGAACTTTCAAAAATTTTCCCTATCTAGTCCAGAAGTACCAGAAGAGTCAAATCAAACAATTTGGGATACCTTGTACAGGTCATCGCTGCTTTCATAATCAATCAATCGTTCTGATTTAGGGCAGTCGAGATACGCTCTTATCACCCTCAGGTGGCGACAAGAGGAAACTGATATATGAGGGCATTCCTTGCAAGATTTAGGTTTGTGGGAATTTCTGCATATACAGGGTGTTTCACGAATGATTGTACAGGCTTTTAGGGTAGATGCAGGACATTTTGGTGATTCTGAATCAGTGTTAGAAATATGTCCTAACAATATTCGTTTAAGAGATACAGGATGTTTTATGTATTTTCACAGAAATTTTCAATTGGCATAACTCTTGAACGCCTGCGTGGATCTTCATGAAAATTTCAGGGAATGTCTAAGGGCCATTGGCAAATGTTCACATATAATGGCTTCCTGATAGCGCAGGCCCGGACTGAGAAAATGATTTTTTTTATTCCACATCTTATAAAACACCCTGTACATCAAATTTTTGAAAAGCAAAATTATCCTCAGATTCTACAATAAATACTCTTTCAAACAAGCCTATCATGATCAATGGCACACTTCGCATCATCATATTATGAGCCATTGAATATTTGGAATTTTCAATTTATAGGGTAAGTCCGGGATAGTTCGACCACCGGGAAAGACCGACCACTGCCGATAATTTGTAAACTAATACCCAGACGGCGCAGCCAGTACGCCTATGTGTGATGCTCAATCATTTGCGTCGTAGTCGTAGTCTGATCCAACATGATGGAGCTCCAGCACATTTCACCCGTGAAATTGTAGCGCATTTGAATGCAGTTTATCCGGGACATTGGTTTGGTAGAGGGGGACCTCATGACTGGCCTGCAAGATCCCCTGATCTTACATGCATGGATTATTTTCTTTGGGGACACTTGAAAAATGAAGTTTACTCCGAAGTAATCATAGACAGGGAACATTTGATTAATCGTATTCAAGCTGCATGTGAAGCTATACGAAACAGACCAGAAATTCTGAAAAAAGCTGTAGCTCATTTGATAACACGAGCTAGAAAATGTTAGAAGAAAGAGGGGGTATTTTCGAAAACAAGTTATAATTTTGTCTTATTTATTGTCCATTTTTTTCAGTTCAACACAACATGTTCATAAGATACATTTCACATTTTTTTCTTAAGTACATTTTATAATAGTACAATTAAATGTTCAATGTTAAATCAAGTTTTCGATTAAATTTAGTTTTTTTTAGAAATATTTGATGTTGCTGCCATGCATCCGTGTTTCACTTATTCGAAGAAAGAATTTTCAAAGTATAATAATTCGAAGATGGGTATGTCACCCAAATCCATGTTTTGGATGGAATAAGATGCAGTACAATACCTAAGTAATGTTACTAAGGCTTTCAATCGATTTAATTATGAATCAATTCATTATTCGGAGATTTACAGGTCCGTGTTTACTATAAATTGAAACATCCAAATAATCGATGGCTCATAATATGATGATGCGAAGTGTGCCATTGATCCTGATAGGCTTGTTTGAAAGAGTATTTATTGTAGAATCTGAGGATAATTTTGCTTTTCAAAAATTTGATGTACAGGGTGTTTTATAAGATGTGAAATAAAGAAAATCATTTTCTCAGTCCGGGCCTGCGCTATCAGGAAGCCCTTTCGTGTGAATATTTGCCATTGGCCCATACACATTCCCTGAAATTTTCATGAAGATCCATGCAGGCGTTCAAGAGTTACGCCTATAGAAAATTTCTGTGAAGATACATAAAACATCCTGTATCTCTTAAACGAATATTGTTAGGACATATTTCTAACACTGATTGAGACTCACCAAAATGGCCTGCATCTGCCCTGAAAGCCTGTACAATCATTCGTGAAACACCCTGTATATTGAACTATAGAAAGTTGAAATCGGCGTCAACAAAGAAAAATAGTTTTCATATAGATTCATCTGTGAAAAATAATTCATCTTAGAAGGAAGGGCCGCGAAGCCCTTCAGAATGTATTCATCTCATATAAAAATCACTTCAACATTTTTTTAGTGTGAACATATAGAAAAATAGATATAAAATAATACGGCAGCTGTTTTCGAAACCAACCACATATGCCATGGAACAATATTAACAGAAAAATAAAATATAAATAATATGGAGAAAGGAGTGAAATAAATATTATAATTGCTGATAAATAAAGACGAATCAACGAGTAACAACGTAATAAAAACAAATAAACACATACGCTTGATAAATGAAATTCCTAAAAATGAAATATAATGATAGACCTTGAAATTCGAATTCGAATACTTCTGTTTCTAGAATGGGAATACAAATTAAAAGATTCTATATTTATCTTCCTCTCTAAAAAAAAAGAACTATCCTTATTGGAGAATGGACAATAATTATTGAAATATGAGATTACCCGCACTTGCCACATGAAGAAACCCAAATTAAAGAAGCCGCCTAAAAACCGCCAATAAAACGATCATCTGATAACGATTGAAGGAAATGCCGACACGCATTGGGTATTTTATGAATTTATGATTTCTTAAGGAGTGCGTTGAGCACTTTTTGGGTAAACATAATTCATAAAATTAATCTTCTCTCATGATTTTTGTTCAACCAGGAAGTGCTCAATCTGCCACAGAAAGTTATCAATTCATAAAATACCTTTTGCGGATTACATAATAGCAATGAGTATTAATATATTATAGATTAAGGGTCGGTTTCACAAAACTTTAATTGTGCGATTAAAAAACCTTACGTTAATTCGAACCAATGGAATCACTCGTTTTGAAATTTCAACGAATCGCGGAGGCTCCAATTAATTTAACGGTACAAAAAAAGTTTTGTGAAACCGACCCTTAATCTATAATAATAAATATATTTATACTCAACAATAAGAGCTAAGTCGATTAGAAACCAGAAAATTGTCGTGATCCAACTCTTCCTCCTTGTTCCTTGCTCTTTCGATTACAAAAGTTACATTGAGGTTGTTGTGCTTAAATAAAACTGAAGTGATGGTAGTAACTAATACCGGAGAAAACGTCAGATTTGTCTATATAACTTACAGCTGCTGCAGGTTAACAGGTTTTGATACTTAGGGGTTGTACTGAGTGATAGGTGGGATCCATAAATAAAAACTCGAATAGAGAAATATGTAGGTACAATAGATGGAAACTTATTGTCTGCAATTTTAGTCTTAAATTAGAAATCGGAATACGACTAATGAAATGTTATGTTTAATCTGTACTTCAGTATGGGATTGAGGAGAGGACATTGATGGTGACCATGAGCCGCCTGGATGCCTTTGAAATGTGGCTTTACCGCAGAATGTTGGGAAGACACAAGAGACATAACAAATCAGTCAGTATAAAACACCGTGAACAGAGAACGATAATTCATTACTATGATTAAGAGAAGGGGAATTACTTGGGTCATTTTATCTGCTAGTCAGTCGATCAATACACGTTTTTCTGTTTTTCTCCGCGAAATTCTCAAAAAGTGCTTTCAATAGTGTTGACTTTTGTGTCAGCTTCTACCACTGATCAATTGAGGTGAAATATCATCGATTACTGTCGCCCTTTTTCATTTGCACGTTTCAGTTGTGATAATCGTGTTTATTTAACAATTAATTTTAAGGTGCGTACAGACATGCTCCGAATGGCGTACCGCACCACGTCGCGTACATCGATGCGATCAACAAAAGTTCGCCAATATCTACACCGTGATCGCGGCGAGGTGCGATATGCTGTTGCACCCAGCCGTCCACACTTAGGTTCGCGACGTGGTGCGGTACGCCATTCGGAGCGGAGCATGTCTGTACGCACTTTTACGCACCGTATACGAGATAAATTCTGTTATCTTCCACGTGTTGAGGTGTAGACAATTTTCCGTTCTTGGGAACTGAAATAAATTGATCCCTGACTCCCCGCTTTTTACGCCTATCCTTCATTCCTTTGTATCCATGGTCTACCGAAATTTCTTGTCTTAAGTCTTCCCTATCGACCCAGGAAGTGAAGAGTCTCAACGTAAATCAATTTACTGCCCATATAATAGCATTGCCACGTAACTGTTCTTCTTGTAATGAGAACATAACCGGTTCTCATATCTCGATTTCCTGTACTAAATGCTCGAAGTTTTTCCATGCATTATGCGTGAATCTGACCTCAAGCGAAATCAGTTTCTCTCTGAGAAGCAGGAAACTTGGATCTGTCCGATTTGTCAGTCCGTGGAGTGCCGGCTGAAGAGTAATTCCACTGGTACTCGCACATCATCTTCTGTTGCCGCTCCTAAAAAACCGCCTCCTTCTGGATCGGAGGGCAGCCAAGGTGCTCCTATGACTCTGGAGCATTTTCATCAAATGATTGCTTCTAATGTTATTCGAATGGAAGAACGTCAAGATGAATTCTAAGTCGGCTGGCTGTCGCAACCATTAATGAGCATTCTGAGATATTATCCGGTCAACAGCAATCACTAACCGCGCTCGAATCGGATGTGTCAAGTTTGAAAAATGCTCATATAAACCTATCTGGCGAATTGAAAAATGCTTCTTCTAAGATTGTAAGTCTTGTGTCTAGATTGGAAGGCAAATCTTCTGAAACAACCCCTGATTTGATACCCGAAATAATGAAACGTGTGGAAAAATCTCACAATATAATAATTGTCAATTTGCCCGAGAGTCCCAACGATGAAGAGAATGCAGTTGCGGTTGTTGAGCATATACGTGGTTCAGCGAGTAAATTCATGACCAATATCTCACGTATCCCTGGGGAACATACGGATAAAACCCAGATGGCTCAAGATTTCCTTTTCCAATGCTGATATTGTTCAAAAAATCCTTAAAGGCAAGAAATCTTTGCACGGTAATTCACGTTTCCAGGACATAATAATACGTGATGACAAAACGAAGAACCAGTAGCTGCACTTAATGCACTCCGTGCAGAACTACGTAGGAGGCAAAATGATGGTGAGAACAATCTCACAATAAAATACGACAGGGGTCGACCAATTATCACATCGACAACGAAAGCCCAACACAAGTCTCCAGCAAAAAAAAAATACCCTAAATTCCTGGCCTATTGTCTATGTCTATACCAACGCTCAGTCTCTTCTGTCTAAATTCAACGAGCTGCTTACCGTCGTCCAAATGAGGGAACCGTCAGTTATTTTCATAACCGAAACTTGGTTACAGTCTTCCATTCCTGGCGGAACTTGTCACATACCGGGCTATGAAGTCTCAGTCTCAGAACTATCGGGCACGGTGGTGTCTGCATTTACTTGAGGGATGATATCGTCGCTTCTTTCAAGATATCTGTTTTTTTTTGCGGAGACTGGTACGGTATAGACAATATCTTCATGGATCCCGACCTTGCATAGACGAAAGAGCCCTTACTGAGTACTTGGACGACCTGTTACTTTCACGCCGTAACGTCATAATTACCGGCGATTTCAACTGCCCTGATCTAGAGTGGCCCCTCATCAGGCTCCCCTATGAAAATTCTCCATCATTTCCATACGCTGATTTGATCCTAAACAAAGTGCTCCAACAAATAGTAAAAGAGCCCACTAGGTACAGACATGGACAGTATTCTTCAACACTGGATCTGACCTTTACATCTGACAACGATCTTCTGTCTGAGCTGTCGTATCTGCCTCCTCTGGACCATGGATAACAGGCAGCCTGTATAATGCTATCAGGGTGAAAAAGTCTCTATGGCAGCGTTTTGTCAGGAGTGGATCCGATACTGACTTCCGAAATCATCGAAATTTCTCAAATCACTTGGCATCTTTGATTCAGTCTGCAAAAGCCAATCATGAGAGCAGTTTGGTGTCTGAGAGAATATTTTTAAATATATCCGGGGATGTTTTGATAGCAAGGTCTCTGTTCATCTGGAGAACTGTGCAGTACCTATGCGGAGTCAGCTGATGTTCTCGCTGAAACATTTTCCTCCCACTTCACTGATGAATCTATGGCAGCAATATCTCCCTTACTCACTTCTCGATGCCCTAGCTCCCTTGATCATGTACCTCTGACACCGGTCATTGTTGAGAGATATCTTTCCGGCCTGAGGGTATCTGCTGCTCCGGGTAGTGATGGAATTACTTGTCTCCTCCTGTCGCGATGTTCTGGTGCTTTTGCTCAACCCCTTTTCCACCTATTTCAAAAGTCTCTACTTACATCTTCACTTCCCTCACAAGGGCGTTCGGCATCTGTGACGCCTATATACAAGAGTGGGGATAAAACGTCTCCTTCCAACTACCGCCCAATAAGCCTTGTGTCTTCTGTCTACAAAGTATTTGAAAGAATAATTACCGACCACATTCTTGATTTCGCCAAGTCCAATAATTTAATACTCGATGTCCAGCACTGTTTTCTTCCGGGTCGCTCAACTATGACCAACCTTCTTATGGCGGTGAATGACTGGTCCAGGTGCTTGGACGATGGTATTCCGATAGACGTTATTTATTTGGACTTCACAAAGGCGTTCGACAGGGTTCCCCATCGTCGTTTGATGTATACGCTGGAGCATATGGGAATTCGCGGGGGATTGCTCTCATGGGTGGGGTCCTTCCTGAATGACAGAACGTTTAGGGTGAGGGTGGGTGGTGATTTTTCTACACGCGATAGGAAGGTTACAAGCGGTGTGCTGCAGGGATCTGTTCTTGTTCCGATCCTTTTTCTGCTGTACACAGCAGATCTCCCTCAGTCACTAATTTCCAAGTGCCTCCTGTTCGCCGACGATGCCAAATTATATAGTGTTCCGACCCTTGCCGCTAACCAGCTTCAGTCCGATCTGGATAGTATGGTCCTCTGGGTTGAAAAATGGCTGTTACCCCTCAATATCAGCAAGTGCTGTGTTTTGCACCTCGGCACAAACAACCCCAAACTTCCGTATAAGCTGGCGGGACAGCCTCTCACTGTGGTTCGGAGCCATCGTGGTCTTGGGGTGATCGTCAATTCTGATCTTGACTGGTCAGAACACATAACGGATACTTGCAGTAGAGCTAAGAAGGCCGCCTTCCTCATTCAGCGATCTTTCAGAGGTTGTAGTGTACAGACTGCAAGATTGCTGTACACAACGTACGTGAGGCATATGAATCCCATTTTCATTCTCTACGAAGCAAGGATATGATTGTTTGAATTGACCAGCTTCGAGGACCGTCGTGCCAGGGGTGACATGATAGTGGCTTTCAGGGCGATGCATGGGTTCTTCGATGTAGACCTTGAGCAGTTATTCCGTCTAAATACGAATCATCTACGCGGACATGGTTTCAAACTTGCCAAGGAATCGTTTAGGACCATCTGCCGGAAGAACTCTGTCTAACAGAATATTCGACGCTTGGAATCGTCTCCCGAATGAGGTGGTGAATGCCACAACTGTCAACGAGTTCAAGAATATGTACGACCGATGGAGAAGGAGCTCCTAAATCGATTTTTCTGCTAGCATCCACGATATGTATATGTATATATATTTTTTGTTTCTGTATTGAGTGCATAGGTTTTACCTCCACTCTTATTGTAGTTTAATAGTAATAATAAAAATAATAATAATAATAATAATAATAATAATAATAATAATAATAATAATAATAATAATAATAATAATAATAATAATAATAATAATAATAATAATAATAATAATAATAAGCTATATGCCCCTGACAAAAACAAAATATCTTCGCTCTTAGAAACTACTGCTATCTTTTCTAATGATATAAAAATGCAATTTGGCCTAGATAAATGTTCGTCAGTCATTGTGAAAAGAGGTAAAATCATGGAAACGAAAAATATAGACTTAACTGTTAACAATATAACATTTCCTGCACTGGCCGACAACGAATCTTATAAATACTTGGGAGTAAAGGAGACACTTACACATAATACGGACGAAATGAAGGAGAACATAAGGAATAAATATAAGGAGAGGCTAATAAAAATCATGCGAACACAATTAAATGCTAAAAATAAGATAAAACCTCTCAACACCTGGGCAGTACCCATTTTGACATACTCCTTTGGAGTCATACAGTGGACCACAACACACATACAGGCACTTGACAGGTTAACCAGAAGAACACTCACAAACAACAGAGCATTACATCCTAACTCCGCCATCGAGAGATTGTACTTACCTAGGAAACAAGGAGGACGAGGCCTTATCAACATAGAAGCAACACACAGCATTCAAATACACAATCTGCAAACATACTTCAACCAGAAGGAAACTTATTCACAATTACATGCAGCTATCAAACGGGCAGACAAAGGATACACCCCACTCAGCACCCACGTACAGATAGAACAAGTAGACAAGAGCACACTGATAACAAATCTCATACAAGCATGGGAAGGCAAACAATTACACGGCAGATTCAAGTGCGACCTCAACAGACAACACGAACTTTCTACGAAATGGATTGAGCTAGGACAATTATATATAGAAACAGAAGGTTTCATGTGTGCGATACAGGACCAAGTCATACCTAGACGGAACTATCAGAAATATATAATGAAGACCCGCATGGACAACGACAAATGCAGAATGTGCAAAGCAACATCAGAAACAATCCAACACATTACATCAGGATGCCCAAGCTTAGCACCAACAGAGTATTTAAATAGACACAATCTCTCTGCTAAAATTCTTCATAAATACTTAGTCCAGAAATTTGAAATAAAGACGATAGACGAACCATATTACAAATATACACCTGAACCAGTCAACGAGAATCAGGAATACAAAGTATATTGGGACAGAGCAATTATTACAGACAAAACAACCATGAATAATAGACCGGACATAGTGATAATGAATAAGATTGATAAGACCACAACTTTAATTGATATTGCACACCCCCTGGATCATAACCTACAAAAAACAATAACAGAAAAAATCAGGAAATACACAGACCTTGCCGAAGAAATAAAGTCAATGTGGAAGATGGAAAAGGTTTATATACTACCCATTGTCATATCGGTCACAGGACTCATACCATCGGAGCTGCCGAAAGAATTGAAAAAACACGACTTGCCTGCCCATTTGATAACAGAAATGCAGAAATCAACGGTAATGGAAACATGTAGGATTGTGAGGAAAATAATAAAGGAATAAAAAACGTCAACAAGGAATGAGTTTGCGAAAGCCCTCATTACCTTTACCCATGCAAACACCTAAGCATGAGAATTGCGGAAGATAATAATAATAATAATAATGATAATATAATGAGGAACGACAAATACAATTTATGAAGACTCATAATTGGGGGAAAGATATAAGGCCAAAGCGGGAAAGGCTGTAGGCAGAAAAACAATGTCGTGGCTTCTCAACACCAGAGCTAGTTCTTGCATAAAGTTCACCCAATTATTAAGAGCCGCTCTGAATAATGAAAATTTCGATGAAGTGATCACAAAGCTCCAGTAATTGAGGTTTGCGAAGAAGAAAAGTGAATGTAGAAGAATTCGGAAAATTGACTAATTTGTAATGTAAATATAACTCATGACATTATAGATTAAATGGTCAAATAGGTACGTTCAAATCTGACACTCCTTCTCCAATAAATATAGGTACCTATGATAAATCAAAATCCCTCTACATGTTGAAAAACATGCCATATGTGTAGATATCTATCCACCTCATAAAATTGGTTCTGCTTGAACAATGATTCGAAAATTGGATGAAATCTGTTTTTGGTTTGGTTGGAAAACTCTAGTTTAAAAAATATTGATATGTTTCAGTTCGAAGAATATTATGTTTCTAGTTTTTCTGCAGAAACTATTAAGATACTTTTTATTTGCAAATATAAAATATAAGACAACATTAGTTATCGAAAAAATCCATTATTATATTGAAATTGCTCATTATAGCATTCACTTTGTCCATTTTCTTCGTAAACCTACTTTAATCGACAAATTCATGATTTGTCAATCAGTTCCAAGCTATTCCTAAGTATATTTTTAGCTAGCATTATATCACCAGCTCGTGACGTACCCGCTTGAGAGGAATTGAAAAATCAAAATTTTAGTCGTAGATAATAAATATATCGAGCATCTTTGGAGAGCCCCCGTATTCATTCATTTGTACGGAACATAATTTTTGTAAACTGCAGTTTGTATGATCGTATTTGTTGGATTGGTTGCTGTTTTTGTAGTAGGACATGGTTGTCTGACTTCCGTTCTACGAAGAAAAGTAAAATTAGATTGCGTACGCCAGTCTTGAACGCGTTTCCCAACTGAATAGATCGAAATATATCTTACTACATCCATTAGGCGGTTGCTCGATTTTTTTGGCTTTACGTGTTTTTATCTGTGAAACAATATGGCCGAGACGGTCGAGGAGTCGTACGAAACCACGGTTCGTCGAAAAGTCGTCAGAACAAGTATGAAAATTGAAGAAGTAAGTTGTTAATTTATGTTAATCAATAAGCACATGTTGAGCCATTTGGAACACATGTCAAACAACGGAGGACGCAGTCGTGTTAGAAAACTGGGAACATTTTTCAATGTCAAACCGATATTTTCATTTTTCAGCTCCTGGCTGAAAATAAGAGTTCGTTATTTAAAAATAGATTAAAAAATAGTTTGCCGGTCAAAACTTTGACTATACTCAATTTAATTTTAATGTCGAATGACCCGGGATTTAAAAACCCAGTTTGATTTTGGTTCTACATATTCATTAATGAGAGTTGCTTATATTTCCTCAACTATATCACGGCCATGAATTACACGTATTCTAGCCTTTTGGAATGAAGTGAGAAAAATGAATTTTTCACCAAATATCGATACTGAATGTACCAACCTTTTGCAGTTCACTATTTTGCTCCCAAAATTTGTTCAAATGAGCAGCAAACCTTAAAATTAGGCTGAATATCCAATTAAACTTAGCACGTGGAAAATTGTTCTGAAGAAAAAGTTTCGCAACTAAATGTTTTCAAAAACTTTACGACATTATTTCCTCAGGAAACATTGAATCATTTGATATAAATTTTAATGAATGGTGCTGAGTGATTTGTAATTTGATGACGGATTTTTCAACGGCGGAAAAATTGGCTCCTAAATAGATTTCTTATCATCAGATAAGTTTGACAGCTCCTTATGTGGGGTGGACCTGACCTCAGGAATTCCCGGGAAACAGATATTTAAAGAACTCTCAAAACTTGCAGTGCATAAAAATTGCATCGAAAATATTCTTAAATATCGCCAATTTTATCTTATATAATATGTACCTTACTGGCATATCGACATTTTTCAAGTAATTTCTTGTACAATTTATCGAGTAGACCGGGTGAATCGAACACAAATGAACTTTGTTTGAAATTCGCACGCGAGTTAAAAATATTTCAGAATATTTGGCAAGGATACCTATTTGTTTGAATCAATTTAGAATCAAGAAATACATACCCAGTGAATTTTTCCTTCAAAATTCAAGATCATTAAGATATTGCCTCCTGTTCTGATTGAATTCTATCAAGATTTCTAGCTACTAGCTCTAGCAGGTTGATATAAAAAAGTTAGCGACTTGTAAACAGCGATATCACGGATTTACCAAATAAAAATTTGAATGGTTCTTCTGGTATTTTCACTTGTATAATTCTTGATCATACAGTGCGTAAAAAGCAGCTGCTATTCCTTTTTCTATTCCTATTCCATAAACGTTTCGGAAAAGGACTAGCTGAGTTTTTTCTGCACTAGAATATCGAAGAATACATGTTCCTATGCGCCAATCATAAACTTTTAATGTCTCTATGAGATGAGAACACAAAGAAAAAATTTTAATACCGTTTGTTTCAAGACGAAAACTTTTCGTGTAAGTGTTCCGTTTTTAATGGAAAGTAACTTCTCCACATTCCCTTCTATACATCAAATACTAATAATTCCTGAATTGATCGATGATTATATAAATTAATGGTCATATTTGTGAAAAATTTGGCTAAAATGGGATAGTTTATAAATGAGAGGGAAAATGATAATGGGAGTCAAATATATTCATTGGAAATGAAAAACAAATACACCAAGACACTCATATTTATATGATAAAAAGCAAATGACACTTCAGCAACGACAAATAATATCGCAGGAGTACGACTCACCATCATTCTCCACCACGGCACAAGATTCGTGAGACCAAAGACGACAATCCTGATGGCACATTATTCAACCGTCAGCACTCTCTGATTTAGAGTAGGGAGTAGGTACGATTCTGTTGAATAATTGCAGGCTACATCATGTTTATCTTCATCTTCGGAACCTCTGCTTTATTTTTTCTTCCTCGGGAAAGTATCCTATTTTATCCGACCTCGTCTCACAAAATATTTTCAAGTATTTTCAAGCGAAAAATTCTGATTGTCAAATCTAGAAATATCACAAAATCTAGTCAATTGTTCGAATAATCATATGAAAGATTCACCGATGTTCATTTTTCTCATATAATATGAAATATTTTCCACTAAACACCGGTTAAACCAGAGAGTGCCTCTTATGGGTTAAACTAAATAGTAAAACCCCATTTTTACGAACTCTGACACTTCACGCATCACTGATTCTCAATTCATCTGAATTATCACCTGCTCTATTTTACATCGAATCATACTAACAGTCGCCAAATGACCTTTCTTATATTGGAAAAGTAGAGTAGTGCGTAAAAATTCAATTGTTGCTTTAATTCTTTGATTGATTTCTTACAGCTGGAAATATATTGTATCAGAATCGGCACAACAATAAAATAGTTTGATAATAAACAGTTGAAACTTGTGTCTCTGGTTGAAACCTAGATAGCGGAAAATGCTGCGTCCTCACCAGATCAAAGAAGTAGCGCCGCTGTTCATACCTACTACCCAATCATGTTTAGCCATTCGACTCTTTATGTAGAACCGTCGTATATTAGGCCTGAATGGAATATGTGCTATAATTCATGATAACATAGATTCTACCAAATTTCTAGTAGAAAGGCTCACCTGATTCCTTAACGCCAACACTGCCATGTATTTTTGACGCAGAAACAGTGGCAGAAAATCAGAGACCAATCCGGCAAATGACATTTCGCTATACTCGAAATTCAGTTACCATTCCAACTTGGTTTGAACCACCATGCCCAATAATAAATTCCCGCTCATAGAGTAAGGTAACCAGGAATCAGGAAAATGGTTGGTGGTGGGTATGTGTAAATAGATCCTGGTTACCTGAAAACTGGAACTTGACTTTTGGAATAGTTGATGTGGTTTTTGACTGATTCAACCTGGTTCATCGGGATTTTGTATCGTAACTGGCGGTTAATTTTAGCGAACAACCTAGGGATAAGCCGACCAGAATTTTCTTTGGTTAGCTCATGGATTATACCGCCGGGTGTCTCAGTATACCTGTTCAAATGGATTATCTCAGCCATTTCGGAAGATAAAAATTTGAAAAGTTCATATTCTCCAACTCGTTAGAGAAACCTTCATTTGAAAAAAAATAAAAGTTGTAAATCTCGCTCTGACTTTTTCATTTTAAATAGCACCTTGTGTATTTTTGGCAATTTTCGATTTCTATTCAGGATTACCTTTTCAACCATGTAATACACTTTGTATTTTACATTTGATTTGATGGAGAAAACGACAATTGAATTTTCAAATTGAAAGACTTGCAGTGGGCTACGATATTTAGTGTAATCTCAACTTTGCCTTCAATAATACTTGATAATTAATGAACACCATAAGAGCTCCATATTGAACCCGGCTGGATTTCTTCCTCTGGCGGTATTTGAAACATTGTGTATATATACCAGATTCCTCCTATTGGTTTTTTTTTTAGTTTTTTTGAAACTGTTTTTTTCCAAAGATTCGGAAACCGTTCGAAATAAACAGCTGGTAATAAGGTTGAATTAATTTTATTGAATCAAATCGATCTCCTAAATTCAAATCGAAAAAGCCGCAGGGGCAGATTTTCTAGATAAATCCGGGTATACCCTTTCAATTGTAGTTTTCTTCATCAAATCAAATGACTTTGAGAAGAAATCAAAAATTGCAAAAATATACAGGGTGCTATTTGAAATGAAAAAGTCGGAGTCACTTCCGGTCAAGCCGAAAGTGATTTTTATTTTTCGTTTTTCTCGAATGAAGGTTCCTTGAACGAATTAAGGAACATGACATTTTCAAATTCTTATCTTTCGAAATGGCTGGAATAATCCATTGGAACAGGTATACTGGTCACCTGGTATACTAACTTACTAGCATATACTCGATTTTTCGATATGGTACCCAATTCAAAACTGTTTGTAATTTCCAATTACGGCTGGCATGTAATGATCATTATCAAATAACTACATATTATCAAAGAACATGACAAAAAAGAAGGTTGACACAGGTCTCTTCATTGGTAATCTCATCACTTGATATACCTATACAGATCGGGAAAACAGAATTGGAAACATCACAGTCTCTATAGTGAATTCGAACAGAGCCATATTCTACTGGAACAGTGGCCTCAATGAATGACACAAATAATTTCCAGTGGAAATTAGTATTCAGGTTCTTTTTCGCCAAAACTGGTTTGAAAATAAAATAAATTCTAGAAAAAGAAAAAATTGAAGAACGAAAATACATTCTACGAGAAAAAATTAAAAACCAAAAATTCATTCTATAAAAATGAAAAAAGAAAACAAATTCTAGAACATGCGAAATTGAAGATAGATAAATTCAAATTAAATGTTCAAATAATACACCTCGTTGTGCAAAACAGTAGCCAAATCTTCTCATATCTCTGAGAAGATTAGGCATTCTTGCTATTTTGCACAAGTTAGAGAGCCGAACGTATCGGCCGAAGGTATCGACCTATCTCCAAAGGCAACAATGAAAGAAGTTATTGTTTCCGCAAATGATTGACCACCGAAGTACCATTTTATGATTTGAATTTCCTCTTTAACCGTAAAAATTTTGATTTACGCGAATCTAATTTATTTTCAAACCGTCTAGCTATCACATCTGACGTTCAGATGGGACTAATGTGCATTGCAATTCGCGGCAGCCGAGATCACCTTATTTGTTATCGAATCGCAATGAGATTTCGATACTTCCACTGTTCTGCTAGACTCGGAACTCATTCGAATTTACCATTAATATTCCAATGTTTCCATAAGGATTTTCTTTATCGGTATATGTTTTGCCCATGACTTATTATAGGATGGGATAAAAGATCTTATGGTTTTGACGCTAGTGTGATTTTCGAATAAATATACGTTCGCCCATGTACTGCACTAAAGGACCTTACAAAATTAAGAAACGTTTCTATTTGGCAACCCTAGAAAGCAAAAAGTGTTTTATTCGTTCTTTCAGGGATGAATAGCTACTCGCATATAATCTTTTCTTGTGTACTACGATACACCATTTAAACTATTATGAAATATATATCATATATATCATAACTATTGTTATAAGAAATATCTTCTACTGAATATAAATCTTCAATATCGAATATGAGAAATCTAAATATTCACTACCTTATCTAACTCATTAATTCTCCTATTTCTTCTTCAGTTACGCAGTTCTTAGTGATAATTCATTTGTATCATCAATATGTAGTACAAGAAGTTCACTCAGAAAATAAAGTTCTGTATAGAGCATGGAAATTGTTGCAGTATTATAGCCTCTCTCAATTTGTCTTCAGAGTTGCGGTCGGAGTTCTTGAAGTGTATTTGAAGATTGTTGATAAAAATCCAAAGTTAATTTTATGCTTGTTCAATGAGATTGAGACCTGGTGATCGAGGGGGCAGGGCCAAATGAGGAAATATATACTAAATAAGCAATTTCACTCAAAAGTAGTATGAAAAAAAGAATTATATTGTCAATGAGTGCCTCTACGTGAATCTGCTCATTCATAGTAGCATCAAGCACCAACATTTCTGTGCACCTGTATGCCTACCCAAACAGTATGGCTGCAACACCTCTTAACGGATGAACTTCCTGAACCGATCTGCGTTTTCTGGGCACCAGAAGATGGGCCGCTCATCATACCAATAGTAGTCCTAATGGCTACACTGAGTTTAGTTACTTCTAGCATTGCCTGAAACTAAAAAGTTATCAAAAGACTAGCAAAAAGACGATTGAGATTTAGGATAGTGATAGTATACATTTGTGATTTGATTTCTTATAAATGAACATTTCGTGGACAAGAATCAGTAAATTTTGAAGTTTCTAAACTTCCTTAACTTTTGTAGATCAGTATAATTCAATCAGCAGTTAAGGTTTTTATCTCAATTCCAAGTTGACAAGTTCTTTCATACAATCATTGACTACGAGTTAAGAATGAAATCTGGGTTTCGATATGAGAAAGTAACACCCTGTGTGATACATTTGCAACTTTTTTCCATAACATAAAAACAAGAAGAATTTTGACATTTGATGATGCCATCACAAAATTCACCATTTGACCAGTTGTAATCACTCAAAACATTACTAATTACCCCCGTTTTTTATTGCGATTCCACAAACGTTGAAAGTAGGGATAATAAAGTTGAAATGGAGTGGCAGATAAATTGTTTCTTCATCGGATTCATATGAATATTTCGGGAATCAAAGTTAAAACAGAATGAAGTGGTCATTCACTTCCAATCAGGAAGAAGTGAGGCGTCAATAATCCCCCAAAAGGATAATAGTTTTGTGCGGGAATGTAGAATTATTCAGTTGAAATGCTTCTAAAGCGATGTTAAATTTGTTTACAATGACTGCTATCTCTAAATTCCTCAATACACGAAGTTTAATTTTTTTATGTTCATTACTGCCTAATTGATGAATGAGAACAATGTAAGAAAACCCCTTGAAAAAGATGAAGACAGAACAAGCAGATTGAGAGATTATTCTAGTCCTTAAGGCCAGGCTTTTCTTTTCGTATTTTCAACATTCTGCTCATGAAAATCCAATGATATCCTTTTCGACAATATGTTGTTTGTTCATTATTGTCATCGTACAAAAATGTATTTGGGAATATGTTGCAATGTTAGAAAAGTGATCAAAACAGTCGATATTTGATACTTTTCTGATATTTTCAACCACTTTCAACCCATAATTTTTAAATGACAGATGTTTCGAAGCATTGCATTTTATTTTGAATTTCGTTTTTATTGTTAATTTCTCTTGTCTGTTCCAAATTGCGAGAATATAATGATATGAACACCTCACCATCTCACTATTTGCAAATACTTTCAATCTCACACTAATTGGCATAAGTGAAAACGAACCCATTCCCAAGAATCGAAAAACAAATACATTCACACTGAAATTTTGGTTTCCAATAAGGTATTGTTCGAAGATTCGGTGCATGTAATTTATGCCGGTACTAAATGGACGGACGAAACCTGTTATGAATGAATATATCTCTAGAACCTCTGTCTCGAATCATAATTCTGTTCCACTCTGATTTTTCAGTGCAGCATTGTAATGCGAGAATTTTCTTTCGTGATAAGATCCCATGACTCAAATTGACGTACATACAAGTTATATTTAGGTAGGCACCTACTCATTCCCACTTTAGAATGAGGGTGAAGAGGAAAATGAAATGAATAAAAATTGAATAAGACTTCTTCTGTAACAGGAGAGGTACGTGAAGGGGAGCAGGTATAATGGATCGATTTTTTTCCTTTGATAATTCAACTCGAAAAGTAATTGGAAGTCCAAGTATCTTGACTTATATTGTGAAACTTGGGGATGTCAATATTGTAATTTTTAAATCGTGAAGTATTTTCACTCGTTTTGAGCGACCAATAATAAACTGATACATCACTGGAGAAAAAAAAACGGACAAAACAACTGTTCCCCGAATTCATTTTGGAATAACTTTTTAAGGAGTGCATCGATTTCGATCAATTTGTTGTCTATTAGTAGCCCATTTACTTTCGTTCATTACCTGATCTCATTTCTGCAAGAATTTAAATTGATTTTGATGGTATACAGGGCAGGACTGAGGGTTGCTCTAAATTTCTGAATACCCTAAAATGAGTTTTTTAAGTTTGATCTGCTATCAACATTTTAATTTATTATTTGCGTTAATACCTCTTTCCTAAAATGAAATATAGCCCTTCAAACAAAAATTTGGGATTTGAAAGCTTTGTTGACATTGTGACTTAATAAAATGGAGCTGTAACGGCTGACCGTTACATCCTATGATTGTAGAGTATGAAGATAGTAAACGTCCATATATCAGTAGTTCAAAAACCGATTATGATTATCCGTTGTTAGGACCCTGAAAGTTTAGATGGCGCTTCAATCATGCTTAGTACTAAAATTGAGTTTCGACTTTGTCGGGCCCAATAAATAACTCCGACAAAACCGCGAAGTATTGACTAGAAAATTTCTTCTCCAGCTCTTAATCGAATACTGCACTAAGTGTTTCTTAACCTTCATATTTAGCATATCTGGCCCATTCAAATATTTTCCAAATAACTTCGGAATAACTATATTGCGATGACTTAAGTTTAGTCGATTTGTTTTCAATCTCTCTTCCCCATAATCTTTGGTTACATCGAAGAATGTAGCAGTTCATCAGATCAAGTCAGTGGCGTAGCGCAAAATTTGGGGGCCCCCCGCAAGATCGCCCTTCTATAGATCGATGTTATTTATGATAAGTTTCCCCTGATGAAGAAGATGTGATGAAAATAATGTATATATTAAATAAAAAGAATTTCTAAACATAATAATATGGATTCTGATATAAAAATAACTAGAAAGAAATCAATGTTATAAAAAAATTTACAAAAATGCATTAATGTTTTCTAATTTTTTCGTTCAACTTGTCAATATTCAAGCTTCAGGCTTCTCCTTGTTCAAAGCTGGAGTAGGTTCAAAAGTATGATGGACGTGTTTGCGACATTGAATTCCTAAGATAATTCTTGATTATCTCAAGCCCAATCAAAGGATCATTTGGCAAGAGAGTGCCGGGAAACTTGACGGTATTTCAAAAAAACTATTAGAAAGGGTAGCACAGGGAATAATTGGGTGATGATTTGAATTTCGAATGGAATTATTGGAAACCGTAGATGTTTTTTTATATTATTTAGGAATAGTTCTCCATTTTGGGAGTAATAATTATTGTATCTCAATTGTTTTAGTTTTGTTCATTATATCATCAAAAAAATATAGCGAATCGGCAAGTTCAAGAGAATGAAATAATTGGTGCCCCATTTGAAGGTTTTCGTTTGGCTTGGGGGCCCCTTTAGAGCCGGGGCCCTCTGATACGCCACTGTGCTGAATAATTGATTGTGACTCAGACATTGGCTTATTAAAATATTAAAACACCTTCCATTGCTTAAGGAATTCATTTTTTTCTTTCTGGAGTTTTCTTTTGCAAGCTCCACTCAAATAATTTCTTTTCCGCTCTGACATTTTTTCTAATATGTATCTGAAAAATTATGAGATATTCAAACCGAAGTTTCTTATTTGAGTTGAGCATTTGATAACTTTTCTTTTTTTTTATATTCTTCTTCTATTGGTGCCTATCCTCTGTGGATGTTGGCAATCACGTCAGTACACATTGCCCTGCTTACAGCTGTCCTGAATATTTGAATGGTCGTCATCCTTGTCCATTTTTTATATTCAAAATGAAAAAATACGAGAGACATTTCTTCACGGATAAATAAGCTACGCAATTAATTGAAGAACTAACCTTCAATGAATATTCAGAATATTGTCTTAGATTGTAAACAAACTCACAACGTGGTTTCCCTCACTACTAGAATGGAAATTCAAATAAAAAGATTCCATAATATTTTCCCCTTCTTCATAAAAATAATTTCTGCAATAATAACATATAAGCCGCCTGAAGAACATCACGTCAAATAAGCCGCCAAGCCCCCAATAAAACGTGGAGACGTTCAAAGAAAAATACAGAAAAGCTTGACAGTATATAAAAAACTCTTAAAACAATTACTGTAAACCTTATATGTGTTTTGAATATAATTCAGGAATAGTGCTCTATTTTTCGGGAATAATAACTGTACATTCATTGTTTAGGTTTTATTCGTTATATATCATCAGAAAAATATCGCGAGTCGGCAAGTTCAATAGTTATTGGGGCCCCATCCAAAGCTTTTTGTTTGGCTCGGGGCCCCCTTAGTGCCGGGCCCCCCGCACTGAGGGGTCTGCGGGGCCCTCTGCTACGCCACTGGATCAAGTGCCTACCTATATAATCATTTCTCATGGAGCAATATGGGATACATACACCTGTATGGCGATAGCCACATAATTTATTTTGAAAAACTGAAAAATATCTGAATTTTTTTGATATTAATGTCATAGTCAATTGTCAATTTCTCAAAAATAGTAAGGTCGCTTGGACATTGATTGGCGAATTGCAGTGGCGGTTCGTGACAATATAAGATGGTGAGGCACATCAGAAAAAAATTATCATTATCGATCGAATATTCATATCGTTTTCTGAAAAAACTCTTGGATGCAGAGGTGCACCGTGATATCTCTTAGATTCTTTAGAATAACTTGCAATTCATTGAAAAATTATGAGCACTTTCATGTTGTACCAAAACACTCCGATATAAATTTTTCCAATCGTTATAACCACTTTTGACCAAACTCTGTCGGAATGCGAATGAAATGCGTGGCTAACAAAATATAAAATTTTTGTCTCCTCAAAATAATTGAGCACGCAGACAAACTTACAAGATGTACAGCAAATGCGGTAGGTACCTACGACCAAATAACAACTCGAACTGACAAACTACTGAATATACTATAATCGCAGAAAGAGCTTAGATGTTACACAAAACAGAGACCTAGTGCAGTACCGTATGAGTGGAAATAGTGACTGAAAAATAGAAGGATGATGAAATGGATTAATAAAATTTTCGATTAATATGTGTAACTTCCGCCACTGGCGAATCGTCATCTTCCGTGTCATTTTTTCCTTTTCCCTGTTTCCTATATTCTGAACATAGTTTAATTGAAACTTAATCTTAATTGTCAAGTTGTTAATAATTTGTTCAAACTCACAGCCACAACGGTCGCTCATCCTACTATATTGAATCTGCATTCTATAAACCTGATCATATTAGCCCCTTCGAGCATCACTGAATCAGTCATACGAAAACTCATTCATCATTTTTGTGACCATAGTATTTCATAATTCTAGAAACTCATCAACGGAATCAGACAAACTTTTTTGTTCATATTGGAAAATATTGATACGAGGAAAAATGGACAAAATGTGTACTTATATCTATATATAAAACTAGAAAAGAATAAAATCTATCTCAACTTGAATGATGAAAAACTAAAAAAATTTCAGAAAAAACTAAAAAATAAACCAATCCCTCGGATCGAGATAGATTTCTTAAGTATTGAAGGATCAATGAAAAATGGTTTATACCTTATATTATTAATATTGCTATCTGAACGATTGTAATCCGTGTGAAAAATTTAGTTAGTTCCTTCAGCTCTTGAATCAGTCGTGTATAACATTCATAGTTCGATGAATTTCTAGACAAGACATACCTAACATCTACATGAAATATATTTAGAAGAGCTCGAGTTTTGTAGTAGGGTAACGTTCGGCAGGACCTTCGCCGCAAACAAATAAGTTATTGACTGCCATTTCAATTGTTCAGAATTCTATCGCACGAAGACTGCTCAGTGGAAATAAACTTGATTTTAAATATAGACTTTGTAGGGGAATAAGTACCGAAAATAAGCTGTCAACACGGGGAACGATGTATATGCGTAAATCCTTGAAATGAATGGGCTATTTTGCCTGTCTTCATCTTTTTATAATTCAGGAAGCTGTTGACAATAATCAGAACATATATTCAACTGATTGTATTTTTCCTTTAATTGAATCGAAATCTGATTATTTTTTCACGATATTGGCAATTGTTGGATTATCTTTGTTGCAGGGGTATCTTTTTGGTACGTGTAAATTTTTTTCCCGGATAAACACTCATTAGGGATTGGATTGGTTGATTGAAGAATAACTTTTGAAAAATACAAGTTTAAGAAACATAATGTGCGGTACATTACATAATATAAGTTTGAGGTACAAACAATACTTTTCGTATAATTTTTGAGAAAACAAGTCCTATAAATATATGCACTATAGCATAATCACTTCATATTAAGAAAAGGAGATTGGAGTCATCTTCTTCCCATAGATTCTACACTTACGAGGTTATCCCGAGGAATATCTCATTTCAGGTTATAACTTCAATTTAGGAAAACCCTGTACTCACTTAATTTCTGGTATATAGGAAGTGATAGAGCAGGTCTTTCTGATTTTGAATAAATATAATGATCGTAATATTCAGCTTCGCTCCTTTTAAAGAATCGTAACACGGGAAAAACAAACTGTCAACATGTCTGTGTGTAGTCAAACGTTTCAGGACAAAGATTCATCAAAAATTTAAAACAGGAGTAGGTAGATATCTACTCGCGTGTTTCTATGCACTCTAATTTTATTCCGCAAAATTGGTAGGATGGAATGAAAAATGTTCGAATAACCAGAACAGAATTCAAGAACTATCAGGGAAAAATATTTCATTCGAGAAGAAAATTGAATCCCAGCTATACAAGCTAAAAGTAACTCGGTATACCAATGTCTCTATCCAGTGGAAACTCGAAGGACCACCAGAGGTAGAGCATCTATCATCCATAAAATTAACGAGAAAGTCCTTCTTTTACAACACCTGGATAACTGAAATGACTAAAGTTTCCACAAGGTCCGAAAAGATGCTGGAGGGAAACCTATGGGATAACTATTTTTCTATACATGAGAGAAGTAAAATTTCCAGAAGAAAATCCTGAAGATACAAGCAATTGAAAATAGAAATCGGAAGAAAACGTAACAAGTAGAAACAGAGGAAAGAAATAGTAGGCAGAAAAATCAGAATAACCCAAATGGAAACTAAAGCGTCGAAGAAACAAAAAATATATGAATATATTTTGAAGTTTATCGGGAAAGTTCCATTGGCATCACCTTTCATGAGATTTAGGATAAGTCTTTCTTTATTAGATGTATATTATTTCCTTCTTTTTGGCATTCATTCACCAGTTTTTAAAAACAGCCAACGAATTATTGACAATACAATGGAAATCTTGATAATATTATTTTTCATTTCAATTAATAATATTTTCTCAATTTGTGGAAATCTTCATGAACGAATGTTCAAGATAATATTTCATTGTACCGCTCATTGAAGGCGAGAGAGTGTTCGACACTGGCATCCATGGCATCCTTGGTCACTCTCAAAAGTAACGCAAAGAAGGTCATCGTCAGATGTATACCACGAAATTCTCATTGTTCTGACAAATTAATCAATTCATCCTAATAATAAATGAGTAGTGAATTTTCTATATGAATGAATGATGTGCATGAAAAATTTACTTCTAGATTTCTCAGGAATAATCATCTAATACCTAATGTTGGATCAAAAATAACTCGAAGCTATTTCCAATGTGTACTTCAAGTATGATATGCTACGGTGATGAGTTCAATTAAACGAAGCTGTTACTTTATATGGTTCGGGTTCATTTCAGTTCCGAACATAAATTAATCTCTTAATGCCTACTCATCCTAATTCACGGTAATTTGAATCTAGAAACTGCCTGGGGCCATTCCCTTTCCTCACTGATATTTTTCATCCCGAATCTTGTCAATCATAAAAAACCAATGCAAAAAAACTTTAATACCTAATAGTGATAAGGTCCAATTAAAAAAGAATGATCACTTTTCACTTTTTTCAATATGCAACTGGCGTGACCAAGTATAAATTTGAACAAAGAAATGTTTCCTATCGAATAACCATCACGCTTGAAGTTTTCATAAAGGATCAACACAATTTACGAAATATAGCTAATAATAATAATAATAATAATTTATTTGCCTCAACCATCATACATTAAAATAAATACAAAATGCGAGTACACGTCAAAACAAGAGAAAAAAGAACAAAGTTGTCTACAATAATCTAGAAATTACTCAACTGAATTTGGTTCACATGAAATAAGAAAATTTCCAATATTCTTTTTGAAAATTTCATACTTAACCATTTTTTACAAATATCTTGGTAGAGCATTGAAAAAACGTAAAGCATTATAAAGTGTACCTTTCTCCAATAGATGTTTTTTGTGATGGAAAGAAATAAGGATAAATTCGTCTTGTATTATTAAAATTTTCAAACTCTGTGAAATAATTATTTCTCCTATTTATGAACAGCAACATTCTATAAATATACAATCCAAAAATCGTCATAATATTATACCCTCTAAATGCAATGCTCATTTTTGGGCAACAAAAATGTCACTAATTTGTGAAGAGCTTCCCCAAAAAATAATGCCATAGGATAGTACAGATTGAAAATTGGCACAGTTCAGTGTTGTTAGAATACATGAATCTAGGTGATATCTCAAAATCATAAAGGTATAAATGACTGAATGAAGCTTCTTTTTGACATATTCAATGAATCCCACTTGAGATGTCTATCTAGAATGACACCCAAAAATTTCACTGTATCATTACAATTCATTTCAATATCCTTTTAGAGAAAACAAGAAGGGAGAATATTCCTCGATTTAGGAGAGCTAAATGTCAAGCATTTGGTCTTATCAATATTAACTTTTAGTCTGTGAACTCTACACCATATCATTTAGTGTTTTTATTACAACATCAGTTGTTGAAGAAAATTTGTCAGAAATGTACAAAAAGCTTGTATCATCAGCATATTTAAACTGTATACATGAACTCTGACACTGAACAGTTGTAGCTGTTCTGGTGGAAAAATCCAACTTCAGAGAATTAATAAAAATTAAAAAATATCTCATTATATTTCAGGCTTCGATAGATGATGCATTGTATACTCATGGTATTGGTCTAAGCATATTGTTAAGTAAATTTTGATCTTTTATAACTTTATTGAAAATTTGGGATCTTCAAGAGTTATGAAGCATCCGAAAAGTTGTTGTATTGTCTTTCAATAACAGATGTTGAAATTAATTTAACCTTATTCGTGACGTTATACCGGGTCTCGACAAAAAATACTGGATTTTAAATTCCATTTTTCGATAAAGTAAATATTCAGCTGCAAACTGTCAAATGGTGACACATTGCTAACTCTTATAATTAAAGAGTCACACTCGAACTGGCGAAACGTCGAGAACTAATCCACGACGACGGCCGAAATGCTCGAAAGAACATTGAACAATGGCCACGAAAGCCGCAACCAATTCATAAAAGGTAATAGTTTTGTTCGTATAGAAAGAAAGCGAAAAATATACTCAGGAAAAAAACCGAACAGATAAGTATTCAAACAAAATTATTGCAATATTGGATGCAATAAACGAATAAACTGTCTGTTTTCTTCAGTGTATCTTATTCTTAACTTCTGTAGGCTCTGCCAGACTTAATCGTTTTTCTCATTTCAATCACTTCATCGAAAAATGGAATTGAAAATTACATCTGATAATAGTTCGTAAAAAGCGCTCGAATTATTTTCTGAGAAAAAAAAACACCGTATAAACTCACGAATAAACTTCAATAAACTCATGTTATTGAAAGACAATACAACAATCTCTGGGATGCTTTATGGGTTGTGAAGATCGGATCATTAAAAAAAAAGTTGTTTAGGTTTGAAATTTACTTGAAATTGAAATGATGTACACAAAAAGTTGTTCAGGTTTGAAATTTACTTGAAATTGAAATGATTTACACAAATACTCGCACGTTTCATTATAATGCTCACTTGTTGCCAGACTGCCATATCTAAAAATAATATTTTTTCTCAATTATCGTAAAAAACTTTCAGTTTTCGGTAAAGATGCAACAACCAGTATAACATTCTTTCACTCAGTACCGCCAAATGGAGATATGCCGAAACCGTAAACTTTTGGCTCAGTTTAGAAATTCATCATTTGATGAATTTTCAAACTTTTAAACTGCGTGTCCGTAAAATGAAGTCTTTTTCATTATGATTCAATAGCAATGAGTGAGCGATAAGTAGTATGCGAGTAAATTACTACAGAATATTCCCAAAAAGATAGACGATATATAGATTTTCGCACGATATTCTTCGTAAACACCGCACTAATGAGGTCAAGAGCAGGAGATATACATCCATATGTCATGAAGAACACATTTCAGAACATTCCTTATGTCACAACGAACATATAAAAATTCGACCTCCGAAAGTAAAATTATTCCAAGTCCCAATAGGTTATTTTGAGAAGTGAGAAAAAATATAGGTAGATAAATATTTTTGATATTAAAGAAATCTAGGTCATGTAAAAACACAATCCTCCTTAATGAATTGAAAGATTTACTACCAATTCATGTTTTCAAATTATTATGATACAGTTCAGACAAAGTACATAATTAAATAGATAAATTGTAGCACTGACCGATTTTGGAAAAATTTTGAATAATCAGTCCTTCGTCGCCCGTTTTCGAATTTACAATTAGTGTTTCAATAGAAGCCCATTCTGCAAATTGTATACTACTTCGTCGATTTTGTCTAGAAATGATTCTCATGATCTTCATGAAAGGGGTCGAATTTTCTTATTCTTTTGGAAGCTAATGCTACTGAGAAAACAACACAAGTTTTAGAAGAGAGACAATAACTATTTCGAATAACTACTTGCTATGCAACCGAAAAACGTTTTACCATATTATAGGTAAAATCTTTTTTTCTGCTGAGGTTTTTCCCTTTCCTCATTTATCATACGCATCCCGATGCATTAACCTCAGTTAGGTACTTTTTTATTACAATATGTATTGTATTATTTCAGCTTTTTCAATCAAAAGAAAATATATATAAGTAAAATTAGTATAACTATAAACTATATTTGTTTTCGATAAATATTTCGTCTTAATTGAGAAGTGCATTTAGTGTTAAAGGCTGTAAGACAATAAATTGAGGATTGCATGTTTCACCTTTTTGGGAAGCTGCTGCAAAATTGAAATGTGTAATATCAATAGTAAGCCTTTCTAGAAATTGATCAGGCCAACAGAATGATATTTCTTCGACTTGTCAACCATTTCCAAAACAAAAGTGATTGAATTTTTTAGGAAAAGCGTATGAGAAAGTAGAAGACCAGATGCAATTTACCTACTTATACCCATGACAATTTTTGGTGCACTTGATGTTTGAAGAACAAGGCGTGGCAAGGGCCTCGCTAGATTTTTTTTTTTTTTTTGGAGAGGGGGATTGAAAAAAAATTTGGATAATATAGTATATTTTCATAAAATATATAATGATTGTATGACTTTTGTTCAAAAGTCAGTGGGGTGGTGCTTACCCTCATCACCCCCAATCCCCTATCGACGAAAGTGAGGCGTGGATGCTGAACCTGAGATTTGAACTTTTTAGAGAATGAGTAGTGCCACATCGTTTCCACATGCAATACCTATTTCGTACAGCTCTATTGTAAAGTCCTGAAAAACTTTCTACTCAATGTGTTGTTGAGGCTGTCAAAAACACACAATCGAGATTAAATTGAAAGTCTTTGTGATATTTGTGGCTTTTTTAGAGATTTTGTAAAACCTTCTATTCATTTATTCGTGTTGATTCCCGAGAAATAAAGGTTTCAAAAATAGCCTTTTCCATATATTGATATTTTAATAAATGCCATTTTTCGATAGAATGAACTTTGTAATCCCGACTTCTAATTTCGCTATCGTTTGTACACAATCTGTTCGATCTGTTCGTTTCTTCCACTGGTGAAAAATTGTCTTCGTTCATTCACGCATACAATTAGTCTGTTGGTAATGGTAGGTACATTGCAGTAGAATTCATCTGGCCATCTTCGTTTTTTCTTGGCCCGGAATGCCATATTTACATTGGCACGTTGTCAGGGACTCGTCAAGATTTTGGCGGACTAAATTTTTTTAATCTCTGCGTGTAAATCTACACAAAACGCATTTTACCGTCGAGTGCAACGGAAAATGCTGTTAATACATTTTATCCTTCTGAAAGGTCATTGGATTTGCGATTTTCGAATGTTTGCGAAAATGAGGAATGCGGCCTACACGAGGTTTCATGTTCTGAACGTGATTTTCTAATATTGGAATCAGAATATATTCATGGTAGAAGCTTTTCATGGTTCATCTCATAGAATTCAAATTCAGAAATTTCGTGAGAACGAACTTGAAGTCTTGTGCCAAAACAAAAAGGAAACATTTATTAAATGAGACATTCATTATCTGGATGCGTTTCAAAGCGAATTGTATGATCCTCCGGATTTCAAATGAAAATTTCAATATTTTATTTCCTAGAATCACATGTTAGATTGACCTCTCAAATAATTGTGAGTGATGAAGTTGTTCTCCTAAGTCAATCGAAGACGTTTAATTGGTACATCTACAAACATACAACGACGTCTCTGAAACGAGTCGAAGATAGGTAAACATCGGAAAATAAGACGTAATGGTCCGATTATTTTTAGAATCAACATTTCCTGAAAACGAATTACCGAGTGTTAACCACAACACATTGAGGTAGGGTATTTCCTTCATTTTTGACATGCATAGACAGGATAAAAAATCATTCACAATTCAAGATGTTCACTCTGATCAGAGTTGATCTTATACCATTAGCCATTCGGTGCTAATACCTGACAATTTATTGATTTTGCTCAAAGGAGATGGACTAAAAAAGGTGTTTAGGTAATATTATTAAAAGAGATGAATATATTCTTGTAACTTCTAAGTAACGGTTTGCTTAGTATCCAAATATGGCTGACACTCGAGATGATGCTATCGAATTTAAATCGAAAATACAACTGAACGAAAATTCGAATGAATTCGATTTTAAATAGCTAGACATAACGAACCATTAATGAAGTTTAAAAAAAATGTCTTTCATCTCACATCCATTCGGATTTTGCCAGGACTTTATAATAAATCATCTCGCATCTCACTTGTGGCTAAAGATATCGCTACACTATGTTTCTTTGTTGAATATCTAGACCTTTGTTAGCTGTACAAATTCACAATGTCATTGTGTGACATCTATTGACCATGGAAAGACTACATAGGCTTATTTGTACAATTTGGACTCGTCCTTTCACAACTTAGCTGGTACGTATGATATGCAGATAGGTGGATTTCTGATGATGAGAAGTTGATTTCATCAATTGATATAGATGTTGTAATAAAAACAAACTAAAGAATATTTTCATGTTCAACATTTTAAGAATACAATAGTTCTATTCATTTAGTTTCCATAAAATATCCAATAGTTTCCTTGAGAATTTTGATACATCCACATGGCTAAATTTCTGATCCGCAAAATACTATTTTGATGATTTCATTTCTATGTTAGTACCTACCTACCGTTTTATGTCAATAGGAAATTTTTACCAACAGAAATCGGCATTTTCGAACACAATGGAATCTTTTAGCAGTAATGAAATCTAAGTATTTCAATTCAGAATTGTGTTCTGTTCTCTAATGAATGATCAGGTACATTATTACATGTTCGATGAAAATTTGAATAGTGTTGCTTATTTGAGAATTCTAAGAAAAATAGACAATTTTTTGGATGATTTGCCTTTCAATTGGATTAATCATCAATGGTTCTAAATAGATGAAGCTCCAGCTCCAGCTCCTTCCAGTAGATGCCAAGCTAACGAATCGTAGGTGGGGAATGAGAGGTCCTTTTCTTTGGCCTGCTCGATCGCCGGATCTCAATCTTTTGAATTTTGTAGTGTTGGGTAACTCTTGTAAGAGGCGGACACGACGCAGAAATGTAAGAGCGACTCACTTTGAAAACCTGTATCCCCTCATTTCGAATGTCCCACTAAGTGACTACGCATCGGTGGGGCGATCGAGGAGAGCCGAAAGACGCGAGACCGACCCAGGTAATCGCAGATGGCGACCATCATGTAACATGAACGGCAGCACTTGTAAAGCCATGTCTGGGCCGAAACGGGAGCGCAATCCGAGCGATCGGATAATCAGATGTATTTTGCCCAACTGAAGTAATAAAAATACAGTATAGTTGATTGCATTCATGTTGATAGAAGATACTTCCATTTTTCCTTTTCACTAGTGTCTTGTCATAAATCAATGGATTTGTGGTTGTTCTTCATAACAAAATTAGGGTAGTTTTTTTAGAGATTACTCCTTTGACCGTTCTTACCGACCGAATATACAGGGAGTTTGTACTACAATGAGCGCTTCAACTCTTACGTTATCCTCCTTTTGCATCGGTCCAGTTGCGAGCGACACAGTATGTAGTGAAATAAATTTTATCTAGACCAGTGGTTTCCAAACTTGATGTTACCACGCCTCCTTAAAAAATATTTCATAAAATAAAAACACCAACATTTTTTTTACTCTTATAAAATTCATTCATACAAATCAATGGATATTTTATTATTGTTTTTAAGTAGATGGATGTGCTTTTCTTTTTCACTTTTTAAATAGAAAAATAAGCAGTATTTCTGAAAATTGTTCACTGTGACTAATTTTCGCGGCTCCCTTCAGACCAGTCCGCGCCTCTCAGTTTGGAAAACGTTGATCTAGACTGTCTATCGCGTCATGAACGGCCGGAATGCCTCGCCTCATTGGAAGTGGTACACTGTACCGCTCAAGTACAAAAGTGAGGCTCCTCTTACAAACTCAATTTTAAAAAGTGTACAACCGAACACTAAAATTTTGATCCATGATGTTGGAACAAGGAATCAGTTTATAAGGATCATATTATGAATTGAGAGGTTCCAAAAATTAAAATTATTGCGGCTTTCGATAGATTGGCCTTAGCGCCTTCCGAAATTCGTAGATCAATACGATCCGTTAGAGAACGTTTTTTGAAATGACTTTAGAAAACGTTGGACATAGATTTGTAATTGAAAACTTATCATTAAATTGTTTTTTTCTTACTTTTGGACAAGTCCTTGAAAGAAAATAAGATTTAACCGAAGAACTCTGGAAATGAGCATTCCAGAGCAGAACGTATCACACTCATCTACAAATTCTCGACGTGGATTCTACCAGACCATTAAAAAAATAGCTTTTATTTAAAAATACACCCTGTTCGTTCAATTAAATTTTCGATTTGTCCTTTGCTAGAAGCAAGAAAATTTGAAATTTCATGCAAAACTCTCAAAATTAAACCAGAGAATTTGGAGATTTTTTTTTTATTTTGAACAAATTTTCTTGCAAAAATATATACAAATGACATATTGAAGCAATGTAGAATTCATTGAGTAATCTGATTATGAAGAAAAAACTACATTACTCTTACATTTGAAAACGAAATGTGTTATCATATCCGGTGGAACCGGAAGTCTAACGAAGTTTTGGGCAAAAATTCATTACTCCCAACACTATACTACTGGAACTATAAAATTTCAAGTCTTTATCTTGAGTATTTTTTTGGAATATTCTCACCAACGGCTTCATGGAACACCTGTATAATATTCAGGTTGAAGACAGTGCAGTTGCTGCACCGGTAGTAATTATTCTTCTTTAGCCTGAGATAGGTTCGGGTTTTTATTAATTTTTCAAGTAACATTGGAATGATAATATGAGCTTAAACCTTAATTCTCGCTCGGCCTATTTTCATAGTGCGTATAATTATGGTTATTCTCTTTTTGCAAGAATTTTGCAAAAAGTGTGATAGTTACTATAGTAAAACAACTGTTTTAGTATGGCTAATAATATTCAGAGGAATGATATTGGCGATCAAACTCACTCACTTCCAACAGACAAAAAGACTGTTATGGAATACGGAATCGTCCGGTTGCACATGCGCTACAAACTCAACACGTTCTGAGCGGGAAGTTGAAGTGTAAATACTAGACTAATAGTAATAGTACAGGGTGGCAAAATTGGTGATACTACAACTTTTCAAACCGATGAGAGAGAGGAAAATGAATGGCACATTACGGTCGTTTTTTTCAGAGAAACTAATAATTCCATCAACTGCATTCCTCTATCATCTTTTGTTTCAGAGTTATAGGCAGAAATTGAAATTTGGGCTATTTCAACTTTGGTCATTATTTCTGTTTCTGTTTGTGATAGAATGTTGAAATTAAAACCATATACAGACACTTTTTCCTAGCAATCCAGTGGCGTAATATGTTTTTCAACAAGAGGTTTCCTTGCTGAGCTATAACATAAAGTTGTGTTTTTCTTATATTAACAATAGATTATCATCTCCCAGAAAGAATCATCACTTTTTACTATTTATTTATACATTATACAGGTGGCCCACTTGAAAAAATACTTACTGACTAATATTTCCGTGCGTGAGTTATCGAAAATGCTTCGAAGAGTTAATCTTTCGACACCTTTCGACTTATAGGTCAGTGGTCTATGATCACACCCCTAATCGGGGTGGCAGCCCCTTCAAGATTCAAAACTCTATTGGCTTTGAGTGACTTATGATTGCAAAGGTGTTGCAATTCTGTTCATGAATATACTTAACAATTCCTATTCGGTATCAAAAGATTAACCTGTCGAAGCATTTTCTGGAGCATACTTAGAAAAATGGAGGTTGAACTGTGTTACGTGGCTCATCCTGTATATTGTGTTATATATTTTTGAAACGAAAAAGAGTGATGATCCGTTCTGAGTCATAATTAACTATTGTTTCCATTAGAAAACACACATTTTTATGTTATTATAGCTCAGCAAGGAAGCCTCATGTCAAAAAACATGGTACGCCACTGAATTGCTATGAAAAAAAGTGCCTGTATAAGGTTTTAATTTCAACATTCTAGCACAAACAGAAACGGAGGAAATGACCAAAGTTTAAATCGCCCAAATTTCAATTTTGGCCTATAACTCGAAAACGATCGAATATAGAGGAATGCAGTTGATTGCATAATTAGTTTCTCTGAAGAAGACGACCGTGATGTACTATTCATCTTTCTCTATTTCGTTGGGTTAAAAAGTTGTAGTTCCTGTATCACCAATTTTGCCCACCCGGCACATTGTACCTACATCTTATTTTCAAAAAGCGAAATTTTTTCCAGAGTTTACACGAAATAGCCTTTCAAAAAGCCTATTGACAATAATCCGTTTTTTTATGTATCAATGAATATCGAAAATTTTCAATTAACGTATTCATAATGCATTCATTGAATTTACCAAAAACATGTCTGCACGAATGTGATGCATCTCATTTCGCTCGAATACACAAATTTAGGTTTTTTTAATATTATCTGAAAGAGTTTTTCAGGAAAAATTTCTGTGGAACCGACGAGCTCTCTTCAGAACGCTTTTTGATAGTGGATCGACAATCACAAAAAATTAAATATTCTAGTCTCGAAATGCACATTTGGTCCACATGAAAACTAAAAACGATTAAGAAACACAATTCTGAACATCGTTTTTCAGTCAATATTTTGTGCGTAATTGAATAATTGGACCATTTATTCTTCGATACCAGCTGAATGATGTGACCTATCTACAATTTTTTATCAGAGAATTTTTCAGTGCCCTTCAATGACGGAAGCAATAATCCGAAGTCAATGTACATTCAACATGATGGAGCTCCGGCACATTTCACGCTTGAAATTTTAACTCATTTGAATATATTTTATCCAAACCATTGGTTGAGTCTCGTGGGATACTCAGATCTTACATGGTCTTAGATCATTTCCTATGGGGGATACTTGAAAAATACAGTTTAGGTCGCAGATAGGGACCAATTGATTCATCGAATGGAAGCAACATGTGCGGAGATACTGAATCGACAAGAAATAATAAAGAAAGCTGTAGCACATTTGACAACAAAGGCAAGAGAGTATTCATTAGAAAGGGGGGGGGGGGTACTTTCGAAGGCAAATTATGATTCTTGTTCTTATTTATTTTCTGATATTTTTCCATTTATTACATGTTCTCAAATTCATTTTCATTTTTTGAATATATTTTACTTCCAATATTTATTCCAGTTTTTCGTTCAATCTTATTTTGCATACAATATTTGATTATGCAAGTTCTGTAATTCAGCTATTCGAATAAAGAATATAGATGAATTGAAGCTTGTGACGTGAAAAAATTCCTCAATTTGTGTATTCTGGTGATATAAGATATTATCAATTGAAAATTTTCAATATTCAATGATGCATAAAACATCAATTTGTTGAATATCATTTCCAATAGGATGGATTGTTTGAAAGAATATTTACTGTAAATTCTGATGAGAGTTCCGTTCAAAATTTGATGCACAGGGTGTTTAACAACAAGGGGATTAAAAAATTTAATTTTCTCAATTCGAACCTGAGTTATCCACAAGTCGTTATGAGCGAATATTAGTAATTGATTTATACTTATTTTTTGATATTTTCATGATTCAAGCTCCCCAAAATAATGGCCTGCATATGCACTGAAAATAACTTCTACAATCAGTTGTGAAACACATTGGATATTTACTTAACTAAAATGATTGGGGGAAATTGCGTGAACTTAGCTATTTTGCTTCAAAATAAATGTTTAATTCGAATTATAATCAAGATTAAGAATTTTAAACTAAAAGTGTTACTTTAAATTTATATCAAAATCTCTAGAAATGATTAATAAATATCATTCATATCTCCATAATGGAATTCAATCAAAAAAACAAATTGTGGCATATTGTAGGTTGATACTTATTCTGAAAACAGCAGCATCATTGTTTCTCTATTTGATAAAGAAGATATATTTATTCCTTCAATGTCTTCTAAATTAAAATCCAGAGCTATTTCACAATGGCTTCCTTTCATCTCCTTTCGCTTTGATGCATTTATTTCTTGATTTACCTCAAAAACGTAATAAATGTTACTGTAGACACTTGACAACTTCTGCACCAATTAGTGTCTCTATAAATGTTTTGAACTATAATATAATTTCAAGAAAACCAAGATTATTACTTTATTAAAGTCTCGGGCTATTAAATACAATGTGAGTCTAACCAGGTGATGTACGTACAAAATGTACTCCATAAAATAGAAACGTCGGACATTTCTCTGAGTCAGCATGATTTCTAGGATTTCAGCTGTTCAATTATTTGTGAATAATTATTGTAGAATAAGAACGTGCAAGAGGTCTGAATTATGAAATATAATGTGAATTAAATTTTCTGTTATACAATGAATTTTTGGAAGTTATGATGTGAATTAAACCGGAAATCACCTTGTTTTTACACATGACATTCATTTCCTCATGGAGTGATATGGGGGTAGCTAGGTAATTGCTTTGATAAACATGTATCCTATTAATTCTTGTGGACAAGTTACAAGTATCTTGATTAGAGATTTCATTGAACGAATATTTTGAGTAGAGGCCAGAATACCTAGACAGTATTATAAACAATTGAAGGTGAATACCCAGATATTTCCATCAAATTTATTAAATCACTGTACGGCGGAGCATTAACCTTTCACGTGAAATATGTGCGTTGAATATAAAAAGAAGTTATCGGAAATGATCGATAATAATCGTTGAGTAGTGCGATTTTGCTAGCTATTCATGTAAACAATATCATTTAAAACCATCAATTTCAATGAAAATTAGTCAAAAATCAAATCACAAAATTTATTTTTCTCACTTTGAAAAAAGTTATAAATAAACGTATGTGTTTCAATTGAATTTATTTACTCCGAGTGCCCTTTCATATAATTTGTTTCATACAGAGTAATTAAAAATCGATGATTTTTATCAAAACATTTTTTCATCAAATAATTAACTTAATAATATGTACTTGACCTATAGTTTACAAATGTTTCTTTAAAAAAATAGCAAAAAAATATAACCGTTCTTCCTCAATTATAAGCTTTATCGTCATGAATGCACTTATTGCACATTATAATTTAAATCAACAGCAAAAGTCAAGCCGTTCTAGCTGTAGGTATTGCCCGTTCGTAGTTGAGGATCAGGGTGGAACATGGTGATATCGTTGAAATACAAAGTGTGTTTATATTCTATATTAGAATATATATTCACTAGAAGAATGACCATGATAATTCAGGTTTCTTCCGAAGATAAGATACTTTCATGTCGGTAGCCGAATAATGACTGACTGAGAGCTTTTTCGACGTGATAAAAAACAGATGTTTTTTTTCAAACTTTACCAAGACATATAAGAATTATCTTTGATTTTCTCTGGTATCACATTTAAATTTTCATTGATACTACAATTATCAGTCCATTCATCCCCCTACAAATCAACTAGAGATGTTGAACTCTCCCGCAAGCTAATTTGCTATACTTCAGATTTCTTTAAATCTGAATCGATTTTTCTTTTATCAGCTCTCTTTTGTCTTGAAATGAATTGTCTCAAACAATGTTCCACTGCTTCGGCTCTGGCTTTTCTTTGTTGTTAATTTTTTTTTCAATTCATTTCGTCTATGTCGTTCTTCTAGTTCAGTTTTTTTTAGTGTATCTGTATATATACGGTTAAATTCCGTATATATACAGCTTTATACCTTCATTGGTTTTTCTGTTTCTAACATCTGTAGGATAAGACCTCATAATCTTATGAAAGTTAAATTACGTTTTGATGCTGTCTGCACGATAATTTTGAAAGGTAATATTATATTTTATTTATCTAAACTCCGAGGTAAATTTTGGATACAGATTATATTTAATTTCATAAAAATCGAATTTTGATGTACCAGTGGGTAAAAAAAATTAACGGGGAGCATTCGTACGTGTACGAATGCACCCCCTGTCAGGCTGTACGAATGCACCCCATGCCTTCGCACCAAATTAAAATACAACTTTATGAAAATACCGATTAAGTCTGAATAATATAACTGTTGAAGCTCAAAATAAACAATGTTTACATTACAATTCTTCTCAAAAATTTGAACTCAACCTACGTAAAAAATTTACTCAAAGCGCGCGAAAATGGAATTAAAAAAAAATCAGGTGAAATAATTCCTAATAGATCACGGCCAATAAGCCAGGAAGACTCAGTGTCTTTTAATACTGTTCTTCTGAACACATTTCATTGTTATTTTGAGTAATAGGTGGATCATTTCATTATCAATGTTAAATATTGGTTCATAAATTTTCCGTATAATTGTTGTGAACTTTGTTCCTCTTGGTTTATTTTTGCTGCCTCCTCAGAAGCTGTAAACTTGTGTATATGCATTGTATGTGAGCTCTCTAATTAGGTTTCTGCTTAATCTCATTTTAAAGTAATTCCGAATAAGCAATTCTTAGTTGCCCGAGAGAAACAAAATATCGTCTTTCTCGAACTGCCACTTCGAAGGTATTCAATTATAAAATTACATATTTTCGGGCCTATGTTCGAATTTTGTTGAAACATAAATTTGTGATTCCGAGCACCCTAATCGAGTGATTTTTTCCGTCTTCTGTTAAGGTACCTAGAGTAGCTGGCTTTTTTTTTTAAATCTCTAGACACCATTCTAAAATACCTTACTCGTGAATATATGTACATATTTACGTTCAGTTGATCGGTTGATGTATTGAGAATTAGCTCAGTTTGGATCTTCACTTCACATGTGATTTCTTTGCCCGTTTTACATCTTTTATTGAGGTTTGGAACGTTTCTTTTGGTATACTATTTTAAACCCATTTGTGGAAAACAGCCAGGGGCTTTATGTGGTTGAGATAAGTACCACCCCATCCTTCTATCGCATAGCTGATTTGGGATTCACCCAAAGCCTGGAGTACAATTTTTCAATATTTAATTGACTTGAGATATTTTAGAAAGTACTTGAACTTATAAAATAGAAATCTTATCCTGTTCACAAAATTTTTTATGTATTTATCGCATTTCAATTGTGCGAAAGTGAATAATTCCCAGATATTTTACATTTTTAGTTTCAGCTATGCACGTCTCATAATCGATTAACACATCTCCTAAATTAGGAAAACTGGGTAAAGAGAAGCCAAATATCATGAATTGTATTTTATCGATATTGAAGGGAAGCTTATTGTTTTTAAACCAAAACCACTTCATTGTTTCGGACAAATTTAATTGTTCCTTTTTCTTCCAGTTCTTTCCATTATTTCCTTGGTATTGAATAACCCCATCATCAGAAGAGCACATTGCACTTTGAGGTTCCTTTAGTCTGAATAGGCTGGTGATGTAATTTAGGAACAAAACAATACCCAATTCAGTACCCTGTGGAACTTCGCAGGGCATTATCTCCTCCTCAATTATGAACTTCCCAACCATCACCAACTGGTTTCTATTTGACAAATTGCTTTCAAGCAGCTCTTATATATAGGCCATCTGAATCGTATATTTTTGAGCAATCTAACATGACATACAGTATCAAATGCCTTACAAAAATCAATAAACATACACAGTGAAGATATTTTCTTATCCAAACATTCATATGAACCCACCCTCCAGTTGTGTTATTGCATCTTCTGTGTATTTCCCATTTCCCATCAATAATAACATATTGTTTCTCCTCAACAATCTGATATTTCTTTTGTCATTCAACAACTTATTTTCATGGTCTTTCTGATCTTGTCTAAGTTCAGTTCGATATTAGGGAGATAGGTCGATTATTATCAATCTGTGAACGGTCACCGCTCTTGGAAATTGTCTTAATTATACCTAGTTTAAAGATATTAGGGAAACACTCGGGGAAACACCATATCTGAAAACAGTTATTTATCAGATGCGCCAAAGGTTTAGATATTTCTGATTTAATTTCCCTTGAAGTTTCAGATCTTATTGAATAATGGCCTGCAGCTTTTCCGGATTTGAGTTGCGGTATAATGTCCTGAATTCTATCCCTATATAGGGTCAAAAGGCACCATGTAAAAAAATAATCTATAAAATATCAGTTCCTCCAAATGATTAGGGGGACTCTATTCGTCAGCGTTTAATTTGCTACTAATGAAAGATCTGTTGAATATATATATATATATATATATATATATATATATATATATCCAATCAAAAACATTTCAATGTAAAATATTGCCGTATTTCTAACATTGTCAAAAAGTTATCAGATCTCATGTAGAGCCAAGCTGCTAACTCTACACTCTTCATCTTCACAAGTCTTTATTTCACAAACTCTATGCCTTGGTAAAAATAAGTGACTTGGCCGTTTCTTTTTCGCCACTTGAGCGTAAGGTCAAAAATTCATTCGCTGTTCATAACTTTTCTGTTTTACAATAGTTCTTTCAGTTACGAAACCGCCAAGTCACTTATTTTTACCAAGGCATAGAGTTTGTGAAATAACAGTGTGTAACCCAATGAAAAAGAAAAGAATTTCAACACGAGTAAAGTGCGAGAAAAATAATTTTTCTCTATTTCAGTATCGTAACGAGTTCATTACTGTACTAAAAGTAGTGCTGTAATGAAACTCATTACAGCATTGTTTTAGTAATATTTTTCGTTTTGTAGTTGTCAGTACTGACCTCCGATCGAATCAAGTTTCCAATCAAATCATTTAAAATTCCGTAATCTGTCAAATTTCGTAAACTTCCAACTGCCAAGATGAAATATAAAAGTAACTAACCTGAATTTTTATTTGAATTTCGAAAGTATGTATTTCACAAAACTTGACTGAAATAGAGAAAATATCGTCTAATAGTCGTTGCAGAAGGCATTTCCAATTTCCAACACTCATGCTATCGAAAACTCGCTCCATCGTAGCTCATTTTCGAACTTCGCATTCGTGTTGGAATAGGAGCCCATTCTGCAACTTGTTTTAGAATATACTATTCTACGACCGTGCGTTTTCATCTCGGTTTTCATCCACTTTCCCGCACTCATGTTTGGTTTAGAAAGTGTCACTTTTTCTAGTGCGTGAAAAACTCCTGCTATTCCATTCCCACACACTAGCAGGGGTTTTCCCCGAACACTTTTATTAAAGAATAAACGGAATTATGATATGTCTCTGTGCACCGATCGTCAATGACGAGAGTATTATGGTAACGCCATGTAGAATTACGTTCTAGATTCCTGTGAATTATGAATTAATATAGGTTATCAAATTTGATCTGCGTGTTGAATTCAAATCGATCTCATATAAAAGCGCTTTGCAATCTACGAGTGTTACTCTTAACAGCCAGTTACCACCAACTAACTATTCTGGACCGGCTATTATGATGCATTTGCAGAATACAACAAATTGTGTTTTCAACATTAATATTAATAATAAATAGTGGATTTCCATGGAATGTTTTGTATGTTGAAATAAAATATATATTTTCAAGGTGCGGTCGTAGAAAAAATAATGTGTCTTACCCCCCTTGACTGCTTGCCCGAAATCCGCTTTGCGTCGTTCGGGTCAACGGCAGTCGCGTGCGGGAAAGCATAACTTTCCGCACTTGTTAGGAAAATAACTATTCTTTATTTCAGTATCGTAATGAGTTCATGACAGTTCTAAAAGTAGTGCTGTAATGAACTCATTACAGCATCATTTTCAGTTATATTTTTTGTTTGTTGGTTGTCCGTACTGACCTCCGATCCTATCAATTTTCAAATCGAATCAATATAAATTCCGTAATCTGCCAAATTTCGTAAGTCTTTTATTGACTGAAATAGAGAAAATATCGTCTAATACTCGTGGCAGATTGCAATTCCATTACTCATGCTTTCGAAAACTCGCTTCTTTGTCGCTCGTGTTTCGCATTCGTGTTGGAATAGGAGACCATTCTGCAACTTGTTTCAGAATAGGTACTATTATAATAATATTAAAAAAACGAATTTGAACTGTGACCCCAAACTCAAGAACTAAGTGAACGTTATCATCCACCTTTTTCCAGTCTGGGTCGCTATTTTGTCTGAACTTCGTATTGCGGAAGTTTCTTTGAGTATTCGGAGGTTGAGTTGAGGGCTCACTATGATGCTTCATCCATTCGTGCTGGGATTTCATTAGATTTACCATCTTGTATTCTATTGGGCCAAATACGAGGCTGTTTCTTTGTTTATAGGACTTGAGAGATGTGTTTCTCCTGATGGCCCGGAGAAGATTCTCTTTTAAGATCTTGAAGTCTTTACGCGGATCCTTGTTCAAATCATTGGACAATCTGACAAGTGATCTTTTAAAATTTTTGGCTTCCGAGAAGACCTGCAACAATCGTTAATGTCAGTCTCGGAAACTCATCCTACAACAAACGATGGAGTTCAAACAACAAACTTCCGCGTGGGTTTTGTTCAATCCGAAAATGATTATATTATTTTGTCTATTTTTCGATTCGCATACCCAATTCTACTCCTCATTATAAGGTTTTGACTTTCCTATTTTTAGTGAACGAATCTCCAGTACCAGTCTTGCTTCAGTTGCCGAGATCGAGCTCATTACTTCCTCCTTACTCTTGATTATTTCCTCGTAAAACCGTTTCAAAGTGAAATCCGATGTTGAATCCATAATAATTTCTTCTTGCGTCATCACAACTTTAATCGTGTGTGTAATTCTCTTGTCTGGGGGTATTCCGCTCTTGCTATTCTTAATTGGAGTTTGTTGTATCTTCTACGTATGTTGAATTAGGTAATATGACGAACCGATTCAAAACAAGGAGCAATCTCTTTATAGCCTTCCATATTTTATACCTGAGAACACAAGAAGACAGCTATGATGAATAGAGTTCAATCATGCAGCCCTCAGAATAAAAATTCACCATTCTTTCACTCAATTTCGGAAAATACACCCAAGCGGTGTTTGACAATATTTGAATAATTCACAGGACGACACAGTTGCTAGTGTACTTCTGCTGGTGTCAAATTCCCTTTATGGGTTTGAAAATATGCAATTTCGTCATTTTTGTCGAATGCGGTGCGTTACTTTGAAATAACAAAACATTGAACAATAAATATACTTGGTAGATTTGACCGCAAGCATCATCATCATATTTTTTTTTCTGTCTTTGCAGAAAATGAATACAAAAAATACATTTGGTATTATATTTGTGGTTCTGATTCTAGGTAGAAATCAGCAGCAACTACGCAATGGTTGTTTCATTAACTGCATGTTCAAAATTCTTCAGATATATTTTTCGAAATACGACATAATTTGTTTACATTTTTCTATATTACTGTATTTCTCCGTAGTTGATAACTTCCACACTTTCAACTGAAAATGATTATTTTGTTTCAGTTTATTAATGTTCGATTTCATAATAATTCCGAAAAAATAACTGAGAGTGTCATTTTACGGGAATAAACATTCGAAAAATAGATCCCTAGTTATTGTCCCGATAACTTTCGACACTGAAGACTGAAGATCTCGTAGGTAGTAAATCTAATTCCGTCTTTAGTTCCGTCATTTCAATACTGACAACACCAATCATTCTGGCGTGAACCAATAGTGAGTTTCGGTATTTTAGGAACAAATCAAAGCGGAAGAATGTAGCAGTCACCAGCAATTAATAAAAGCTGAAGGCTATAACTCGGTTCATTACATGGGAGGATATTACAACGTTCAGGATCACACAAATTGAAGATCGTATTATTGCGAAAGATTAGTGCTGGAACTAATGGATGGGATAATAAATGAGCTTAGCGGTTTGGTATTCTCCAGGATATACGATAAAGCTATTAATTCCTCATATACATTAGATGAAATCGCAATGATAACGAAAACAAGGCAGCTTGCTACGGTGCATGACTAAAAGAATTTTTAAATTTTCTGATTATTTCTTGATACAATATGATACTATATCAGCGCCCCAGAGGTGAAGTATGTTAAGTCACAATATCAAAATTAGACAAAACAGAGATTTTTCAGTTCCATTATTGTTCCAAAGAATGTTTACTGCCATTATTTGGTGACTTGATATACCCAGGAAGTCAAAAATATGTTCCACTAGCTAGAATTTACTAATGTGAATCCAATATTGTAGATAGTTCGTGTCTGAAAAAATGATATAGGATGATTCATTAGCCCACAGCTGTTTCTCAGCTGGTGATCATTAGGGTACCTACTGCTGATTACTGAATAAAACTTTTCTTCATTTGAAACCATTCACCGCATAGGAAACCATATATGGTTTGACATTGTTCCAGGTGATTTATGCTTGAAAAAATAGAGATCTAATGTATAAACCCTAACAGTGTTTTCACTTATTTCAATTCCACCCATTTTCATTGTTTCGAAACCATATCTGGGTTCGTATACATTCTTCTCTTTCTTCGCTTAGACATATGTAGTTTCGTATGTATATAAGTATGATTTGTAAATGAGCACGAGGATATGGTTTCGTTTCAATTTGCTTCAAGTTTCTTTATGCAGAGCTACCTTTTTTTCTTGGTGACAGAATAAACCCTGATGATCGGTTTTACGCGATACCTGAGCGATAATGATTTGATTTCCGATTCCGACACCGACATACATACTTATATCCTACATTTCATTTATATGCAATGTTATTGTACCTGAGACGGACGAAGCATTCTCAGACGCTATTAGATGTCACTACTTTGTACTTTCTACTCAGTACGTCACAACTAATTGCTTCAAATATCGAAGATTTTTATAAAGATTTTGTTCCTGAGGTGTATGGGATACTGATTATGCCAAATAAGGCTAAAAACGGTATATTTCTCATCTGAGTGAAAATGATCTGTGAGCCTGGGAATTGAAAATGGTATTCATTTCGATGAAGAGGTACTTTTGAATTCAACAATGTTTAAAAAAAAATGGGATATCTTTAACTGCCACGAATGGAAAACAATAAAGCGTTTCTTACATTTTAACGACCACTCTAAATTTATTCCAATTTACTAATTGGAATAAATTTAGAGTGGTCCTGTTTTACTAAGCAGGACACGATAAATTATTCAAAGTTGAATTAAGGGTTCAATGATTTTACTGTTACATCCTTTATACTATTGAATACAGGCATTTCGAGACCTTACCTTATTTGTTTTTCATAAATCCTAAACATTGGTAAACGGTCACGTTCTGGCCATGTAGTCGGAATAAAACGAACCTCAAAGTTAGAGCCTTTTTTAATGTATCTGAAAATTGAATGTTCTGTGAACTAAATTCAGTGTATCCCTCACTATATCGAGTGCGATTTCAAGAGAAGTTGCCAAAAAAACGAATCCTAATGGGCCGTCTTGCAGTTGGCAAGCCAACATGAACGTATCAGTCAACGTAGAATTATATATTTTATTATTCTAACACCAGTAACACCATTGATTGATTTCTTTGAATTTCGAATGAAATTTTTGCCAGGAAATCAGAGGAAGGAGTTCATCTAAATTTGATCAAAGATGCTTTTCTCGATTATTATCGAATTCCAATTAGACAGAATTACTTCCAGTGCACAAAAATGGCATCTCACAAATAAGGGAAGAACCATCCTAACAATGGACCAAGCTGCTCAGATCAAAATAAACTTGTTCACACGTTTATTTCAGTTAGGTTAAGATTAATAAAATTCATTTAACCCAAAAGAATGTAATACAAGGAGTCGTTTTCGCTCCAGTTGTACTCAGCTACTCATTTAGAATTTTATAATTCTGAGCTTTCAAGCTTCGGATTCTTTTTTTGTATTTTGTCAATTTGATAGCCTTTCCAGTTCTTGAAAGAGACGATAAATTCCTGAAAATACTTGATCTCTTAGTCAGTATTAAACAAGTAGACAACTGCTTTTGGGATAGAATATTCCCTTGCTATTTTTGGATTCTGCTAGTTCTACTTCTTTGATCTTCTCAAGGAGATTTTCACCAAATAATTATTTTTTGTAAAGAATAACAATCTTGTAACCTGTTCTTTCGAGCATTTCGGCCGTCGTTGTTGATTAGTTTTCGACGTTTCGCCAGTTAGAGTGTCTGGCATCTCCAGGAGTTATATTTCAGGAGATTTTCTCACTGAACTGAACTGCCTGAGTGTGACGGGGAGGCAGATTGTACGTCCTTATATAACCTCGGTCGGGAGGCGTGGCCGCGCTTGACCGGTCTCGTCCCGATACCGAAAGCGCGCCGGTGTCCGACCGGTTCGTATCCGGTACCCGATCTTCATTCACTTCATGAACCCGGTTATTATTGTAGGGAAGTGGTTGTGTGTTTTTGAGTACTGGCACCCATGTTCTATTGATTTTCAAAGTTTCCTCCGATTTATTGAAATTCGTTGGGTGTTTATGAATTTCGATTGCTTCCCTGTAGAGCCTGGGGTAGTATGCGGTAGTGGTACACAACACTTGGGTTTGGTCGAATTCTATTGCACGATTCGTGTTGTTCTGCGACGGCGGATTTCTCTGAATGACCCAGTTTACAATTGGCCTTGTGTTCCTTGATCCTCGTGTTGATGGATCGTTTCGTTGTACCGATGTATACACTCCCACAGCTGCACGGAATTCGGTATACACCCGGTGTACTGAGTGGGTCCCTTCTGTCCTTGGGGAGTTGAGATGGTCCTTGATCTTCTTCGACGGTTTGAATATTGCCTTAATGTTATGTTTCCCCAGAATTCGTCCGATTTTATCTGTCACCCGTGGGATAAACGGCAAGAATGCTTTTGTTTCCGATTCTTGGCGACCAGATACATTGTCGTTGTTGTGTTCAGGCCTCTGTTCGATGTATCTATCGATGTCGTTTTTCGTGTAGCCGTTAGCCATGAGGGCGCGTTTCAAGTGTTCTAACTCGGTTGCTAGTTGGTCTGGCTCACAAATACTTCTCGCTCTGTCGACTAGTGTTTTGATAATTCCCTTACGTTGGCATGGATGATGATTCGAGGTGTTGTGTAGATATCTGTCCGTGTGTGTAGGTTTTCTGTATACAGTGTGTCCTAGAGTAGTTTCTTTCCGTGTGACAAGTACATCAAGGAAAGCCATATTTCTGTTTTGGTCTTCTGATTCCATTGTGAACTGTATACTTGGGTGCATGTTATTTATGTGTGCCAGAAACTCATTGAGCTTTTCTCTTCCATGACTCCCTATGACGAATGTGTCATCTACATATCGAAACCATACTTTCGGTTTGAGAGGTGCGGTATTCAGTGTTTTCTCTTCTAGTTTCTCCATGAAGTAGTTCGCTACCACTGAGGCTAGTGGATTACCCATTGATATTCCATCAGTTTGTTCGTATATTTCCTGGTTGAAGGAACCAAACCCAAGTGTTGTGTACCACTACCGCATACTACCCCAGGCTTTACAGGGAAGCAATCGAAATTCATAAACACCCAACGAATTCCAATAAATCGGAGGAAACTTTAAAAATCAATAGAACATGGGTGCCAGTACTCAAAAAAAAAAACCACTTCCCTACAATAATAACCGGGTTCATGAAGTGAATGAAGATCGGGTACCGGATACGAACCGGTCGGACACCGGCGCGCGTTCTGTATCGGGACGAGACCGGTCAAGCGCGGCCACGCCCCTCGACCGAGGTTATATAAGAACGTACAATCTGCGTCCCAGCGTCCCCGTCACACTCCGGCAGTTCAGTCCAGTGAGAACATCTCCTGAAATATAACTCCTGAAGATGCCAGACACTCGAACTGGCGAAACGTCGAGAACTAATCAACGACGTTGGGCGAAATGCTCGAAAGAACAGGTTACATTGAACGATGACCGCGAATGCCTCAACCAATTCAAAAACAATCTTATTCATCAACTTATCAGAGAAGAGATAAGTTTCAAATCCTAGACTACGAATTTCCTTATAATTATAACCCATAGATTCGGCGTGTACAAAATAATCTATTTTCATTAAACCAATTATTTTTCTTTAATAATGTGTTACGAAGTTCGGACAGCGATTTTCCATAAATAAGAAAAAAAATATTATAAGAAGTACCGCAATGGTTTTTGAAAAATTTAATAAAAACAATGTGAATGATCTGTATATGTTTAGCTTCTTTATGTGAGTGAAAGATGATATTGAACAACTCAAATACCTGAATTAATGAGAAAGATATTTCTGTCCAATCGACAGTATCAAACAAGTCTTTTCTCTGTGATCAATGCAGATTTTTCAGTATGAGCACATACAAAATGTTATTCAAAACTGAAAGACTTTTAAAAATATATAGGTACAGTTTTGCCGCCAACAATTAACGGAAAATAAAATGTACTTCCAATAAAACATGTTGATATCGATTGAAATATATTATGGGAAAACTATGCATTTTTCTGAAAATTCCTTACCTAAGGTTTTTCTATTCCAAAATTAACTAGAAAAATATTTTAAATAATAAAGACTGGGAGAGAAAACCCTAAAGAATGTAAGATGTTGCTTTCAGAATAGTGCAAAAACAGATTTTTTGTTGTAATATATATGAAAATTGACGTATACTTTTTCATGCTCACTTTATTTATTTCGACCAACAAAGCAGTTTCTTTGTAGATTCTACCTTAAGATGGAGGTTTTGGTGATATCTTTCAACGGTTCAGAATGTTAGCGACAAATATATTTGACAATTCCTTAAATGCCTAATAGATACCTAAATTATGGAAGAAGGGGGAAAAAAATAGAAAGAATATTCGCAATAATACACAATACACCTTATTGCGAATATTCTTTCTATTTTTCAGAATAAACAATTTTTCTGTATCGTAATGAGTTCATTACAGTATTAAAAGTAGTGATGTAATGAATTTATAACTCATAACAGAATTTTTTTCAGTTATATTTTTCGTTTTGTGGTTGACAGTACTGAACTCCGATCTTATCAATAATTATTTTCAAATCAAATAAATTAAAATTCCGTAATCTGTCAAATTTCGTAAGTCACACTTACTGCCAAGTTACAATACAAAAGTCACTAGGATGAATTGTTATTGAAAATTCTAGAGTATTTCACAAAACTTGACTAATAGAGAAACTATCGTCTAATACTCGTTGCAAAAGGCAATTCCAACACGAATGCTTTTCGCATTCTGTAACTTGTTCTAGAATATACTATTTCATAACAATAATTTCATAGAAATATCGTTGAATATGTCGCATACGAATGAGGGACCGAAATATCAACGTGGTGACAAATAAAAAAAATTTGAAGGGAGAATATCATAAAAAGGAACTCAAATTTTACAATGAATAGAAAAGAAGCGATCTTCACAATTGCTCTGCTAACGAAATACGAAGTTGTAATTTAAAAGCAAGACAATATATTCTTCCTGATACGAACCAAATATTTCATATATGATCCTCCAATATGAAACTGAAGGAGGATGATTTTTTAACATGATCTACTATTTTGACATACCCCCACTACCGTTTCGTAGAAATCATGACGAATGAATAGCTTTCAGAAATGCCAGGAAGTTGTTACCATAAATCAAACCTGGGTTTTGCTTTTAGAAAATAAAAACTTTATGGTCCGTGCAGGCAGTAGATGATTATTCAATGTCTTTAATAATGCTTTATTAATGTCACTTACGGGTGAAGTTTCTATAGAATATGTCTACTGCCCAGTGATTTACTTCATAGCTTTCACACTGGAACAGTTGTCACTTCAACATACGAGCCACCGGTATGATACATCAATTTTACCGACCTATTATAAACGATGGGAATAAAACCTTTATTGTCTTGCAGAGTGACTGCATTTCAGAAATGTTCTGCTGGACCGAAATTTTTTTTGTTTAGTAAACGAACGAAAAAAAATTATTGAAACTGAACGGTTTTCATTTCGGATATTAATAGAAAATATTTCATTGTTCCCCTCAGATCGTGAATATTTACTTTGTTATACCCCAATTCAAGTCCTTAGAAATCATTCCTTCCCGAATAGAAAGTACTTGAATAATTTATCATCATTGTTGAAGCCAAATAATTACTTATGTTAAACTGTTTCATTTAGGGCCGATCGCACCGCCTTGGCTTAGGGCCGCTTACCACACTACTAAACTACCTTCAAAACCGGACTTAAAGTGACGCTTAGCAACTAAGCCAAAGCGGTGCAAACGGCCCATAACAATTTTATTTGAATGTTCCTGCGTTTGCGCAATAAGGTGGGCCACTTGAATGATGATTATTATTTATTATTATTATTTGTTAGAAAAAGAAAGGAGGCATAAACTTTCAAAATAATAAGTTAAATCAAACAAATAGTGTGATACACAAATATAAGACCTGTATACATGTATACCTAAAAAATTCCAAACAGACCAAACTGAGAACAAAGTTCATCTGACCCCAAACAAAAAATGTTCTCCCATTTCATCCCACGCACACATCACCCCCGGAAATATCTGTCCAATCGGTTCTTGAGAATGTTGACCGACGGAGAACAAACCACTTCAGCGGGAAGAGAGTTCCACACATCGAAAACTCCTGTCTGCATCTTGACCAAAATACCTCATGTTTCAACTTATACCGATGACCGCGCAAAGAATTATTGTTCACAGTAAACAGAGCACTGAGATCACTGCCGAAAAAACTGTGCATTGCCCGAAATGTCACTATTAAGAGGTGAGGTCGAAAATTCGCAGTTTGTCTTCATAAGAAGGTCGTCGGGATGTCAGGGACGGGCCGAAGCCAAATTTTTGGGGGGGGAAATTCATCGAAAATTTTCCAACTGGACATTGAATTAACAGGAAGCCGTTATACATATTATGGTATAATATTTGTTTCGGTAAAAAAAATTCAAAATGGCGAATTTCAACACCATTTTGGTGTATTCCAACATTTTCCATCTACCGAACATGTAATTAAGTAGATTTTATGGAGTTTGTTTTTTTCATGAAGAGTATCTTGATGTTGCTTGGAATTTTGTTTCTTCAGTTTTGTTGCTTTTCTTTATTTCATGGAATCTGGGAGCGAAGGCACGGCCCATTTTCATCAAAGAAAATATATTTTCTGAAAAATCTATTCTTTTTATTATGTGAAAGGATTAAATTCTAGGAATCAAGGTGATAAGAAATTAACGTTGATTTTCCAATTACCCAATATTCAATAATGTGAGCTTCTTTTTTTTATGGATTCGTTTTTTTTTATTGAGGACTACCTTGAAGTTTATTTGAAACTTTGAGACCTAACTAAAACATCACTTCGAATCTTTTTTGGTTCATTATTCATATACACCTATTGTTTATTCGCAGAACTATAACACAATGTACGAAGAGCGTACCTAATGATGATTCTGCTTATCTGAAAGTTACAGCTTAAATTTATGATACCAGATGGTTTTTTATGACACAGTCCATGCGACGTAACTGAAAAATTTACAACTAGGTACCTACTTCTTGAGGCCGCATCTCTTCCAACACTTGATGGTAAAAATATTGGATCAAATACCATTTATTGCCGGCTATACATATATTGTCAAGTACCTATTGCAAACTTGTTTTTTCTAATTCAGATTCCTTCGTATTTCATAACTTTCTCGGAATTATGTATTTCAACTGCTTTGAAATTTTACCAACTGCTTTGAACTTTTTCCAACTGCTTTGGAATTTTTTCCAACTGTTTTGAAATTTTGCCAATTGCTTTGAAATTTTTTCAACCCTTTTGAAATTTTTTCCAACTGCTTTAAAATTTTTCCAACCGCTTTGAAATTTTTTCAACTGCTCTGAAATTTTTCCAACTGCTCTGAAATTTTTCCAACTCCTTTGAAAATCTTCCGACTGCTTTGAAAATTTGCCAACTCCGTCCAACATTGGGGGGGGATCATCCCCCCCATCCCCCCCTTGGGCCCGTCCCTGCGGGATGTTACTAATAACAATTGTAACATCGAAACGACCTGTCTTTTATAAGGACAATTTTGTGAAACATCTCCGAAAAGTTTTATAAAGGAACAACCATTGGAGAAGAAACGAGAATTTCAGGCAGACTCAGAGCTTTCTTGACAGGAAATATAACAATTTGAGCAGAATTTCAAGCTAACTCCAGATCTTTGACTGGAATCTTTTATTGGAAGAGTATATATTTTAGTGAGAACCTACACCAGGAGCAATTAATGCTGAATATATTTCACTATGGAATAACTGGTTTGGTGAAACCAAGATTTTGTGTTCCTAGAGCTTTTATATATATATACCTATTAGACACTTTGATATACTTATACTTCCTTTGGTTATAGTACTACCTAGAGATGTTTTTGAAGATTCTCTCATATATTTTCTGAAGGGGTTCGCTATTGGTCTGCAACTTTCACCATTCGTTGCAGACAAAACAATGTTTTATCATATCTATCATATATCAGAAAGTATTCAATTCTTACCAAGAAAGTGCTCACGTAGGAGGATAGAAAATTGGCAGTTACAAAAAAAAATTAAATTACCTTTTAGAATAAGAAACAGATTGTACGTAAATGGATTTTTTATTTTCAATATCTGCTCTACATGTTTCGCCTTCTAAAGGCATCTTCATTTATTTTAATAGCGTCGAGTTTGAAAACAAAAAACACATATACTGACGTTAGAAGACATGACGTATATTGTTCTTGTTTTCACATCCTGGTGTCTACCAGGATGTGAAAACAGATTTATTTCAATTCTGTGGAGTTAGAATTTTGATGTTGCATATTTTATTCTGTATATTTGGACGAGTAAGTTGATTCGAAAAAGAAAAAATTGTAATGGTAGGCTTAATTTCCCAAATCACAGAGCTCCTGAATATGCCTTGAGAAGGTGAAACATGTAGAGCAGATATTGAAAATAAAAAATTCATTTACGTACAATCTTATTCTATTATGTCAAAAATGGATTATGGCCAACTGGTTGGTAATATGTTAAATTACCTTTCCTCTAGCTAGTTCACGATCAGTGACAGTCTAGCCTGAGGCTACTCAACTGAACCAGATGAAAACCATTATGACGCCTCAATAAATTTGTCATTCACCAAGAAAAAAAATAACAGTAATTTTTACACTCTACATTCATCGACCAAGAATTATAATAAACAAAACTAGTCTTCACTACCCATCAACTATTGTACTGGATCAACAATTATTTCTTAATTTTTTTTTAATGTTTGGGAACTTAAACAAGTAAAATTCTGAGGTAATTAATTGAATTTTTTCACGAAAAAGATCGTTGAAAAATTGCCGTGCTATGATGTGGCAAATTATGAGTTATTTTGATGTAAAATTTTTCAACAGAAAATTCCTTTAAACGTGAAATTAAGAGAAAAAATTGATATAGAAGCTCTGCTGAAACCCTCGAAGTTTTTTTTTATTGGAAAAATGATGTTCTTAGGCTTCCGCGACAAGTGAATAATGCTTCTGTCACAATAGTCAGAATTGAAAATCATAATACGGAAGGTGAAAAAAAGCGTTGTCAAACTTGGCAATTTCGAAAACGTTGAAACTCATTTTTTTTCAAATTAGCTTCAGGGAAATATGCGTTGAAAAATAATGTAGGTATGGACAGCAATGCCCTCAAATTTACCTATATTTTATGAGATATTCAGAAAAAACAATTTCGAATTATTATTAGCAGAAAAAAATATAAATAATATTCATTGAATATTATTTATAGGAGTAAAAATTAAATCAACAATAGTTTTCTTTCTCAGAAGAATAATGTAATCGCATGAATTTTATATCTCAGAAATTTCAAGGCATTGGAGTTATTTGTACCCCTACATTATTTTTCAATGTAGATTTCATTATGACTATAAAAATAGGGTTCAATTTTGAAAAACTCGAGTTTTCACGTTTTCGAAATGTTATAAGAAATATATTTTCATTTCTCAAAAAATTTACAGGAAGCTATATCTCTAGAGCTTAACTCCGAAATTTCAAACGTGAATTTCGAAGTCGAAAATATTTTTATGTTTATTTTCCAACTCAAATTTCTACACGAGTTAACAGTGAAAAAATTAAAGATGCTAAGAGGGATATACGCGAGAGTAGTAGTTAGCTGTTTAATTTTGATCATTTGTGGAGTTACCTCTCCACAGGAATTCCGTTTTCCTCAGATCCCTCTCCTGTAATCATTGTTTGAAAAGGCCTCCCAAAAACGTTTTTCTCCAGGTTTCGCATTTGGTGATGACGCTCTGATGAGCGGCACTGTATATAGCTGAAAAAGGACTTATATCTCCAATATACTTGATTTAAGCCCAATATCCGCTAGTCGGCTGCCATATATGAGTTATTTGGCATATATTCACTATATTATTAACTCGATTCTTATTATATGAGAACCCCAGTCAAGAGTAAAGGCGATTTCCATCTCTCCGTAAATCTGGGAACTGAGTTTGACATAGCATTATCCAGAAATAAATTCATCCTCACCTTCGGCAAGATTCTGAAACTTCAGCTTTTACTCTATAGATAGCGCCATTGCCAAGATTCAAAGATCCATGAAACGGGAAATTCACATGACTAATAATTTTCCATTTCGATTGGGAGTAATTTTTTGAGATTTCTGGAAACAAAATTCCTTATTCTGAGTTTCGTCATTTTGGATAAGATTAGGAAGCTGCAAAAGTTATCTTTCATGGAGACTATTTCGAGAAACGTCTAATTAATTCGTGACTCATTATTCATCGATGTGGATTTTGGGTTATAGGGACATGATTATTGACGACCTCAATTGTGTTCGAGATGAAATAAAAATGAGCGACCAAATCTAATGAAAAAGCACATTATGAATGGTTCTAGAAGGATGTTTTTGATTCAAAGTTCGTGATCAAAATAGCAGTTACAGTTACTGAGAATATTCCTTTGTGATTCAGGTATATGCATTCGATGTGTTCTAATATCATAGCGAAGATAATCTGAATCAAATTTGAGGTCCAATTTCAATGATTGATATTATACTTAGGCATAGCCTTAGGGGATATGCGGAATTTTATTAATCATTTGTCTGGGAATAGTAAAAATCTGAAATATTCCCTAGACCTCCTGTCTTTCCAGAAATAATTTTTGTTGTACTCCAAAATTTGCCTGGAATTCTGATAGAGTAGTTGAAAATACAGGGTGTCCCACGAGGAACTTCACATACTTCTACCATAAATAGGGACTACCATTAGCATCACGAAATACCAACTAAGAAATGTCTCCTATCTTTCCTTGCAGGATGATTTATTCATTCTGACTGAAATTTCATACGACTATATTTCTGTTACTGTATATCAGAATTGAATAATTTTTTCAGAATTTGTCACACTTTTTAGAATCCGTTGGATTATGTATTGAGCATATCAAATTTCCACAAATCTAAAAAAGTTGTGAATTTATCGAAAATGATAACTTTCATCTCCATACAGGAGATCATGCTCATTGATTGTTCTCATAAAATTACAAAATTTTGAATTTATGATAGTGAAATTATCAATTTGCCACTAATCTTAGGTTTTTCTATGAGGAATATTCTCGATAGTCATTCCTATTCCAGCAATTAAATTTTGCAATTGTGTAGGTTATATGGCCACCACGATCTCCAGATCTCAACCTCATATATTATTTCATTTGGAGAAATTTGAAACAAATAATGGTTTATTCTATGAATTTTGAATCAAGAGAGCAATTAATAGATAGGATTATACATTTCACAAATGTTATCCGCAATGATAGTATCACCATAAGAAAAGCTATTGGCCAGTTGATGAAACTTGCAGATAAATGTGTGGAAACTGGTGGTGTCCATTTCGAGCGTTCTATTCCTGTGTTTATGCATTTAAAATAAATGTGAAAACAAATTCAGAAAGTGGCCTATAGGGTCGTCATTTTCACATCAGCAGTCAAAATTGATTTTTCCGAGTAGGGCACTTGAAATTTGATATGCTGGATACATATCTAACAGATGCTAAAAAGTGTCACAAATTCTGAAAAAATCATTCCGATATACAGTACCAGCATTATAGGCGAATGAACTTTCGGTCAGAATGAATAAATCATCCTGTATATTGGCAAGCAAACGTCAATGAGGGTATCGATTAGTTTTATTTTCATCCGCAGATTAATGGCCTGTTTAACTTTAAACTTTCAATTCAATATGAAAAATCCTGATAAAATTCTAAACAAAAATTTCGTAATAAATATATTTTCACCACATATGGTTTTCCTAAGAAAACCATATTTCGAAAACGTACATGGACTAAGCCCTCTTTGGGATTTTAAAACGAAAATTTCTAGATTTTTATCTAAATGAGGTAAAGGACATAAGGAGCTACAGTTCTAATTTCAACAATAAAATCCCTTTAATGACGTTCTGATGTTCCGAAGTCATAACAGCCATTCGGACATGTCTAAAAATAGCCAATCAAAATAAAATATGGTAGAAATATTAGATATTTTTAGATTAATTAGATGGTAAATCCTCGGATGAACTGTTACTACGGTTTGCTACCATCATTTCATGGGACCAGGTGCCTTTCTTCGGGACATTTCATCGAAAATTGTAGAGAGCGCTGATATTCAAAAATATATCGCAAAATGCGTCTCCCGAAATACAAGTAGCTTGTGCTCTGATAGATTTAACGCGATTGCAGCAGTTTCTCGGAAAAGTTCAACATGTTGTACGTGTTTCAAGTGGTTTTGATGGGATGATAAGTCCGGAACAATTTTTTAGTGCTGTGATATTTTACATAGATTGTTTGTGATAGAAGTTTTCCTTTTTGGATATGGGATATGGAGTTTTTCCAAGAATGGACGGAGAAAAGGGTATGATATTTCATTCAATGCCTTGAATTTGAATCTTAGTTTTTACAAAATTCAGAATGTTAATCACACTCTTTCGAATAGGCATATAGGGATATTTTCAGATCGACTGTTAAACAAAGGAAGAATGCTTCAATAAGTTGGAGTTTTTATCTAAAACAGTTTTTTTCAATATTATAATTACTAAAACATGGGGGAATATGGGTTATGATCATTGATAATATGATGATTTCCCACATTCTGAGAAGGACAGCATATCTATTCAAATTGCCTGAGAGATACGATGAAATGTTTTCGAGACTTTTTTTCAATTAAAAAATGCTTTTCCTTTCAATTTTGAAAAAACAATAAAAAACATTGTCCCTTAACGTTATAGCCTCATTATTGCCGTTTTGAATATTGAAAATGACGTGCCCTAATAAATGATGTTCAAGAAAAGGATGATTAGCTTTGTCCATATGGAAGGCAGAAACTAAGAGGTACAAGTTTCAGAATATTGAAAGGACAGCCGTTATATATTGTACTCATTACATAATCAACGTGTAGTCTTACCGAGAGTCTTACAATCCTGGGACGTTTTATCAATATCACAAATTCAACATAATTCAACTGGAACCATGAGAATCGATGAATAATTAAAAAAACATTCATATCATGCAGATATTTCACATTTAGTTGATCTTAACTACAGTGGTGTAGTGACAAAATTTTCAGTGTGGGAACGCTAAATACTGACTTACCAATGGTTGGGTGCTGGCTGATGCCTCGAATCAATATATGAGACACTCACACATTTTTTAAGATATTATTTCATTTACTTGCGTAAGTGATTTTACCGCTCCACTAAACCCCTGTTTAACTAGCTTCCTTCGTTTCTTGGAGAAGTGCGTTTTCAAATGTGGCACATAGCATAATTGCTGAGCCTAACTCCCTTTCTGAGTCACGGCAAGGGGACTTCTGACACTCAGATTGGGGATGAGAATTGAAAAAATATATTTTATTCTTGTTTGAAGAGGAAAATGAAATTGTTTTTCTCAAGGGGGGCCATGACCCCCCATGGCTCACCAAATACTTATATCCCAGTTCCAATTCGAACTCTTTTAAACCTGATAATATTCAATATTTGTTATTGATCCTGAAAACATGAACTTGCAACCATTGACTAAAAAAATTGAAGGTGCAAGGTCGGCTTCGAAGGATAATCTTCAACCCAGTCGCTACAAAAACACATTTTTGTGATCGTGAAAGCATTATTGCACCATTTTGGCAGGTGTTAACACACGGAACAAATTCGTGGAGTTGGCAAACACCTTTTATTAGTTTTGCTACGCGGAGAACTCAAAAAAGCCGGTCGTTTCAGCTAGTGAATGGAGCCTTTGTATTTTAATTAATCTGTCGGTCTTTTAATCATCCTCGCGCATTGAGAGTGAGAAAACAAAATAACAAATCGTGTTTTTTTCGAATGATGAACGTGACAAGATGATTTATGAAAGAAATAGACATAAAACGTATTTTTTTACGTATGAAGCAGTACATCAGATTAACAGCATCGTAATGGATGTATTAAGTACTTCTAGCGGTTCGATAAAGTTGTCGAGGAAATCAAGAAAACATTCTCAAATTTATACAATCGCGGCAATTCAAGATGTGGAAAGGGACTTGAAAATCATGAAAAACACCGGGACACGTCACCTTTATAATTCAATCCTGCATTTTTTGATTTTCTTTATTTCAAGTGGGATAACACCCTGTATATTTTTATATTTTTGAAGCTCCTTAATAACCCGATTTCAATCATATGTGTCTATGATTATGCAAAAAAAAACTGAGAACTTTTATTACATGATTTTGATATTTTAGAATAAATGCTCGAAATATTCTCCTCCTCTTTTTGACAAAAAACTGATTTTAACTTCGTTTAAAGTTTCAGTTGAAATATCCTGCATTTCTGCAGTCATCCTTCATATCAAGTCTGAGTTGCTGCAAAAATTTTCTTCAATTAACAAAGTGAAGATCCATTAAAAATTTATTTTTTAAATTTTCTTCAATTTAATCAATGTATCTGGGTTATTTAGTAAATACCATTACCTAACACGTAGTAAATTATCTCGATTTCTCTAAACCTTTTGGCGTTCACCGTAATTGATGTTTAAGAGAAGATATAATGCCTTATTTTTGTGAAACTAATTTATTTAATATGACTGCAGATGCACGTCCGCTCAACTAGTAGTAGTAGTTAATTACGTAGTAAATTATCTATTTATTTCATTATTTAACTTGGTATTATTAATAATATACGAAACCTGATATAGTTCCTTGAAGTAATTTTGTTAAGCAGCTTTAATAAATATAAAAATATGTCACATCAAAATCAAACGGAACGGATTGCACCCTGTATATTCAAATTAATGCTAAAAAAGCTCACCTTTGGATTCCAACCATTGAAATATTCCAGTATGTTCTAATATTTTCTATAATAATGACACAAAGTAGTGGAAAGTAGCTATCAGTACTCATCAATATTCTCACATTTCATGCATAACGTACAGTAGTAACAGTGGGAGAGCGTCACAAACTTGTAAAATACCCTTTTCTTGTTTTTTTTTTCTCAACTTCTGTGAAAATGATTGAAAAATATTATCATATCCTTGTTGAAACAGAAATCGCATGGACTCCAAATGGAATCAAAGATTAAACTGCTACTATAAGCTCCTATATCAATTTGAAGTGTATTCCAGCCGAGGCTTGTACTAAAAAAGACGAATCAATTGGAATCGCTCAAGTTGTCCCTGACACAAATTGGAACTGTTTAAGTGAGGAGCAGCGTGCGCCTCGTTCAGACAGAGACTCAAGCTCGCCAATGCCGGTCATATTATTTCGGAATTGCACATAAAAAACTTTGTACTTTCTGCTTTTATATGCAGAAAAGGGAATTGAAAAATGTTGACAATTAACAGAGATTTAGCATTTGCAAAGACGGACAGTTCAATTGCTAACCGAAACATTAAGAGCAACCTGAAAATTGCATGTCTATAGACTTTTTCTTCCGACAAGGACACATTTGTGTAGGGCCATGAATCTTCATGGGTGAACACAACTAAACTAATTGGGATCATTTTCCGCTTCTTCTTTAAATGTTAGAGACACTAACGAAAACCTTCAAACCACTTTAGGCATTGAAGAATTAGGTTTTCCATCCTCTTTTACCATTTTTCATGATTATGTGCAGAACCAGTGACAATCAAGATGTCTTGTCAATATAAATTGAGTACCACGAATGACGAGTTCCATTTTTATATTTACAGATAGATTACTTTTTGTTACTTGGACTTTTCCTCAACAAAATATTTTTGGTAGGTATATGATTAATTTTGTTATACCTAAATCATATATTTATTTCTATGTTGTAACCGAAATGCGTTTTTCAAACTATTCACCTTCGAAATCTTCCTTACGTTCCTGATTCATCTTCAAACTATAAATAATAGAAGAAATAAACATTATGAATTTCTGAAGTAAAAATACTCCTATTGAATCAGAGCACTACACGAGGTTGTATAACTGGGGGTATCCAATATTTATATCATGAATATTTCGGTTCATTCCAAAACCGAATATCAGCCCAGGCATAAAAACATAAACAGCTCAGAATGGATTATTTCAAATTGAAACCACCGTTTGTGTCGCTCTGACTTCTAGATTATTTGGGTCGATGTGAATGTGAATGTGTTGAAAACAGAATGAAGTGCATAAACCGTCCAAAAATTTCTCTTCAATAAATCCTACCAGCCGTTTTCGTACAATGAATGCTAAAAGTGGAAAACTTTAATGAGTGTTTATTGGTATCAACCGTGTTGATATCTGAGATATTAATTTCGAATTATTTGTGCAAAACTCCCTTAATTTTATGTTTCCTCTAATGCCAAAATCTGGATGTGTGGGTGATTGGATCAAATAAATACAGGGTGTCAATTTGAATGCCAATTATGTCTCGACGAGAATGTTTTGGGAGAAAATGCCGGAAGAGGCTAATTTTCATTCGGAGCGATACATGTTTTAAGCTGAATTGCAAACCAAAATCTCCTGAAGCATAGAGGTAGGGTTTATCACCATAGAATTCTTAATAGTCCAGTAAATGAGGGCAAAAATAGGGTATTACCTCCGAATTCTATCAAGATGCTTCGATTTTGATGAAATTTTGGGAATAAGCTCTACTTGTCTCCTACTCCAAAGCCTACCCTATGCCGATATATGCTCATTAATTTCAAGAAATGAAAACAACCCTGTTAGCCAAAATCAGAAAAAAACTTATTCTAACGTAAATAAAATTAATTTTTGGGTTTCATTAGCGTTTTATGAAGTTTTATGAAGGTCTTCAAATACTTTAAGACCGTATAAATTCATAAACCACCGCCCTTCAGCATAAAATGTGTAAAAATTTCCATATAAATGAATCGTAGTCTCGAGGCACACTTGTATATCTGATATATTTTCAATTTTTTTCGGTTCGTATCTTTAGGTGCTCCATATAAAATTATTGCACAGTACCCCCCAAAATTAAAAAAACTTTTTTTCACAACAACTCAACCATTTTCGAGAAAATCTGAAGGACTATGAACCGTATTGATCACATCAATTCGAAATCTCTAGATTTCGAACGGTTAAGGGTCCAAGGGCGCAAAGAAGACGATACTTGCGCTATCAACCTAACTTGGAGTAGTGATATCTTTGTCCATTTTCATGGTACATGAAAAGAACAAAAAACAGCCTTTTTAATGAAAAAAAAAACATACACTTTTGGTCTGATTCATTTTTTCCGTGTCTCTCTTCATTATCGGCTTACACGGAAGAAAAAGGCAGATATTCAGGAAAATTGAAAAGTGCGCTTTCAGATTTGATCTTATTTTTTTTTACAAACTATGCATTTTAAATCAGTCAAACTTCTTGATCATATGAACAACAATAAAATAAAAGGTTTTGCCAATGGAAATCGATCTATTTCAATTCAGGTATATGTGGGGTTAGATTCACTACCTATTTTTTCGTAAAAAATATGAGTCATCAATCTTTTTTGCATTGTATTTCGCTGAGTATAATTGACTTGTAATATTTTAAAGCTCTTTTGAAACACTACAAAAAATGTTACCAGCATTATTCCTGCAACATCAATAGTTTTACCGTAATTTCAAGTTGAATGTATCGATTCAACCATTCACGAAAAAAAATGTTGCCTTTTACTCACGATATCTTGCCTTGTGTGGCACATAGAATAATTCTCAGAAATATAATCTCTTTGTTTCTCTACAAGCTACAAATATCTTTCTCACATTTTATTTCGTTTAATGCATCGTTTTTGTGTTATTCGTAAATAAATGTCCCAAAAAGTGTAAATTTTCAATGAAAATGTTTTGTTTTCAATTTTGATTAACTAAAAAAGGATTGATTAAGTCTTTCTTCGACTCCTGGTGTTATTTTGACAAAAAAATGTCCACTGCCGGGAAGGGGTGGGAACCACCCCTAAGATAAAAGATAAAAGCATACTTTGGCTTAAGGTAGACTTTGTTTCTTGAGCTATTTCCTATCGAATGTAAAAATTGATGCATCTTGAAAGAATATCCTCATTGACTGGACTAATAGAAGGTTAGATATTCTACCTCAATTGAAAACAATTTGTCCCTCTACATGAAAACTATAGTTGTCAAGCTATTTGAAGTTCCTACTTCACTAAGTAGGATTTGAATACCTCAGCCTCTTGGTGAAAGATCTGTGAGTCTTTAATAGAAAATGGTACTCATTTCGATGACTTCTATTTTTAATTAACCCATGTTTTCACAATGTATTATTATTTGACCAGTAATAAGGCTGAAGGATTCCAATCAGATTTTTTCACTGAGAAATTAGATATACCAGTTTCGGCCCTATTTGGCCTCTTCAGTGACTAACATTCTCCACAGAGACTAAATCTTCAGAAAAAAAACTCTTGAACCAACTAAGTATAAGCCTTATTTTGAGTAAATAAATACAAATGGCGACATATAGTAGCGTCAAAAGATTAAATCAAAATGGTGCTAGCTAATCACCACCACTTGGACGCAGTTTTCTTTCACGATGTCATCTCCATTTCTCTTTTTCACTCCGTGGTTCCATCTTTAGAATTTATCGTACGCATCGTCAGAATTCGGCGCAGTAAATGATTTTCATTCAGACGGAGATTCCGAAAATTCCCTTGTTTCAGAAGGGCTCGGCGGATCTTCAGTAAAATGAAAAGAGAGAGAAAGAGAGAGAGAGGGAGAGAGTGGGAAAGAGCTCCGCTAGGAAATTGTAACGAGTTTCATTATTTTCTAACCTTCAAAAAGATTGATTTTCTTTCAATTTTTATGATACCCATTTTATCTTATTCCGATGAAATGCTGTTGATGTTCATGAACAACTAAAATGCTAATAGAAGGACCAATGTTTCCCTTTTGAACAAGATATATTCTACATTTGAAAATAAACAGTTTGTTTCGGACTCACCTGTTTCCTTTCAAAAGGTGCGGGCAGGTTATTGTACTCGAAAAACGTAATTATCCGAAAATTGTTTAATGGACCTCTAAATAGCGTATAACACAACCACACAAAGTTTACAAATATTCTGCCAGCTCATCGTGACTCATTCCATACAAAATAGTCTGATCTGAAAAAAGAATTACACAGTAAAGAGATTATGCATGTGTTATAGATACTAGATCTGCAGATATAGTACCCACATGAATCACATGTGATTCATGTGGGAAACGATAAATCCAAGGACCCGTTAAATTTTCGGAGGAGCTTCTTCGATTTTCCATGAATGTGAAAACATGTTTTGGCTTCGAAGAATGTCATGTGATATCCTTCGAAGTATGTAATAGCTTATAACCAAATGACTTGGCAATTCATTTAACGTTTCATCACAGTTTTCTGGCAGCATCATTTGAGAATTGCAAAATTTTAATCCGAAATGATCAATTTGTAAATGAGTTTTCGTGGAATGAGATTTGGGATGTTATTGATTCAGAGAAAAAAAATGTTAAATTATCACCTTAAGTGATACGATAACAAATGATTAAAAATCACAAAAAAAAAACATTTTTGAGGGTCGAATTTCATACACGTGTCTGAATACAGATTCAGGAGTTTTTCAACGTATTCATTACTGAATCCTTTGGGATAAAAATCCTATAAAATGAATTTTCATATTTCCTCTCTTCTGAAGGTATTTCTAAAACCATTGTAAATATTAAATTTCAAGTAAGAAGTTTATGTGCTACTTTTGCATGGTGAATTCAAAGGCTTTCAGTTTTCTTATAAGTATATGTTAAACTTTGGAAATTACAGAAAGATTTTGGAGTAAGGTACCTACATATTACGTTCATGATATTTCAAAGATGAAAACTCCTTTTGATAGATATTTTTAAATAGAATTTATGGCCGTACAGGGTGATTCACTTATCTTGGTAACCCCAATTTTCTCGAACACGTCCGAATATTTTTTCATTCTGTAAATGGCGTTTTGAACAAGTCAATGTCGACTTGAGATGTGCATGAAAATCTGCGGAATAAATTAAGACGCCAGGTGTCGCGGCGTTCTCAAAAATTTTTTCTCCAGGAACATACCTTTTTTATCATGTCATTCGAAAGCTAATTTCATTCTCAACTTTTTTTTCGAATACAATTTTTATCCATTTCTAACCGTTAGTGATCTGCAGCGTGTTTAATGTTAATTCTATTCCATTTATTTTTTTCTTTATTGTGGTAGTATGCCTTTATTTGGAGACATAGATATGATTTTGTGCCTTGAACTCAAGAAGGCTAGTTTTCTTAACAATCTGCCTCCTCAAATGATATTAAATATGTGGCTACAATAAGATGGAGCTGCATGTCACAACGCTGCCATTGTGAAGAGATATTGAGATCAAGAATTCGAAAATAAATGTATGGATCAAAATGGCGAGATGACATAGATATGATTTTGTTTCGTAAAATGACGGAGGTTTTATAACAAACTATTTGTCTTTTATTATATTCATTAAATATTATATCTTATAACTTAAAACAATAAACATTTTTTTAATAACATATGAAACATTTCGAATCATATATATTCTATATATAAGACATTTTGATCCATACATAAATTATATCATTCGCCTATTTCATCATAAGTTACTTTGGTCAAAATATAAGGGTCTAATACTTGGACACATGCGTTTTTTATCATTATTTTCAAATGGTCCAATCAGTTTGGTGTACCATATTTTCAGGATACCTCTCAGAAAGTAATCTATGAGCTTTAGGTCTGGCGATACCTAATGGGTGCATTGGTTCCTTTCCATTTATTTTTAAATTTTTGATCTTAATATCTTTTCACAATGGCAGCGTTATGACATGGAGCATCTTGATGTAGCCTCATATTTCCTTATTTGAAGGGGCACATTGACTGGAAAACTAGCCTTCTTGAATTCAAGGCAAAAAATCATATCTATGTCTACAAATGAAGGCATACTACCACAATACAGAAAAAAATAAATGGAATAGAATTAACATTAAACACGCTGCAGATCACTAACGGTTAGAAATGGATAAAAATTGTATTCGAAAAAAAAGTTCAGAATGAAATTATCTTTCGAATGATACGATAAAAAAGGTATGTCCCTGGAGAAAAAATTTTTGAAAGCGCCGCGACGCCTGGCGTCTTAATTTATTCCGCAGATTTTTATGCACATCTCAAGTCGACATTGACTTGTTCAAAACGCCATCTACAGAATGAAAAAATATTAGGACGTTTTCGAGAAAATTGGGGTTACCAAGATAAGTTAATCACCCTGTACACTCATATTTTTTGGGTTATCATTTTCGAGTTATAACTCAAAGTTATAATTTTTTTCCACGGGACGAACTATATTTGATTTCATCATCAAATTGCAAATTTTTTTTCTGATCGAAATAATACACTAATAACTTCAATAATTGAAATGTTAAAAACAAAATTTCTAACAATTTCTTTGAATGTTTAGGTCACGCAATATCTATTGTTAAGGATTGTTAGAAATATTATTGTTCTTGTTGTTCTTGTTCATTTCTTGTAGTTGAAATAAAATGAATTTGAATATAGTATTCGAATTTTAATTATGAAAATTAATTTCAGATATCAAGTGTTACATATTATTCCAATAATAAAAAAATACGAGATTCATTGTTGAAATGAAATATAGGGTGTCCCTCAAACAAAAAAAGCGATAACCTAGGAAAATTTTATTATTTTTTCAAATTTTATCATCGAGATACACAGTATCTCTGAAAACGCAATAATAATTTCAATATCACTATGTAACTTCCGAAGTTCAACATTTTTATATGAAAAATGAATTTGTCATCAAAGAGTAGCCTATAAGTTTCAACTTAAAATGGTATACTCCAACGGTTGCAGAAATACCCTCTGGGCGAACACCACGTCCAATTTCGCGAAGAATAAACCAACATTTATACGACATAACAGAATATAAATAATTCTACCCCTGCCAGAATCCCTAATTTAATTTTGACGTTTTCGAAGTCGAGACATTTTATTTCGTTTAATTATGGCGTAACACGAATCGACATCCAGGCAATAACTAAAAATAAATCTACTATTTTTTTAATCTATTTCTTCACAAACAAATTTGAAAAAAGTTTTTCATGCAAACTAAAATATATGATCAAGTAGCATTGTGGCCATCATTTTGGCATGTGTTGCTAAAAAATGAATTATTTATAAGTTATGATTATTTATAAGTTATGATTATAAGTTATAAGATTATGAATTTTTTTTCAATGGAATTATTCAGTTTCACACTCCATTTTCAGATTGACTATGTATGTAAACTGAGGTACAACAAATATTTTAGTATGGTAACAAAGAAGTGTCAACAACCAAACCATAAAGATAAAGAAAAAAAATTAACATTAACAAAAGAAAACGACTTTTTTTTAACTACATCTGTATCATCAGAAATAAATCCCGCCGACTCTTATTTTCGAAGTTTGAGAAATGAATGCAGTTTTAAATTTTTTTCTTTTGGAAAAATACTCTTCAATCACGAATTGTAAATTTTTAACTTTTTTAATAAAAGAACGGCACAACCAATTCTACTTTTAGCCACATCGCTGAAAACGTAATCAAATTACCTTTCATTCAATGTATTACAATACATATATTTCCGTTCAAAAAAATAAAGTATATGAGGGCGTACGATAAAATGCGTTTGAAATTAAAAATCGGCGGATTAGAGGATTTTCCTTTCCCTTAATAATTCTTCGTAGAATAATTACTTTTTTTGCACGTTGTATAATGTTTTACGATGTTCAATTCTGGCTGTGCGCTCTATAGACTTTATCTTAGAAAACTTTAAGCATTACAAATCTGTTTGAAACAAAATTTAATCGTAAATTGATTCTACAATTATCATGATAAATGTTAGCACAACTAATACTAAAAAGAGGCTTCCTAATAGTCCAAGAGCTAGTGAACCTTTTGAGTAACGGTTTGTCTTTAAGACTAGAAATTTTCATAGCGATAGTTCCTAGCATGCTGAGGACGGAAACCATGACCTGGCACCCCTCACCCCTGCACATCATCAACCCTCATATCTTTGAAAGTGTAAAAAAACATTAAAAAAAAACTTGGCACTGAAGGGTTGAAACTTTCATACGATTTTGTTCATTCATGTGAAGTTAAAAAAAATTGACAGGCGATTTCGACTAGCACAAGTACCTGCCAGGCGACTCGAAAAGGGTGTAAAATACGAACAAAAATGAACTTTTTTCTGTAAGGCTGAAATTTATATATGTGTTCGTCTCTTCAAGTCTCTCAGACAAACATATTTAAAAATTTCAGCCTTACAGGAAGGAGTTTATTTTTTTTCATATTTTGCACACTTTTCGAGTCGCGTGGCAGGTACTTGTGCTCATCGAAATCGCCTGTCAATTGTTTTTTGAACTTAACAATGGATAAACAAAATCGTTTGAAAGTTTCAACCTTACAGCTACAAGTTTTTTATAGTTTTTTTACACTTTCAAAGATATAGGGGTTGATGATGTGCAGGGGTGAGGGGTGCCAGGTCATGGTTTTCGTCCTCAGCATGCTAGGAACTATCGCTATAAAAATTTCTAGCCTTACAGACAAACCTTTACTCAAAAGGTTCACTAGCTCTCGTACTATAAATTATTCAGTCAGTTTCTCCGAATACTTTGGTTGTCGATAATCACGAAATTTTAATGACCGCGCATACAAAATTACTCGGGATCACATTGGATGGGAAGTATATTGCGATGATCTTATATCTAGCCTAAATTCAGTAATTTACACTAAGAAAATCTTGAGAATCCAAATTGACCAGACACTCTGAAAACAATCTACTTTGCGAACTTTCAATCACTTATAACATTAGGCATTATTTCTGCATGCTTCGGATGCAATTAGAGGCATATTTAGGAGAAGAATTATATTTACTCTTCTTGGTCTTTTTATATCTCGAACTCTGCTTTTCTTCCGCCAGAACAACCACTATTTGGAAAAATATAGAAATTAAAATAGTACAAGGAGAACGATTGAATATTTTTATTCTCATCATAGGTATTCCTTAACAGACCATACAACTGTTCGCATTTTAGTGCCTATAATTGATGATGATTCTGAGAATAATTTAATTATTATTTCAAGGAATCACTTAGCGCTTGTGCTAAGGATGTATTGCGTCACAGCTGCATAACACCGAGTGCACACCGTGCACCTAGAGTGTTATGTTTCATGGATGACAGGCTCATAGCGTTTCACAGTACTTTCCGTACTATGTGTGCAGTACTCAGGACCACGGCTTTTTAGCTTTATTCGGGTTACAATTTTCAGGACAACAACCTAGGATCGTTCTGAAACTGCGCACTCGTTTCGATACCTAGGACCGTTCTAGGACTGGTTCAAGTTTTGAAAAACTCGAATGCATCAAATGATCCAAATATGAAAAAGAGAAAATGAAAACATTTCAGTTATATAAATATATCTTGTCAACGATATCTTCATTGAAGATTATCGATGGCAATAAGATTTCGGACAACAACCGTCACGTCAAGCGCTAAAAAGCATGCACCCAGAAAAATCCTAAAACAGTACCTGCTCAAGAGCGGGGTCAGGTTTCGGACTGTTCTCGGACTATCCTAGGATCAGTGGCGGCTTTTGGGGGTGGCGAACGGGGCAATCGCCCGGGGCCTCGCTCTTGGTGGGGCCTCGCGCGCATCAACCTGAGCAAATTTTAATATTGATTTAGATCATTTGAACATAAGGGTGAATTCGAAAAAAGTTAGTTAACCAATACATTCATTCAGAACAAAATTGAAGAAACCATTTTGTAGCTTTGTTGGAACGTCCGAATGGGTAATTGAGGCACCAGATGTCCGATCCACTAGATCAGTAGGTAGAATAGAATGCACACAACACAATCAGGGTGAAAATTATCTAAGTATTTAGGTACAATGTTTACTTATCCCAGATGTTGGAACCTCATAAAATATTTATTGCCCTGTTGACCGTTCTTTGGCGGTCCCTTTGAAATATTCCTTGAATTGTCGTCTTATAAATGAAGTCACTCCATTGTAGATATTTACGGAAGGAGGAGAGCGAAATCTGTTTTTTCAAATCTAGTGATTAGGGATAAGAATATTGGGATTAGAATTTTTCTTGTCATTGAATTGAGAGATTAATTCAATTCGTTAGTTTCTCAAGCCGTTCTTTTCAGTGTGGCTCTTGTAAGTATAAATTTGGATACCAACTATCCAATGAATTTATCCAATATATAATACTTCTTTTAGTATATCGGATACTCAAAAGTATCCAAGTTGCACAACAATACCACGAACTGCTCTGAGCTTTAGGACTTGATACAACTGGGACTTCACGCCCTCAATCATACTAATAATTAGTGGCTCCTCTATCGTTCGGTGGTGGATTTTGCAGAGAAATTTTCTATAGAAATATCGTAAAAAACCACTGTTTCCAATAGAAATATGCATACAAGATGGTTCCATTTCTCAGGAAATAGAATAGAAATAGTTTTATTTTCATGGTCTTCTCTTCGAAACCGAAAATTTCTTTTCAAAATACCTGATATACTTTCATCATTTATTTTCACCATCTGTGGGAATTCCGCTACCCGTCTCTTTTTCAACCTCCGCTGTAGATCAAAGTCCAAGACTTGTGGTTCAATTGGTTTGGTTCATTAGAACGGAATGAGCAAACAGCTCATTTTCATAGTGAAGAACCGAAAAAGTGTGAAAAAACTGTGTGTTACTTAAAAATTATTTCTGACGCTTTGTGCGAAATTCAACAAGATTTTCGAAATGAGTTCGCGTGATCGAGATGCCGGTAGAAAATTCGAGTCAGGTAGTTCAAAAACTAAACGAGCAATCAAAAGAAAGCAGGAACAAGAAAATCTAAGTGGATCTTTATATAAATTTATGAAATATGATGATCAAAAAACCTCTACGAATCATTCATTGCCTGTAAGTGATTCTAATCCTGATCCAGCTGAAAACAGTGGAAATTAGTGATAGTGAGCTTTTGAAACATTGCAGCGACTTGCAAATATCTATGACGGTGGGAGAATCATGTGATATTGATGGACATGAATTGTGCGAAGAACTGAATATGTTCATCCGTGTGTATGAAGGAAAGGAAGACATTGTCTGGGTGCTGAAATACATAATTGAAAAAAATTTAACTGTCTTGAGAATCATTGCCACCACACCTGTTACAGTTGCGTCTGCTGAAAGGAGTTTTTCTAGACTTGAAATTATAAAAACATATTTAAGGAATTCGATGACGATGACACAAGATCGGCTTTCAGCCCTTGCTATTCTATCAATAGAAAATGACGTAGCTCATTCGATCAATTTTGAAACTTTAATTGAAGATTTCAGTGCTAAGAAAAGCCGCAATCATGAACTTTAAATTTATCATTTCGGTATTTGTTAATTTTGTAGATCTTCCAATGTTATATTATATTTATATGTTATATTATATTATTATACTTTAATCAAACCTTAAATTATATATCTTTATGAAACTCAAGCATTTCTTGTCAAATATGACAATAACCTATACAAAACAAATGGACTTACTTTCGCATCACATACTTTTCACGAAGGAAAAAGGGCCTCGCGAAGACTTCCCGCCCGGGCCCTCGCAATGGCTAAGGCCGCTTCTGCCTAGGATACCCGAACGCTAAACAAGTAAGTCCTGAAACAGTCTCAAAAAACCCGAACGCGGAACACATACTCCTGACAGTCCTAGAACTGTAATTGTGTGAACCCGAATAGAGCTAATATTGGTGGTGACATGAGTGATAAGTCCAGTAGCTCCTATGATGACGGGGATTATTATGGCCTTCATGTTCCACATACGTTGGATTTCAATTTGCAAATCTTTGTACTTCAGCATTTTCTCGGCTTCCTTCTGTGTAACAATAAAGTCAGATGGAAAGGCCACATCGATTACAAGGCATTGTTGTTTCCTCTTGTCTTTAATGATAATATCTGGTTTGTTAGCAAATACCCTCCTATCGGTTTGTACCTGGGTGTCCCACATTATTGAAACGTTTTCTGTGTCTACAACAGGGTCCGGGTTGTGCTGGTACGACTTTGGATCTACTTCAATATTATAGTGCTTGCATATGTTCCAATGGAGTTGTCTGGCTACGATATTGTGTCTTTCCAAATATGCTTTTTTAGCCAATATGGGACAGCCAGCAACGATATGGTGTATAGTTTCACTGAAAGATCGGAAGAGTCTTCAATTTTGATTATTATTATTATTGTTATTGGCCGTGGTACATCAGGAATTATTTCACATAACATTTTTCTTACATCTGTGGCAGGCATGATCAGAAGATTCTAGGTCTGTTATTGTACCCTGAGCGCTGAATTTCTGACACTGATTCTGTTCTGTTAGTGAAAGTATACCAAAACACCACCAAAATGGAGGTGTTTACAAGTTGATAGACTATTATCTCCCATTCCCAAACTGATGCCAATTTAACTTAATTGATATGTAAGTTAAATGTTATCAACTTTCATGTATGAGAAAATATGTACTGATTTGATTTATGCAAGTAAATAAAAATTGTATGAACTTACCGACTTAAGGAATCATTTGTGAAAATCTGTAGTAATTCAGTCATTCTTATGAACATTGAACATTGAACATTCAATGTTCATAAGAAATACTATTGTTTCCTGGTTTCCTTTACAGGAAAACGACCATTCATAAACACTTCTTTCCCATAATGTAAGGGTAAGGAACTTTCAAAGATTTACGATGCATTATTGAACAAACTTAGAATTCATAGGATAGACATTCATATCCAAAAATATCCAAATGGAGCAGGTTCATTGCCTGCTCAAACAGTTGAACAATTAACGGCCTAATTATATTTGGAAGATGGCTTTGATCCATGAGCCAGATTGATTGACAGTAGATTTCGGACGTTCATTCCGCAAGAATTCAATTCGAACCCATGTCAATGCTCCGAACGGAATCGACTCTTAACTGACTTCATTATACAATTTTTTTTATTTATTCATCACTTCCTGGACAAGAAAATTCATGTTAAAAGTCTAAAAGTGAAGAGAGTTACTAAGATACTAGATATTATACCAATTTACAGTTGAATAATATATCTGACGAAATATAAATTCGACAGAAAATTTGGCAGACGATTACTTGGCTAGAGAAAGTATGGAGATCTCATGCATAATCTACGAAAATCTTTTGCATGTTATGGTTAATGAACAGAAATGAGCAGTTTTGAAGTATCCACATTAATTGTACATTATTCAGAATGGTCCTTATTTGAATATTAGATCTTTATGACCGTTCTTACTCTTGGAGAATCTAATGCTCTAAAAAGTTTCTATTAGTAACTGATATCCTAGCATAGAAATTGGCTCCAAATGTCTCAAGACAAGGGAATCAGATTGAACAGTTCGACAGGTATTTATACTTATGCACAGAAGGTATATTGGGTAGGGATTATTGCATTCCATGCCCTAACACTAAGAAAATATAACCCGGTGGCTTGCTCAACACCTAACAGTCCGAATATGTTTTTTTGGACTGAAACATTGAAAAAAAAGGCAACTCAATAAAGATGGCTAACCAAGAACATTCACGAGAATGATTTTCCCTAACGAGATATTTGTGGAGTTGTTGCTCTATTTGCCAGGAGCCAATGTTTCTGTGGAAGGAGCATTTTCATTAATTAATAACTTTTGGAATTCAAACAAAAACCCAACTGCCGATTGACTGTACGAAAACAATTTTTATTGTAGAAATTTCATGTATCTTTGAAGAAATCAAGAAAAACCAGACACTCTTGAAAAGTTTGACGTCCTATGAAAAATATGATTGGTGCAAGAAGATAACACAACCCAGCCTTGTACTTCGAAGTCTTCAGTGGATGCCGACGAATAACAAATTCAAAATTTGTTTGACACTATTGTATGATTATATTTTCTATTAGGTAAAGAAACTATAATTTTTATATTTTGCGTGAAATTCTGACCGCCACTACTGCATCGTTGAATTCCAGTGTTGTGGAATTCCTCGCAGAAAATTTAAAGGGTTTTTTTTTATTTCATATGACGTGCTTTGTACGGTCCACTTCTAAAGACAAAGATTATTCGAAGAAATTATTAGGCTACTTAAGTTTCCCAAATGGATATTCTTCACTAGGAAATTTTTTTGGGTATTTAGTATTCGAGTATTCGTATTCGATATCTGCTGTTCTCGTGCAATTGTGAGTTCGATTATTAATTGTGATGAATTGAAAACCTACAATTTCACAAGTTTGTTCAATTTTTCTGGTTTTTTCTAAGTTGACAGTGATTCATGTCGATTTTTCAATGCGCTTACCGTGTGGGGATAAGATACTTATCTCATTTCGAGCTACTTTGCAGATCCCGAGGCTTGGCCTCGGGTTCAGGAAACATTATACCCCAGAGCAAGTGTTTCACGGCTGAATGGAGATACAGTCGAATTCGATTAACATAGCTCTTATCAAGGATGAGTTATCGATAATTACGGTCGAAGCGTTGAAAGCTGGAAATAATAATGTCATATTATACGAAATACTAGTCACTATTTCGCTCGGTGGTTCGAAAATTATGCTTTCATTCGGAAAAAGATAAGGGACCCTTTGAGGTCATTAGTCGGAGTGCTACCAAGAGTACAAAGAGTAGAAATATGATACCTTTGAGTATTTGGCAAGCCAATCTTTAAAGATGTGGTGAGTTGGGTAATTTTGGACAAATGTTTCATCTTTAGATGTAGCAGTAATTCAGGGTTGATGAATTACATGGGGATTTGCTTACTCTTTGCCTATGAATATGAATGAGTTTTTGTTTTCCACCAAATCTGAATGAGTTTAATGATGTAGTTTTTGAGTAGTTCGGCTGTTTGATCAACATTCTTATGAAAGCTAAATAGGGTAATTCGAGGATAGATGACTCAGGTTTTGAAAATTCATGTTAAAATACCTATACAACTTCAAATAAATTGAGTTAATATTTCTGGTTTGGCCAGATAACAAATTAAACAATATTCGAATTGTATGTCAATAAGTGAACATAAAAGATACGGTAGTTTGCTAAACATGAAGAAAAGTACGTCAGGTCGTCTCCACTCATTTGGAACAATATCAGATACGAAAATATACGATTGCGCCGTCTTATTCCACCTGATCGTCTATGAGTATTTAATACAGAAATCTGAAACTTCCCTCGATACACGGTTCTGAATTTCTTGCGATATCGGTTTCACACGTTTATATTTCTGGGTTATCTGAGATATCCTTTGATGAATATTTCGCCATTGAGATTTGTTCCTTACAAAAAGATCAGCAATACTTTTTTTTATTCTAATCATAGGTGGTTTTCATATTTCTGCTTTCTTTCTCTCATCACTTCCCCATTCGTTTCGTTTCCTTTCATGTGAGTTCCGTCTGTTTTGATTTCCTTCTTCAAGATCTTTGTATTTGGATATTACTCGATCTTAGTCGATTTGAGAATGTAGTTGAAATTTGATTAGTCCAAGCAAATTAGACTTTTGCATGAAAATAATTGGTGGAGGTCTGGAAACTGTTTCAATCATTTATTTAGGCCTCTAATGAGAGCAATTTGCGTTTTGCCCCAATTTCCCAGTGGAGCGTATGTCGTGACGTTCGAAAAACCTCGAAATTTTCGAACTGTTTAAGTTTTTTTTCGAATAGATCCTTAACTAAGCACTAAATCAAAAACATTGTTGTATTCAAAAGTGTTCAGCATTAAATCAGGGCCGTAGTTAAAAGCTTTCCCAGGGGGGGGACAAATGAATTTTGGCGCCCCCTCATTCAAAAACATATCAAAAAATTCAAATTTATGGAAGAAAATTTATATTGGCAGAAATTAATAATACAGGTTATCAAGGACTTGGCAATAAATTAACATAATTAACAAAAACTGCAAATTATTGTGCAAAAATTAAAAGATATTTATAATACAAATGCAGAAGGCATTGATATTCTTCCACGAGTTAAAAGTGTTAGAATAATACTTCGCTCTATGAGTATACGTCGTTTTCTCCAATTGATTTATTTTTTATCGAAATTAATGGAATATTTCCATAAATAACAGTTAGTGATTTTGGAGTGGAAATTATTGATTGGCAGATGTGTTATTTCTCTCATAAATTTGACAGATAAAGCATAAATTCTCAGCAGGAGGGCAACATGTAATCATAAATATCACCATGTGCTAGAATGAGTTATTCTCTCACGATCTTGTTCTACAAGATGTGGCAGAATGAATGGATCTGACACAGACCTAGAGTAATAACTATTTTTCCTAATTTTGTGTCAGATCCATTCATTCTGCCACTTCTTGTAGAACAAAATCGTGAGAGAATAATTCATTCTAGAACAGTTTTTATGGTTATATTGATGATAACATGTTTATTCTCCTTCCACATGGATTTAGTTCATCTGTCAAATTTATGAAAGACCAATCAATATTTTTCAAAAGGAAAATCATTGAACGATATTTATGGAAATATTTATTAATTTTTAATTAATAAAAATTCAGACATTCAAATGAAATAATGGATAAAACTCGCACATAAGGGTTATTCTAACATTCGTTCATTCAAAAATTTGAATTCGAATTTTAGAAACGTGGAAAAATATAAGTTAGTTCCTTCTGCAATTGTATTAAAAATGACTATTATTGGAATATTGAATGAATAAATTTCAGCGTGATGTTTGTAACTATTACCATAAAAACTTGATCTTTGATGACACCCCATCGAGAATTCTATAGAAATATAATGAACAGCCGTCGAAGAATATCATTCAAGTTTTATAGACACTGCAATTCAACCTATTTTCCGAATTCAAAAAATTATTGAACAAAAAAAAATATAAAAAAATGAAGAATTGAATTACCTATAATTAAAAAGAAATCGAGTCCGTGAAAAATTACAAGAGTAAATAATGAATTACCAGGTGAAATGTGAAGTTTTTGAATAGTCTCCAAACTAATGTTATATCGCTTAAACTTACATCTTTCGTTATGTTCAGAGACCATTTCTTCTTTTCTAGAGTAACTGGCTTTGATCCATGTATTCAAGATATCAATCACATCTGCGCCTTTTTTCCTGATCAAGTTTTTTTTGCGCCCTCTTTCTGAATTCCGCCCCAAACGGTTCGAATTTGTTCTGGCGAGGCTTCATAATCCGTTTGAATGTTTTTTTACTTGAGACATCATAATTCAATAAATAAAAGGTTATGTTTCTCTTCCTTCTATTGAATGATTTTGACGAATACGAATAGTCAGCAATTCGGGGATTAACAGTATAACAATCTTTCCGAAACGAGGCTTTCTACAATGCCATCGCTGTAGTTCAAATGAATAGTCTAGATTGCATTGCAAAAAAGCAGCTCATGTATAAATCATGTTTGGCAAGTAACATTTGCTTGTGAGATTTTGCTTTAGTTATTCAATGATGAGAGATTAATTTCGCGCCCTTTAGAATCTGCTCTGGGGGGGGAGGCTCCCCTCCCTCCCCCCCCTGTAGCGACGGCCCTGCATTAAATGATGCTTCTAAAAGTATTACGATATTATATTTAAAACAAGTAGTTTTATAGAAATCATACGTCGAAATATGGCAAATTTTTACACTTTATTAAAAAACATATTTTTTCATTATAAAATGAAAATTATAAAAAATTTTTATTATAGAATGAGACTTGAGAGTTGAAGACCATCATATTGTGATAAAAACGTAACCCGCCCTCTCCCATCCACAATGTAAAATCGAGTTTGATGTCGTCTGAAAACTCCACGATTCTCAACATCTGTTCCTTCGATTAGTTCCAGTAGTTTCAAATGGTCTGTATGGAGGAGATAATTCAGATATATAATGGTTCCATTGCCGCTTTTCAGAGAAAATCTGCAATCTGCAGAATATTATCGATTAGACAAAGGATTCAACGCAATACAAAACCACGAATGGGCCTGGCGAGTCCTCTTGAAAAATTCCTCGCTTTATTGGAAATTGAAATCGGAGCAGTTGTGATAGAACTCTCTTAGATCTGCAGTTTTAGTTGTTTCCATTACAGGCACATGGACTGAACAGTCGTAAAAGTTCCATGAAATATAGAATCCTCCCAGAATACATCTTCATGCATATGAATAGATTTTTTGGAAATTATAACTTCAGAGATTTTGGGAAGTACAACATGATTATGACCAACGAAAATCAAAATTAGACCATGATACCAACATGAAAAATTCTTCAAATTTGCATTTCGAATCGGATGAATAGACAATTACTTTTTTATTTCTCAGAAAATCTGATGCATTTACAAAGTTAAACACTAAAGATGTGACTGTAGATATATTTAATTTCTTGTTCCAGTTTCTCGTTCCCGAACTGTCGTTTCGTGTTCCAATGGCTTTTACTGATAGAGAGAAATGGTGGTTCTATTTAAAACGTCTGACAAATGCTTTTAAGTGCTCTTCTTTATGATTCTATTGTTTAGAGGAAATGCATTATGATCATGTTTTTGAAAAGTTTCTCTGTATTTCTCATTTAACGTTATTTTTCCTGGTTGTGGCTAATACGCAATTCCTGTTGCTTTTCATAAAGGCAATTTCGAACTACAGGGTTCCAATTCAGTCTCTAAGGCGTCTGATTTTTCAGATATATATGAATATTGTCTACGAAAATTGTACATATACATATTTTAGAATAGTTTAACTTGCAAAAACTTTTTTTAATTTATTAGTTGAGAAGTTAGATATGAGACACCAATTTATTTATTTATTTATTATTTATGAAGGACTTTTTTTTACAAAAAATAAGAACTCTCAAGAGGCGAAGTTTAGCCTACGGCTACTCTTACACTTAACCAACCGATAGTTCATCGGATCGCAATCTCTCTTTGATGATAGAACGGGAGATCGATCATCGGAAATAATAAACCAGTTGTTTCGTGGTACACATATATCAGTAAAATATTTTCAGAGCCTCGATCGAATACAATGAATATCAGTGTCCTCGAAATCTTTATTTTTGGACTTCGGACACCCGATGGCATCAGGGAAACTTTCTCAATCTTCAATCATCATTTTCAATTTTCACCGAGACAAGAAATATTAAGATTGTGATTTGTCAATAATGACCATCATGAATAATAAAGCAAGAACGTCACTCTCAGAATAGGAAGCTCTCATAAAATTTTCTCACGTCTCCAAAACAAAAAACACTCTTATACAAATAAATATATCCGAGTTTTTGAATATTTTGCTTATATTCAGCAGGGTCAATTCTGAAAAAACAAAATGTTACATATTCCTAATTGAAGTTTTCAAAACATATTTTTACGATCTTGTTTCTTCATCTTTATCTATCTGAAATTTTCTATGTATTGTATAAATTTAAAAAATACCTTTCGAAAAATGAACAAAAGAATCATCGAAATGAATATCATCTCAAAAGCATAGCTCACAGATTTTCATCATGAAGCTAAAGAAATGAAATCAGATTTTGTCACTGAGAAAAGATATATACCGGTTTCAACCTTATTTGGCATCATCAGTATGCCATATCCTTCGGAGACAAAATCTGCTTAAAACAACTTCTTACTTTTGGACCAACTAGTATGCGCTTTTTGAGTAAACAACTACAAATGGCCACATCTAGTAGCGTCAAAATACCGATCCGATCGAATTTACTTTCAAATTGGCTGTAAAATAATGACACGAACAAGGAATGAGTTTGCGAAAGCCCTCTCATTACCTTTACTCATGTAAACACCTAAGCATGAGAAATGCGGATAACAATAATAATAATAATAATAATAATAATAATAATAATAATAATAATAATAATAATAATAATAATAATAATAATAATAATAATAATAATAAACAATAATAATAATAAACAAGAAATAGGTAATGACAGATGCAGACTTTGCAACACCACACAAGAAACAATACAACACCTTACCTCAGCTTGTACTTACCTGGCACCGAAAGATTATTTGGACCGACACAACAAAGTAACTGGAATCTTACACCAAGAAATATGTAGAAAAGAAGAACTCCTGAAAGAAACCCAGCCCTTTTACAAATATAAAGCAGCAGATTTCTTAGAAAATGATAGAGTCAAGGTGTATTGGGACATGGGGGTGATAACAGACAAAGAAATCAGGCATAACAAGCCTGACATCCTGATCAGAAATAAAAAGGACAACACTGCATACATTATAGACATCAGTATACCACTCGATGAAAACATCAGAAAGGCTAGGGTCGAGAAGATCTGTAAGTATACTGATTTGGCCAATGAACTGAAGGACATTTACCAACTGAAGAATGTTCATATTGTGCCAATAATTATTTCTGCTAATGGCCTTGTAGATAGAGAGCTGGCAGGGGCCTTGAAAATGTTGGGTATAAGGGAACACCAAAAAATTATTAGCCTTATGCAAAAGGCAGTAATATTGTCAACATGCTCGACCATCAGAAGAATACTGGCTAGGGATTGAATCGTTGGTGGTCGACACCCCGGTTCTATCTGCTACAACCATGAATTGTGAAGAGAAAAAAAAAAAAAAAAAATAATAATAATAATAATAAAGTATTCACCACAGCCGATCCTGGAGGATACACAAACAAAAACACGACTATAATTCCAGACAAAACAGTAAAAAACAACAAACCAGATCTAGTTTTTGTCGAAAAGACATTGAAAGTCTGCTACATCGTAGACTTTTCGGTTCCCCTGGACGACAACATTGATAGGGTTTACAATGAAAAACACCTAGGTGACTGTATAAAGGATCAATGGCATATACAGAAGATCATTATAATGCCTATAATAATTTCAGCAAACGGTTTAGTACACCGAAAAACTGTCAAACACATGGAGGAGTTTAATTTAGACAAAGGTGTGCTGAACTGGATGCAGAAGACGGTGATATTGGGGACTACAGCTATTGTGAGTCGAATAATTTCTAGCTCGTAGCATTGAGTATTAATATTTATACTCAATGCTCGTAGCAAGCTTACTAGCCTTGGGAACCCGTTCGCGGCAAAGTACTGTTGTCACGTTCCTGCACGCGCAGTAAAAATAATAATAATAATAATGTTTTTTTCATCGGAAAATATATCACATATAGAAAAAATATCAACCATTCTAAGGGAGATATGGTATGGACTGCCGCGGTAAAGCTATTGCATAGCATCTATTCAAAAATAAGAAGATAATATTGTTGATTTAAAATATTTATTTATCTTACAATACTTGTAGGTTATTCAGGAATTTTTTTCATTGAAATTATAGGTTTATGGTAACTGAAATAAGAAACATAAGTTTGAGACTTAATGTCTTCTAAATTTCTGGAAAATACCGCGTCAATAGTGGTCCCATATTTTGTTGTGGATTCTTGTGGATCATTATTAACTTTTAAATTCAATTTTTCCGAAAGAAAAATTGTCAACCGCTCTGATTTTTTATCAGCGATGTTAATGTTGGAATCGGCAGCCAAGATAAGTGGAAATTTATTACCATTTGTACCAAGTATTTTCGACCCTTCTTCAGTGTACTTCAGTAAAGTGCGATGAATAAAATGCTCTACCTCGACCAATTTTGGATTCGGAGAAATGTAAATTGCTACCATGTCTATGTATAGGCCATTTCTAAGTTTGCTTAAGCATGCACAAATATCTCCAACAAATGAGCGTCTAACATTAACATCGCTAACGTCTTCAATATTTATTTCAATATTCGGAGTCATAATATTAGTAACATTATTACTATTTTGGTAAATAGCTACCCCACCTTTTGGAATAGTATCTCGTTTGAATTGAACAATACAATTGAAATTAGGTATTTCAATCGGATTTTCACGCGTCATGCATGTTTCTATAAGAAGTAACACATTGGTTTGTCTCGTAACTAAATCTTGTGAATCGTATTTGTGACTATGTGAACTTTTGCAATCGAAAGTCATTATTGAAATGCCATTTCTGTTACTAATGAAATCTAAGACACTTTGAGCTATAGTCTGATCACTATTCAAAAACAGTCTTTTGGATTCTTGCAACAAAGATGCAGTCGATGCAGCTTGCCTTCGATTATGATAAATTTTAAATGCAGTATTATCATTTTTTGTCGTAATATACAATTTTTCAATATTAGTCACCCGAGAGAGTGCAACATAGACGAGTTCCTGAGAATGTGATTTACTATACTCATATACTATTTCGTCAAAAGTTCTGCACCCAGAATAATCCTAAAACAGTACCTACCCAAGAGCAGGGACAGCTTTCGGACTGTTCTAGGACAATCCCAGGAATATTCGTGAAATCCCGAACGCAAAACAAGTCAGTCCTGAAACCATGCCTGAAACAGTCCCCAAAGAACCCGAATGCTAACTATCGCGAACAAATTTACTGCGCAAACTCCTGACAGTCCTAGAACAGTAATTGTGTGAACCCGAATAGGGAGGGCTATTCATAGATAAATTAGTTATTAGTTCCGAATTTAGAGAAGTGGCAAGCGGCCCCTAGCTAGTCGTTAAATTGAACGGAGCATTTTGAGCGTTGTGATAGCCAAGTGCAAGGGCGTCGCTAGAAATTTTTTCTGGGGGGGGTAAAAAAAATTTAGGATATAGTATTTTGTCACGATATGTTCCTATGTAATGATTGTATGACTTATTTTCCGAACAAAATATTTTCCTGGGGGGGGTAATTACCCCCATTACCCCCCCCCCCCCCCGTAGCGACGCCAGTGGCCAAGTGGAACGCAGGGTTACGGTCCCGGGACTATCGATTTGAACTGAAACTCAAAAACTGTAGCGCATTACATACGATACATCGTCGTAAGACCTGCTCTGAAAATCTAAAACTGACAGTCCGCGGATTGCAATCCGTTCTAAATTTGACTATACACGTTCAGTTCAGATCTGCAGTTTTCCAAGTGAAGACAAGCACTTCCTGATCCGTTGTGAAAGAAAGCATAATGTCGGCTCATACTTTTGTACTTTCTTCAATTCCAATTATTTATTTTTTTCTTCTCAGTTTATTGTTGCATTGCTTGCATTCACCGAACGTAACAGTTGCGGAACTGTTGAGGAATCGTCCGGTGGCACATACGCTACAAACTCAACACGTTCCGGAGAAGCGGGCATTTTGGGAGCGCTTTCTGTTTATGCTAGGTAGCGGTAGCGGAGCGGTGGCAACATTCTTCGTTCGGTGAATGCAGGCATTGTAGCATCATCATCAATATTTTTACAAAAACTAGTTTTTCAAAGGCGCTATTCTGTTCTAGCCTACTTGAATAATCTCGGCTTCTTACTTGCCATGGGCAAGGCATATTTCTATAAATTTCAATGAATTCGTTTATAAACTGGGTCGTGTGTGGTAAAAACAGATCTACGTTTCTGCAGTTCTGGACTGCAGTTCGCCGATGCGTGTATAGGCACTTTAAGAAACAGAGGAACATGATCAAGGACAATTCTGTAGTGCTCAAAATGTTCTAAAAAAAAGTCCGCGACGGCATATGTCTTACTTCCGAGGATAACCCACGACAACCAATTTTAATCAAATCAATCCAAAATAATATTCGATTTGAAGAGGGCTCTTGAATGGCATGGAATGAATTAATAGAAAGATGAATGTGACTGTTTACTACGGCATTACTGATGAAAATGCTGTTTACATTATAGTTTCCGAACGAATATTTTCCGAGATATAACAGGTTGAAAATACACGAATTTGAGCTAGAAATTATGGAATCTACTCGTACGCTAGCACGCTTCGTCACGTGCTACCGTGATGTTAATAAAGTGAGTGAGTGATCGACCTACGATCATTTAAATTTGGAATAGGATCGTGAGAGTAGCTCTGAATCGAGGCGATAAGGAATTTTTTTCAGGGAGGTTGCGCGAATCTTTCTATAACTTGAGTTTGTTTTTAGTTTTCTTCATTGTGGGGGTTTTAGGTACATACTTATCAATTTTTTGATGTTGATTTTTATTGTTAAATATTTGTTGTAATTACTTTGTGACTGCATTTTTCGTAGTGAGGCAACACCCAAAAGGAGCAGTTTAAATTCTCAATTTTTTGGTGAAACATAGATAGTATATCAAGGTGTAAATGATTTAAATTTGGAGAAAAAACCGTTTACGATTTTTCATGTTTCTTCATGTGAACATTTTTTATTACTTAAATATTTTAGTCGTTTTTTGCAAATTTTTTAAATTTCACAACAAACCAGCTGTTATCGAGGAGATCCAGAATCGATGTTTAGTTGTTGCTAAAATGCCTGGAGCACGTGTACGCGGAATTTATCGCCAACTAAGTGAATTTGAAAGAGATCAAATTATTGGTCTACGAGAGGCCGGGTTGTCATTTCGAGAGAACAGAAATTCTACTGCTGTTATGAGATGTTGCCGAGCGTTCGAGATCGACGTCTAAGACCATTACAAACGGTTTACCGTTGGACTACAGCATTATCGACCCCATCTTGTGTTACCTCTTATATGGTTGAGCATCGCCGGCAACGATCATAGTGGTGAAGAGAACGAGAACATTAGAATATGGAACGTCATCAGGACATCTTTTCTTAAGAATTTCAACTCTTCTTGGGTATCATGATGTGCAAAAAAGAGTTAGAAGTCATCGGAGAGAAAGACGTAAACCTCATTTTCATGTTGAGCGTCATGTACACCGGACACTAGATTTTATGGTATGGGGTTCTCCTTTAGTCTTTATTTGAGGTAACATGACAGCGCTGCATTACTGCTTTACCTTCAAGAAATAGTACAGCCATATGTTCTCCCATACTTTAACTGACTCGAGAATTCAATCTTTCAGCAAGATAATGCTCGACTTCATGTTGCCAGAGTTAGTTTGAATTTTTCTAAAGCGACCCAAGTGAATCTTTTGCCATGCCCGCCCAGATCCCCCGATCGCCCATAGAGCATGTTTGGACATAATGCGTAGAACCCACCTTGATATATTATCTACGTTTCACCAAAAAAAAAACTAAAATGTAAGCAGTTGCTTCTGAGTGCTTCAGTTTCTGTATCAGTATATATACATATAGTATAACTTATATTAGCTGCGGGTTTAATATAGTATGAAATCATTTCGAATTTTGATAATCAAACCCCCCAGCTACAAGATGAGTATGATGGAGTTTATTACTTTCAACTTCTTTATTGAAGATCAGCGTTAAACGGGGACAAATTTTCAATAACATTTTCATGAAATAAGCAAAGTTTTCTCGTTTAGCGATTTCTGATAATTACGTACAACTCTGAAAATAAACCGAACTCTGATTCGAACTCGGAGACGCACATTTGTTCAGAAGAATCGGGCGAGGCGTTTATCTAAATGGTGAGATCAACAGCAGCAGTTCTGCAAGTTTTTCCGATTTCGTAGGTCATGGACGCGTACAGGCGTTTCCCTGGAAAAAGGAAGGCCAGTGGCCGGAGGATCTGTCTATTTGTTGCACTATAAATAATCGAAATTCGGCCGGCCCGTTCGCCAAGTATAGAGCTTTGGAAATCTGCCAAAGCCGGAGATGTTCCGGCCCCAGACCGCTCCACTCGATTATACACTTCAAACTTGAAATTTTGTTTCTGCCGCCCACGCGCCATGACCTTGGATTTTATAGACGCTATCTGTCCCAATACCGCGAAAACCTGTTGATAATTGATAAGTTGTACGTTTTGCAGGTTGTCGCATCTGGTAATCTTGAGTCCATATTGTTACACCACCACGCTACAAATTTTGTTATGCATGGAAGTCTTATTGGTTGGTTCCTGTGAAACAGTCTTTAGAGTCATTAGAGAGAGATGAAATTCCCGCTGGTCTATTTGTTGACTTTTCTAAGGCCTTTGACTGTGTTAGACATGAAGAACTGTTGGTTAAACTGGAAAGATATGGTATTATAGGAATACCACTGCTCCTTATGAGAAGTTACCTGCAGAACAGAAAGCAGATGGTAATACTGGAAAATGGGGGATTCAACTTCCAGTCCAAAGAACGAGAAATTACAGTGGGTGTACCTCAGGGTACCATAATTGGACCAATACTATTCACTATCTATATTAACGATCTACCACAAATTTTCAATAACAACGCCAATAAGGATGAAGTAGAAGCTTTTCTTTATGCTGACGACACTAATATTTTGGTGTCTGGAAAGAATATGGGAATCACGTGTGGTATGATTCAAACAGCAATGGCAAGTATTGAGATTTGGTGCTCAAGAAACAGTCTAAAACTCAATGCAGAGAAATCTAATATAGTTTTTTTCTCTAATGTAAGGTCGAAATTAGTTTACCCAGATAGTTTAACGCTAGAGAACAATGAAATTGGAGTAAGTTCGAGTACTAGATTGTTAGGCATTACCCTTGATAGGCACCTGAACTGGTCCCTGCATTCTGAAGGGCTTCAATCGCGACTTAATTCTGTCATTAATACCCTCAAAGTGGTGAGGAATCAAGTTGATTCTCATACATTGATGACGATCTATTTCTCGAATTTTCAATTTCTCCTGACCTATGGTATTATTTTCTGGGAAGTGGTTCTCAATCTGAGAGAATTTTCATTACTCAGAAATTTGCGATTAGAACTTTGTTTGGGATGAAATTCAGGTCTACATGTAGAGGCACTTTCAGAAAAAACAACATCTTGACTTTGCCTGGTTTGTTCATATACCGAACGCTGTTGTTCTTTCGTAAGCACAACTACTATTTGGAAGAATATAAGAATCGAAACAACACAAGAAAAATGATAGAATATTTCTTTCCCCGTCATAAATATAGCCTCACTGAACGAAGTATCCTTTATATAGGGATTAAGATTTATAATTTCTTACCAAATGTAATTAGGAAAGTAACGGAATATATGTCATTCCGTAAACTGGTATTTTCATTGATTGTACAGGCTGAGCCTTATACACTGGATGAATTTGAACAGTTTTGTAAATCATCGTGCTAGTTCGTACTGTATTTTGATGACTTGTTTTCATTTTGTTGTCAGATTGATGATAATTGTGAAAATAAAAGTATGTTTTTATTATTATTATTATTAGTCCGGTCCAACATAAAAATAGTGGTCAAATAACAAAAATTCCCGGGAAGCCAAATTTTGATGGAAAGCTAGGATTTAACATTAAAAATGAAGTTTCAAAAGTCCCCATCGATTCTCTGTGTGCGTCAAAAGTTATTCGAGGTTTAATGTCGAAATTTTTGATTTTTTAGATTTTTCTCGGAAACAGTGAGTTTCATGAAGAAAATCCACAAACAAAAGTTGTTGACTGAGAAGGCGCGATGGTTTCCCCTGCAGGCCTACTACACTAACTCTCATGACAATTTTAGGACAATTCAAGGGAACAATACCCGTCAAGTTCTTGATATTACCTTGTTATTGATTATTGATATTGCTATTGGTTATTGGGTTAACTATTGTTTTGATTTATTCAGATATTTCAATCAGATTCTACTTCAACAGTCATGTCTTCTTCGATATCCTCTCCTTTCTCTTTTTCTTTCTTGCTATATATTCATGAATTGTACAAAAGTAGCTGACTTATGGGCCTCTTCCTTAAAATCACAAGAATTTTCCTCCTTCATGCTAAACCGGACATTTGAGCAAGACTGACCTTTGCAATTGGTACACGCTGGAGACTGCAGTAACTCGAGTTTTTTTACAGCCGCCTTGGGGACAACAATCTTTTTTGCAATTTCAAAAAATAATTTTGAGGAGTACCTTGGAGTAAGGTTTGAGTCGGTTCCAGGGTATCATCTATCACAACAGCTTTCTGGGTGCAGTTGATTGCCTAGCCATGTTTTAACTTGATAGTATACTCGATACGAGTGAGATGCCGATTTTGGAGGAAGACATCTTTGCTGTACTTGTTTCTTGTTTTGCGTATTTTTTACAAAAGTGGGTACTGGAGGGCAACGGCAACGGCAACGAGGATTTATAAACGTTGAAACTGCATGGCTAATTGTTTGGTTTATCTCGTTTCGATGCAGTTATTCGTCAATATTTTCTTCCGCCACATTGGAAGATTTCCATCCTCCGTGGCGCCATAAAAAAGAATATCCTCTATATACTGTCGAATTTGGCAGCTGTAAATAACTTGCAACAATTTGCGGCATTTTTCCAAATTGATTTATTCCAATGACTGTCTTCCATCCTTTTTCCTTGTTGAATTTAAAAAAATCTAGGATTTTCAAAATCATTAGGCCTAAATGATACGAACTTTCTATAAATATTCAAATAGGTTTCGTTAATGATAAATGATCTAGCTTCATTTGTTTTTGTTTCTGGTATTTTCACCGTTTTTTTTTTGAACCGAACTCTTCAATATCCTGAACTTTAATTCGGACAAGCTCATCTCGTAGACAGGCGCCCGCTATTCCAAATATTAAAGCTACCTTGAACTAAATCAAAAATTGTATATTTCGTTTTTTATGTGTTTCAGGTAATACTATTTTATCTATATCAACTTACTTTCGTCGGTTCCTGGGTTAAAGTTTTGGATTTTTTCGGTTTGTATCCTGTAGATTTACGTTTCAAAAATGCCCTCAGTTTTTGGTACTGTGCAATATTATTTTTAACAAAGTTAATCGAAGCATGGAATAATGTGCCCACAATGTCGAAGATTTCATTTTTTGCCCAATTCAGCAACATAAGCCATCAGTACATTCTCAGAAAAGGATACACTGTTGTTTTTTCTGCAAAAATCCATGGAGAGTTGGTACGCAAGTTCATACTCTCTCTGGATTTCGCGGGAAGTAAATTAAGTGAAGCCGCGTTTTCAGCTTCTACTAGTTCAGAAGGCGTATAAGGTAACAAATAATCACTATCAGTGTTCATGTTTACTAAGCCTAGGCTCCCACTTGCGATGTCTTGTCGTGCGACTGAATAATCGCAATCGCCAAAAAAGCAATTCGAAAATCGCAACTACATTCAGTAATAACATGGATTTTCCTGAAAACCGCTTGCGTTGTAGCTTTACTATGAGGAGTCAAATAATATAAACAACTGGATCTAAAATCTATAAAATCCCAAAAAAAAAATAGAATTTACACTCACACAAAAAAGTTCTTCGGACTTCGGCAGCAACTAAATTGCGATTGAATTGTCGCCAGTTTGCCTTATTCTGATTTGGACAATCGTGTCGATTCAAAAATGCGACGTTTAGTCGCAGCGATTATTTGATCGCAAATGCGTGCATTCCCATTTGACTGTATGTGTTTCATTTTTGCGACTAAACGATCGAGCGTCTAAAAATCGCTTGTACGCGGGTACCCTTATTATTTTTTAATTCCTTATATAAAATACAACTAATCAAACGAAACTGGCTTGAAAATTATTTTCTCTATTTTAGTATTGTAATGAGTTCATTACAGTACTGGAAAAGGTGCTGTAATGAACTCATTACAACATTGTTTTCAGTTATATTTTTCGTTCTGTGTTTGTCAATACTGACCGCTGATCCCATTAATTCTCAAATCAAATCAATTCAAATTCCGTGATCTGTCAAATTTCGTATGTCACACCAACTGCCAAGGTACAAATAGAAAAGTCACTAGGATGAAATTTTATTTGAATTTCGAGAGTATTTCACAAAACTTGACTGAAAACCCCGTCTGGTAATTATCACAGTCATTTGGGAATATTATGCTTTTCTCACTAATTATACAATATACTATTTCCTAACAAATGCGGAAAGGGATATTTTCCCGCACGAAACTGCCTTTGCCAGAACGACGCAAAGAGTTTTTCATATCTTACTTTAGTTTTTGAAGCCAAAAAAGAACATTCATTTTATTGCATATATCTGAACCACACGAGAATTACGAGAAAGGGACATTTCGAAATTATCATTGTTTTAAATTTTATGTCACAACAATAAATAACACGAAAGGCTACAATCATATTCGGAGGACATATTTTTTATTTTTTCTGTTCCTTTGTCTTCTACAGCAATAATCTTGAATTCCTCATTGGCGATAATGAAAATGGTAAATTATTAAAAGCTTCTTATGACAAATATAATATTGCCCGGGTCAGTGCAATTATATGTTTCAGAAAACTGAAAGTTTTTCAAACGAAAGGTTATGAAAATTTAATCGTATTGAAAACCAATATACCTCTGCTCTTCCACTCAAACCTTGACGAAAAATATATTAACAAAACTGATTATACTCTTAGAGACAAAATGAAAGAAAGAACAAATCAAAAAATAAAAAAACTTTCCACCTTTGAATTGCAACATTTGAAAGTGTCAAATAACGACAAAAAAAGACACATTACTGATCACCCAACCCGCGTTCCCGCACTGATCCCCACCCTACCATTCCCCTGACCCTAGCTTTGAATGATGATGCACACAGGTTTTTAAACAAATTATGTACTAATAAATATATTATAAAATCTATAGATGGAAAAACTAAGAGATCTTTCGGATAGCGACAGCCTAGAGAAGGAGAGGATATAAGTCCTCTACTATGTGTGTTAACCCATTAAGCCCCGTAACTTTTTTTTCTTATTTTAACCCTTCAACTTTGAGGATTGGTAAAACGTACTTGAAGTAGGATAGAAAAAATAGTTTTGAAAATCATAGACCACTGCGAGGCTCAGTATTTGACGTTTTATTGCGATGCCATATGGCATCACCGGGAACTAAACGGTACTGGGTTTTCGGTAGGATAAATAAAATATAAGACTCGGAAAAATCATAGGGGAACTTTTTTTAAACTTATATTGTAGCTATGTCTGAATCAAAAATAAAATAAAAAAAATTCATTCTGTATGATAAATCATGAAGCAGTCGACACATAAACCAACGTTGCATTTATGGAACATCATGCGTGTCTGGAATGTGCACACTTCCAATGCGCACCTTTTCCGCTTGTTTTCAGGTGTTCTTGTGACATAGTGACAACTTCCGTCATACCGCAGACCTAGGTTGACACGAGAGGTAAGAGGTGCTGTTGGTCCGGGGCGAATTCTCGACGTGGCATACGTCGAAAGATAATGAGTTGCTATGTGGCGAAGGTTTCAGTCGGAGTGTCACGTGGATGGGTTGGTACAGTGTTAGGGAAAATACTTTTTCTTTTCGGCTCAAAATCGCCTTCAATGGATTCAGGAGGTGGTTTCCCTTCCAGCAGTCTTCTCTGTATCCACTTTTCGCCAAAAGCATCGGGAAACGTTGAGGTTATAAGAAAGTTGTCACCTGAAATGGAAGAATTGCTGATGGAAGGTCCCGCAAAAACCGTGGGAACGTTATCGTTCGGTTCCAGTTGGGTGCGACCTTCATTGCTAAAAACTACTTCGGCTCGAGCAAGTAGCTGTCTACCAGGAAGGTGGCGTATGTCCCCCCATCTTCTTCTTCGTCACCAGATTCCTCATCAGTCAAAACTGAAGCGGCAGGTGGTTCCATAAACACCATTTCAGGTTGCTGTTCCGTAGCATCATTCGCCTGGAGTAGTTCCACAGCTTCCTGTACTGTGAGACCGGGTCTTAAAAAACCAGTACCGTTTGAGTCCCGGTGATGCCATATGGCACACGCGGCTGAATTCATCATATATATAGACGTTGGTTATGAATAAAAAATCACTGACCATGATATATAATTGTACAAACCTGTAAGCTAATAGATGAAACACCGATTCAGAAAAAAAGCGGGAAAAATAATACTTACGCCAATAAAGCTTGTAGAGAGTCGACGTCAAAAAAAGAGTCCATTTCTTGTAACACGTGACACTGCTGGAAATCAAAAGGGAGCGCGAGCCCGTGATCCCAGACGTTGGTATACATATCAGGAACGTAATAGAACAAGCGAGAACTAGAATAATAGTGCATATAATTTCGCAGAAATTCATGAACGGACCCACTTCCGCTGTGCCGTATGGCATCACCGGGACATAATGGGTTAAGATTATGTACCTCATACCTGAATGTTATCTTTCGATACAGATACGATGGTTATCTAGATAATATGATACGGTGGTAACAAACTAAGGCTGCCACCAAAAACCTTTTACGCATGTTTAACCACCCGACATCCATCAATTTATGGCTTATACGCCCACACTTTCGAATTCCATGAAAGAATCTCAAGCAAAAATTTTGAATTTTTAGGATCAACTTCAAAGTCACTTGATCCAAACAAGAAAAAAATACCTGTGAGGAATAATAAAAGTTGGACAACACCAAATAGTCACAGACATCCCTCTTCACCTCGCTGGCAAAACAGTATGGTGAGGAGAGATCAGCCTCAAGCCACACAGTGCAACCTATAACGCAAAGAATTGTCAATTGTCAGACCCAAGTTACGAATAGTCTTTAAAATGGGAATCTCAATCTCATCATCACCAGCGAAAAAATTGATTACCTAACCTAACCTATCGCATATAGACTGATTGCCGAAAAGTATAGCACAAGATTTATTGGGGTTAATCGATAGGTTGTGTTGCTCAGGAATCTCCTGGATGGTCGCAAGATCTAACCCCTTCGTCAACATCACCAACATCAAAACTGAGGTCGAATTGAGTGTCATCAGCAAAAAAATGGGAATTATAGAATTGAAGGAACCTCCGAAACTCGAAATCAGGAAAATGAGTCACAAAATATGAATTAGGGATTGATATATTCCTAGCTGAATCAATTCAATTACAAAAGTTGCATCGAAAGCCGAGAGCACGTTTTACATTACTGCGTCGTGTACGGGACTCTTAAGGAAGGGTACCCAACACTAGTTTAATGCAATTCCTTTGTTGAACGCCTATCCACAAAACCTCAAATGTTTGACGGGGAATTTGTTTAACAGGCACGTAGCTAGGGGGTGGGCTGAGGGGCTGAAGACCCCCCCCCCCCTCCTTGAATTGTTAAAATATCATAACATCAATAAACTTTTGTTCATGATTTAAATCGTTCCCACAGGTTTATAACCGAATTAGCCCCCTCCTGCAAAATTTCTGGCTACGGGATTGTTGTAATGAAAAATATATAATAATAATAATAGATTAAATCGTTGGTGTGGTTAACACCATAAACACCAAGTAAATTGCGAAAAACACAATAATAATAATAACAATAAATTTATTTGCAGAAATTATACATTCTACAAATAAAAAAAATGCCCACAATAGCGTAGCCAGTCTGTGGGGTGAACAACCCAATTAAATTTCTCACACTTTGAAGTAACACTGAATAACAAAGTTAATATGATATCCCAACATAACTGGACATTTCTCTAAAATACTTTCAAATATATTGGGAAGGCAGGTTCAAACAAGACGAACATAAAATGGAGAAAGGAGATTCAACTGAACCTGCAAAGGCTCGGTATCAGTGCCATGTCTCCGATAAAATTATACCTATTCATATAGGTGTGATGGCTTTTCCTTCATTCAGTTGTTTTGTTATTTTTTCGTTATTCGAATTCTATATTTTCAGTTTAAAGAAGTTTCTTCATCCTTTGTGTATTTGGTCACACGCACGAAAAAAGTGTTTCTTCTGATCTCAGGAATCTTCGGTCAAAATATAAGTGCAAAGAAAATATTTACTCTGTATAATTTTATATTGGTATCATGAAATTAACAGTATCGTTCTAAGGACCATTTTCATACTGAAAAAAACTATATTACTTCTTCCTTTGTTTTAAAACTTTCTCATACTAAACGTGTACATTTTAAAAATCTCGTGTTTTCCAAGGCCAAGGGCAGATTTACGGGGGGGGTGGTAGAGGGGGTAATTACCCCCCCATTAGTATCGAAAATCTGAAAAAAGGGTACCTACGCAACGTGATGCACAGAATATTTCATACAATAATTTCAAATTCGTAATTTTTCAAATTTTGTTAATATGTACTTCGAGCAACAATAATTAAAGGAACAGGAAAATATTCAAAAATTTTCTCGAGCTTGACCGATGCAAATGTCACATAACCTATTTATTCAGCTCTCATTTCATTTTCATGACTTTCAGAAATAACCATTTGTCTTCGAGATATCCTAATTTGAATGCAAAATGATCCTGTTTCACTCAACTGCCAATATCTCTAAACTTCTGATCGCCTAGTGAGTACAGAAATTTTTCTGCAAAAGTCTGTTTTGTTCAATTAAGAAGAAATTATTTTTTCACCTATCACATAAAATTGGAAAAGGAGCAAAAAAATGCCATTTTACCATTTTTTGTTTAATGGACTGTTTCATCATCAATACTGGCGGAAAAGCTTAGGTTATGAAAAAATTGTACAGCCTGATGTTGCCCGAAGTCCCCCTCAAATCGATAGATCGATCTGTTCAGCAGTTCTCTTGAACCGATTGATTGAAATTTTGAAAAAATTAAGGCAACAAGATTTTTGTTCCTTAAACTTGACCTAATTTTCTTAATCAATCAATAATTACATTATTTCTTCATTTTTCACTCAAATTTTGTTTGAATGAATCATAAAAAAAAATTTATTTCCAAAAATTTTCGTTATTTGGAAAAAAAATTAACATTTGAGAAATTTCATTAAATTTTGTTCTTAAAGTAAACTTAGAATGAAAACATATTTTTAATTTGAAAAAAAATACAAGAGACCATTTCTGACTCACCTCCACTGGAGCTATGGACCTTGGATACATTAAAACCTTAATTTTTCTCAGAAAAAAATAATGGAATGAATTTTAAATTGATACCCCTAACTTTTTCCGTTTTCTGACACCAGACACCACGTTCAAAAAACAGTTTTTTTTGAAAACCTTTCGACTCATTAGGTAAAAAGAACCGATTTGAAAAGATTAGGTCAAGTTTAAGGAAAAAAACCTTGTTCTTCCAATTTTTTCAAATGTTCAATCAATCGGATCAAGAAAATTGATCGGTCTACCGATTTGAGGGGGGACTTTGGGGAACATCAGGCTGCCAAATTTTTTTATATCCTAAGCGTGGCAAAATGACACGTTTATGTGATTAAACAAAACAGATTTTTGTGGAAAATTTTCTTTAGAAAAAGAAATCGCCTTTTGCCTCTTTAGGCGAGCAGTATTTCCGGAGATATCGGCTGTTGAGTGAATATCTCGAGAGTTGTAAAAAGCAAATTAGAGCTGAATGAACAGGTTATGCGATATTTGCATTGGTCTAGTTAGAAAACATTTTCCGTGAGCGTAGACCAAAAAATGAAAATTCGGAAAATTTTCAAAAGTTTTTTCTTCGTGCTTTATCCGATGATTGCATGGCCACCGGTACTCTGAATAATTGTTGATCAATGATTTCAGAAACTTCTTCAAGCTTCAGAAGTTGGTTTTTTATTCGACCACTCGTCACTGAAATACAAACTGTTTTAAAAAAAAATTTTGAAACTTTTTCTGTTCCTTCAATTGTTTCGCGAAGTGTATTAGCAATGAAAATTTCCTAAATATGTGGTAAGCAAATACCTTTCAAGCTCAAAAAACCGGAATTCTCTAGTTATTCGTTCTCAATGTTTATTTACCCCCCCCCCTCCCCTACGAAAAAAAGCTATATCCGCCCTTGTCCAAGGCTATCAAATTCATGGGTATCTACATCTACTCCACCAGCAATTATATAGGAGTGCAGAATATTTGTCACCATACTCACCATTATACTCATGGGCGCCCGCAGGGGGAGGCCAGTTTTTCGATTTTACTCATTTTGAGGTCTAGGGATACGTTATGAGCAAGAGAATTCTTTTTTGATGCTTTGAAAAAGTCTTAATTCAATGATTGGACAATTTGGAATATTATCAGGAAGTTTAGTTTCATGGTATGTTTTCATATGCAATATATTCCGTTGATTGTTGATTCTTATTTTATTATATGTATAAGTACGAGTACTAAGCGCACCGGCGTCACAGGGTCTCCCTCAAATGTAGGTATATTATATGCATATAATTTGAGTGAAGAAATTGAACATTTGTCCAGATAATTGAAATTCATCTTCGTATCTCTCATGACTTGCCGATTTAGTGGCTTACCTACATCTTTATTTCATCATATGGAATTGCGAATAATATCACAAATCAGCCTGGTTCTGTTGAAGATAGATCAATAGGAAATAATCTCATCAGCTTTCATTGAATATGAATATTTAAAAAAAATTTATCAGGGCATTCAAGTAGATCCTATGCATACCTGGATTACAGAAAACCGTGTTACCGAATCAATAATTCATATAAAAACCCTTCTGAACGAAGCTGAAAATGTCGGTGTTGAAGGCTAATATTGTTGAGACGGACCTCAAAAATGAATCTTAGTACTTGAGATGGGGGATCCTTTTTAATTTTTTTTTTCAATAAGAAGGCTTTAGCGGAGTTGGCTATCTCAGAGGAGGGCCAATGCACAAGGGCAATGCCAAGTTTTATTTGACGAGCTAGATAAGAACTTTCAAACCATAGGCTTAGTTGCCTAGGTAGGTATATACACATAATTCTAAAACTAAAAGGTAGATAGCGATGAAGAATTCGCTTCGTTCGCTGGATCCAATTGTGAAATTACCTCAAATGGTTAGAAGTATTTTTTATGCGTAGCGTTGAAGTAGTTTTTATGATTTATTTGATCTCGTAGGATGTTAAAAATAGAAAATTTTACAAAATTCCATTACAATTATTCCCCTTGTTCGATTTATTACACACATGCTATATCAAGCTGTGTATGCATCCACCATTCTTTAGCCAAAAATTGACATGGTTACTTTAGGGGAAGGTGAAAATTATTGTGAAACTCTTCATTATGCAAAATGAGAAAATATATATCAGCACCTCAGAGGTAAAGTGTGTTAAGTCACATTTTTTCAGACACGAACTTTCTACAATATTGGATTCACATTGGTGAATTCTAGCTATTGGAACACATTTTTGACGCCCTGGGTATATCAAGTCACCAAATAATGGCAGTAAACATATTTTGAAACAGTAATGGAACTGAAAAATCTCTGTTTTGTCTAATTTTGATATTGTGACTTAACACACTTTACCTCTGGGGTGCTGATATGGAACCTAGCCTATTTTACCACACCCCAATCAGTTTGAACTACAGTGATAAACAGTGTCAAACTACTGTCAGAAATAGACGTCATATCGATTGTTGATAAGTGAATAGCAATTGAGGTAATTGATTTGATTGTTAAGGCGATAAATAATCCCCATTCCTATTATTCAGAAGTATACTTAACAAGAATTCAATTCAGGTCAGCACTGTCTATATCGCATATTGAATTTACACAACCTATCCCTAAGATATCAACTTCGAGGTACGTTGGCATTGAGTACTCAGCCACTTGACGAACCCAAAAATAATAAATATCACTCTGGTTTCATCGTATATATTTCATTCAATCAAATTTTTTTGTTGTTCCCATTTGAGTGACGTCTCTCTTCTTTTCAGACATCTTCAACAACAAAAACAACCACCATGACAACACCTGCCAAGTTATATGGCAAAGATCTTAGTGAATACGAAGAAATTGATGTAGATGAACTTCTCAATAAGCTAACAGCCGAAGAAATAAATATTTTGGCTAAAGAAGTTGACCCAGACGTAAGTATCATGATAGAGTTCCTTAGAATATATGTTATTCAAACCAGGGTCTACCATGCTTAAATATTTCCTTGTATGAGTAATCTATCTTTCTCATTAAAAAAATTAGGCATAATGTAAAATGTTGTATGAACAAATAATTTCAAGTGATTTGTTTGAACCTATTTCCTATGTATTATGTACCATATCACATATGAAACACTTCCTGTATACCCATTTAAAGATATCTATTCAAATGTGAGTGCATTCACCTCAGACCCAACCACTTTTTATTTGACTTTAAAATATTGGCAATCAGCCTGATGTAAACATTGCGGAGCATAAATGTTGAATCCCTTCTGAGATATTAGTTCTATTATAAAGTGAAAGATAGCAAGCAGACAGCAGATAAATCTTCAACCATGGTTTGTACTGTTTGAAACTGATCATTTCAGAAATTAATATAGTATATTATCAAGTTAGGAGTGATGGAAAAGTTAGAGTTTATGGAAAGAATTGTTCGTATGAGCTGTTTAGAGAGGAAATTTTTATGTCCATTCCATATATTTCACACACACAGCTTGTTTTCTTTTCAAATATAATTTATTTGAGTTTTAACAATAAACAACCTTATTTAGTAAGTCATCTTTTCAGGACTCATTTTTACCTCCTTCACAAAGATGTAGTTATGATTGCGAGAAAGATCCAACAGGTCCACTCAACAGAAAACAGTTAATTGAACATATAAACAAACAGGCTATTGAAACTCCTGATAAACCAGAACTCAAGCCATATGTTCCTGGAACTGTGAGAGGAAAAAAAGTATGTGAAGTACCTATAATTAATTGCATTTTTTTAATTGAGGGACACATATTCTTCTTGTAGCTCAGTAATTGCCATTACATAAATAATGATACCACACAAGTTTATGTTTGGTCGTATTTTTTGAGATATGACTTATATTATTTTAGTGGATTCCACCACCTCAACCCATCAAAGAACAAGAAGCTGATGAACAAATAGCTATTGACTTGGGAGATGAATATGAACAAGCTCTTTCGAGTGCTACACAAGATGAAATTATTGATTTAGCTGGTAAGGTTTATGGTTGTTTAAAAAAGAATTGTACTATGTAATTTTTGTATATAAACTCATTCTTTTTGAACTAATTGCTTATGATACTATTACAGCTATTCTTGGTTTCCATTCAATGATGAATCAAGATCAGTATCATGCATCTTTGTTGAACAAAGGCCAACCTGTTGGTTTGGGTTGGGATGGTATTACCAAAGCTACAAAACAAAAAATATTTCCTATGGAACCTCCGAACCCAAATGACCCTGATGAGACAATACAGAAAATTGAAGATGATGAACCAAAATACATTGATCTCAACTGGAACAACATCAAAGTGAGAAAAATATTTCACCATTACTTGTCACTTTTCTATGTGCTCTCTTCAGTTGTGACTTCTTAGCATGTTGTCTCTATGAGCTATTTATAACATACAAGTCAAGATATCTACCAGAAATATTTGAAGGAAGTTTTCTGTGCTTAAAGAATACTCCTATAGGAATGATCAGAGTATAGTGCTGGGGAAATTATTAAAGTATAGGATATGACACAGATAAATTTCCTTGTAAAATTAAAGGAATTTAACTGGTCTAGGAAACTATGTTCCATTTATTATATTTTCAAAGGATTCAATTACATTAACGGATGAAAGATTTATCAATCCTTCAGAATGTAATCTTTCCATTATCAATTTGAAAAAAATGTCTCATCTTTGAATTCATTCAGAGATCAGTCAAAAAAATTACTATTTATCTGATGTGATTGTGCACTACAATGTAATAATGTAATATATCTTGTGTATTTACTAATATTTACATTTTTTTCTAGAATATATCAATTGACAAATTTGATAAGCTCTTCAGAGCTCTGGAAAAAAATACCCATTTGGAAACATTGTCCCTAGCGAATACTGGTATGACTGACAGAGAAGCAGAAAAGTTAGCTGAATTGTTGGAGAAAAATGACACAATAAGAGTAGTTAATGTAGAAACTAATCTCATTTCACCGAGTGGAATTGTTAGGCTTATTAAATCGTTACTGAAGCTGAAAAGTGTTGAAGAATTTAGAGCTTCAAATCAGGTTCGTAAATCATTCCTCTGTATTTGACTTGCAATATAGGTAGAGACAGGAGCAGTTTAATGATTTCAACAATTGAAATGTCAGTTCTCAAGAGATTCCAACAATCCAATTATTTCTCTACTATTAATCAATGACAGATGCACAAGCCAAAAAAGTCCAACGAAGATAGTCTAAATTGGAGCTGTTTCGGATAACAGAAATAAATTGGAGCTGTTTCGGATAACAGAAAGATCTACCAAAAAAAAAGTTTTTATATTATTCGGCTTACTATGTTGTGAGGCAGATCTTTCTTATATCAGTAAGATGAACAGTTTAATTTACAAATGCATTTTTTTGCTCATGATAGTAGAAAATGAGAACTGTAATATGATGCCGAATTATGAATAAACAATTCAAAATAAAAAAATTTGAATGAAAACAAACTATCCTTGAATTAATGAAGGAAAAATCTATTCAACTTCTTGAAAATTGCTCATTCAGTCATTCTCTAACCATACCAAATAAGACATAACCACACAAGACCATATTGTAAACAGACCATCGGGACCAATATATAATTTTAGGAATTACTCATACAAAATTTTAGGGAAATTTTTCTCATTAATTTCTGGACACTATAAAGGCATGGTTAAAGAAGTAGAATGAGGAAGATCTACCTTAAATGGTGAATTCAATCCCATTTAATTTTTTCCTCCAATTGATTATATGAAATAGGTGACAATCCCAATTTTATTTTCACAGAGGTCTCAAGTTCTTGGCAACAAAATAGAAATGGAAATAACACAGCTCATTGAGAAGAACCCAACCTTATTGAGGTTGGGATTGCATTTAGAATATAATGATGCCCGCCATCGTATCGCTACACATTTACAACGCAATATTGATACAAGTAAGTAAATTTATAATAATTATGCAGCAGGGTACTCTGTTACTCAATGAGGAATACTGCACTTTGCGAGGAAGGGATGGTTGTCTTTGTATTTTCATCCATTTATTTTTTTTTAGGATTCACACTGTTTTTTTTTCCTTTATAATTTTTAAACCTATTTTTCTTTACTGTTTTATTTTTTGAAGGTTTATTCAGTTTTCCTCCACTTATTCTTTAAGTTGTGTGTTCATTATTTTTCTCCACCAAAACAAGTATTTTTTTTTTTGTTGTGCCTTTATTGTTGCTTTAAAGCTAAATATTTTATTCTTCATCATTCTCTTTTTATTTTACACAACATTACTCTGATTCTGTTAATGGATTTGCATAAATTATTCCGGGCTTTGCTTTGAATTCATCACAATACTTTAGTTGATTTTGATCAATGCATATCACTGAACTCTTCAGATAATGTGGAAGTCATTGTTATGAATTCAATTCTTGGAATATGCAAGAATTGAAATATGAAATTGATGGTCAAACTTCACTTTGAAATAGATTTTGATACATATTTTGTAGATCGTCGAATGGTTAAAGCTAATTATCAAATAACAATTGATTCAACTGGGAAGGCAATTAAAATTGCGCAGACAGCATAGTATGATACTATGTCGTGAGTACTTGTGACGTGTCCCTCTGTGTTCTTTCAATTCAGCAATGTTCATTTTTGTAATAGAAATAGAGAAGTTAGTAATTCCTTTGATATGTGTAGGGAAACATAATTTCTCCTATGCAAGTTGCTATGTTTTTACATTCATACAAATGATGAACATGGCCGATTTGCAAAAATTTCAAAATTTTATGATGTGGTGGTGATGTTGCTTTATGTTGGATAGTTTATTTTTTTGGAAATCTTGCATGTCACTGAAGTCTTTACCAGCATTATAAACAATGTTGGGTACACAAATACATCAGAAAAACTTCACAATATCACATATTATCCAGTAAGTATGTGTCTGGAGATTTGTCAAAAAGTCTGTAATTTATGATAAATTGAACATCATTCAATAAAAAGATATCAAGTGAAGATAATAATCAATTTCATATTTTTGTCCCAAAAAAAATTATGATTATATTCTTCATTCTGTCATATTCACTATTTTTCTATTTTCTTGTGTAGTCCGAAAAGACTTGACACTGCGACTGCAGTTCAGATTCTTTAAGCACCGGAAAACACCATTGATCAAATAGTTTAAAGGTACCAGCTGTCGTGTCTTGACATACTCTTTCCTTTGAAAAACTCGCTTATATTTTTCTAGTGAGCTTATTAACTTGAATACTGATATGGCATTGAGTTTACTAAGATTGGAAGTTGAATTGCTAGGTACAAGAATGGCTTTTGAATGTTTTGTAATTTCACATTTTAACTGTTTTATGAAAATATTCAGAAAAAATTTGCCTAAAATGTTTTAGAATTTCTAAGTATGATTTCGACTTCAAAAATTACAAATATAATTTGAAAATTTGAAAAATACGAGGCTGTCACCATATTCATTCAAGAAGTTTCCTGTCATATATCAGCAATTACATATCCTATAGCCATATATTATACAGGATAATTTTTTTCTCAACCTCACTTGAATTTATACGGAATACATCTCGAGATATTCTAATGAAATTAATTGTCAGCGTGTTGTCCAGGATGTCAAGAAAATCTGTACCAAAATAACTTGATTTTTTCAAGTGGCATGCTCAATCAAAAATTTTCACATTTCTAGATTCTCATCAAATTTGAATTTGACATACTGGGAGAAATGTTACAGAAGCCATATTATATGTTTTTCAATCTGATTTTGATGAGAGTACGGTATTCAGAAAAACGTGTCAAATTTCGTTTTGAGTTTTAATTGAAATCTTTCCAAGTAGAATCCCATATTGTTATTATCAAATTATGATTCCATTTGTGACAACAAATAAATAATAAGTCAATAGCGGACTACCAGGTTTTCTGATTATTGCCCCTTTGGCAGGCTTCCTTGACAAACATTAATCTCTAGGTTCTTTCATTGCTCCTTCAGTCAAATCTCAACCACTCATATCGAATTTAATGCCTATGTGAGAAACCGCTCATTCACGCTTTTATAGTGAAACAGGAATAAACAAATTATCTGCAAACTTGGTCTCCAGTAGTCTGTTATGATTCATTTTACTAATGGCCCATGATTAGGGTGTTGAAATTAATCTCATTCAAATAAATAATGTTTTATCAATTCAACAACATTAGTCGTTATCTCTGCATACCTACTATTCTACCAATTTGTAGGTTACTATCTTCAGGAATTTTTCCTTGAGCTAACTACAACAGTGTAGTTAGTCAACTAAGGGCCGGTTTCCGAGGTCTTGAGATAACCTTCCAATAGTAAACGATTCGATAACTTTAACCAACCGATAAACTCCCGTTAAACCTGACTGCGTTTCTGAGGTATTTTTCTGTCGTCCGTTAACTATCGAATAGATAACTGATGATTATCGACTGGATCACAAGTTTGTTTCTAGCTCAACAGATGTCGCCACATGCAAATGCATATTTCAACGATAAATTTTGAAAACATTATTCGAAACTCCACTCCTAAAATTCAAATTGTGGAAGTTTTCTATACAGAATATCAAGTTTTTACATATTATCTGTGTTGATAGTGTTGAATGAAATTTTTTTGAGCAAAAAAAGTTTTTTTTGTGGGAAGGATCAAAACGTAGCGAGAATTTGATAAAGCATGAAAGAATGTTGCTTCCTGGATTTTGCGTAATGGAGCCCACAGACTTCGTGCCGATTCGCCGATTTGAATCGCCGATTCTGATCGCCGTACCGTTTTGCGCACACACTTCGGGAAATCCTGGCAGTTATTTTTCAGTCGTTCTTCGGTGAGTACGTAATTGAGAGGAAACATCTTTTAGCAGTGGCGGCTGCTATTGTTGTGTTGAACAAAAATAAAAAAAAAGATCGATATGGGTGAAAGAATGTCTTCTGAAACGAGAAAAATATTCTCATATTAATTTATTAAATGAAATGAAGTTGGAACCAAAACTTTTTTTCAATTACTTGAGAATGGACGAAGAAACATATTTCTTATTATTGAATTTAGTAAAACCATTCATTACTAAACAAGATAGTCATTTAAGAGAGGCAATATCCCCCCCATGAGAGGCTTACCGTGACCTTGCGTTACCTCTCCACGGGAAGATCTTACGAAGATTTGAAGTTTTCCACATTGATTTCCCCACAATCCTTATGGAGCCCACAGACTTCGTGCCGATTCGCCGATTTGGATCGCCGATTCGAATCGGCGATTCAAATCGGCGAATCGGCACGAAGTCTGTGGGCTCCATAAAGCCCTGTTCTCAGAGCTTCGTCGTGTCGCTGGCGACAGTTGTTCAGCCAATCAGAGCATGTAAACAAAACTTCCCCTGGCCCCTACCTTTTCATTTCTGGTTGTCAAAATCTGTCGCGACACGCCCCGTTTGTAGTTGAAATATTTCAACTACACATTGGATTTCTGCTACGATCTCATGAAACAAGGAAGGAGTGGGGATCGTCGCCAGCGACACGACGAAGCTCTGAGAACGAGGCTTAAGAGTGCACAAATATCATCGAGCACAAAAAAGGACTCAACACTGAATCAAAGGAAAGAAGCATGGTTGGAAATAACTAGACGGTTCAATGGTAGTTGTGTTATTGGTCCTAAGAACTAGAAACTATAAGCAACTTCATGCTTTAATTGATAATTAGAAAAAGGGGAAGAGGATCATGAGGGATGATTAGATGAATAACCACCTATAATAGCAGAGGTGGTCAGAGGTCGACCGTGAAAGATCTTTAGGAAGCTTCCGTGAGATAAATAAACTCAAGAAAAAACAATTTTTGAACGTATTATTATCTTAATGATAAATTGCAGTGCAAAATATTCGCCCAGAAACATAATTTAGCATGATTTGTAACATTTAAACTTAAAGTACTTATTAATTTACTCTACATTGCAGTCACTCGAAAGTTATATGTTTGAACACGAGAAGACCTCAAAGGTCAAAAGCGTCTCATTTGTAACATTTGAATTCAAAGTACTTATTAATTTACTCTACCTTACAATCACATGCAAGGAATATGTTTGAACATAAGTGTTTCATTTGTAAGATTCAAATTCATAATAGTCATAAATTTATTGCTAAAATGTTTTAATTTTCCCTTGTAAACTCTACCTTACAGTTGTCCGCAAGAAATATGTTTGAAACTGGTCAAAAATTTGGCCACCCCTGACCTATAGGATTTTTTCTTTAAATAATGAGATCAAATTTATTTATTTAGGTTTATTCATATATATTTATATAAATCTTTGTTCAATGATGTAGAGGTCCCCTTATTATGAAACAGGTGAAAAAATACAGTTTATTGAAATTCAATAATAATATAAAAGCCCAATGTGAGAAATCTTTACTAGTTCAATTTACATGTAAAAGAATAGGGAGTAAACAGAAACTTCAAGACCAAGTTGTACAACTCGAGCCACCAGTTTTACACAATAAGATTTTGAATCTTAGGTGCATTGAAGAAGCAACCATAATTGAAGATGTAGATAACGAAGGCAGCAATGTGAACCTGCTGTGTGACCATAATTGAAGAGGGTTACAATGTAAATGAGCCATCTCAAACTGAGGGTACGGGTTCTCCTTTCCCAATTCCAATCAGCTTCAAGAGGCTGATGTCCCTAACTGAAAAAAAAGAAAGTTATTCATAAAATTGCCAAATAAATTGTGAGGTAGAATTTGGAAAACGAAAATAATGGTCTTTTGATTAAAAAATAATTTAATTGATGAATGAGAACACAAGAGTTATTGCAATTGGACATATCACTGAAAAAGATTGAAGTGCAATTGTAATATGTTGTGCTCCGATTAAAAACAATAGAACTTCAACATTACAACTCAGAACTTCAAACTTCGAGAGTAAATATGTCAACAAACCAAAAATTAATGATTCATTGTATAATCTGTTGTTATTAATTACATTCTAGCCATTACTTACCTCAAATACTGGGTAACAGTTGTTCTCCGAAGATTATTTTCCTTGTTCCATGGTTACAGAGGATGTATCTTGAAGTTCATAAATAATCTGTATTTTGCAAAGCTATATCGTGAAGCACTGCTCTGGCTGTGATATATAACACAATCTAACTTCTGACTAAGTTTCCTCACACCAAATGCCTTTTGTTTTAACTATTGGATTTCTTGTCTTGATATACGTTCTGTTGTATTTTCTCTGGGAAAATGAATCTAATACATTTTCAATTCATTACAAAGGTATATAACTGTTTGCTTTTTGCTTGTTCAACCCGTATTTATTTTCAAATTAATCATTTGTAACTGTAAACATTTCGATTTACGAATGTGGTTGCAGAAATATTGTTCATGATGCATTGTCTCATCTCATGATCGCTCTAACTTGAAACTAGACCATAATTCTTCCTATATATTCCATCATTCGACAACAGTACATTATGTTCACATTCATTTTTCTAAACCAAAACACGCAAATCAGAGTAATCTCAAAACAAAACTTGCACCGAAAGTGAGGTTCGAAATCCAACATTACGTCTTTGCCCATGCGCCAGTTAGTTTTATCGAATATATAACTGCCAAAATCGTCCCGTTAAAATAAACTCAGTTTATCGAATGGATAACTTAAGGAGGGGTGTTCAGAAGCAGAAATCACCAGTTAATCCATCCGTCAAAGTTATCGAATAGTTAAACTACCGTTAAAAAGACCTCGGAAACCGGCCATTAATGACGTAATGGTTATCCTTGTGCTCTTTGTGGTAAGTTATGGCGGATGAGTGCAAAGGAAATTGTTAGTCCCTCTCTCTCCCTTTTCAAGTAACTACACAACAAACCAGATTGATGTATATGGTTTCCTGAGTAGTTAACTGTGACGTCATGGTTCTAACTACGCCGAGAAGAAATTCGTGTAGTTAACTATGGTTTCCTTCGGTTTGGTGTGGTAAGCTCGAGGAAAACTCCCTTCAGTGAAAAGATGAAAAATTTGATATTTTCAACTCATCTTTAGTGAGAACTGCATAAAACTGCATAAAATCCTTTCACAATCGTTTTGAATTATAAGTAAACTTTCTATGAATTCATCCACTAATTATACTACCAATTCAGATAGATCTCTTCCTCCTGCTGAGATTAGAACAGCAAAGTTTGAAGCATTATTGAGTCGGTTGAACAAATGCTTGTCATTGTGAGTTTTTGAGGATCACTTTTTAGATCAATTGTTCCATTGACTCTTTAGATCTTAACCAAAGTCATAATTTTTGTGTTTTACATGAAGAAATTCAACAATTGTGATTTTGTTATGATTATATAGAATATATAAAACATTATTGCTGATAATTGACATGCAACAGGCCAGGATGATAAAATAAAACTCAATATCTTAAATTGAAGGCGTAAAATGAAGAAACCAGTTTATGCTATAACCAAAGCTTCGCAAATTTTATTTTTGGGGTATTGACAGTTGTGTTTTATTTGGTGTTATGAAATAATTGATAGGATAAAACATGATGATTAAGAATATATGCTTCTCGCAACAATTAAAGGAACAGAAAAATTTTACAAATATTTTGGTGTTTTTCAACGGGCTGTATCTCAGTGAAAAATGGTCGTAACAGACTGTATCTTCATCAATATTGGAGGGAAAGCTAAAGTTATAAGAAAATTTTACAGCCTAATGTACCCCAAAGGCCTCCCTAAATCGGTAGATCGATCGGTGAAGCGGTTTTCCTGGACCAATCGATTGAAATTTTGGAAGAATTAAGGGAACAAGGTTTTCGTTCCTTAAAGTTGACCTCTTCTTTTCAAGAATCCATTATTGATTTTTTTTCACTTTTTACTCAATTTTGAATGTTTTGGAGGTTATATAAAAATTGAAAAAAAATGTTGGTGAATTATGTTCTGGAAATATAGAGAAAAAAATAGAAATTCTCACCGAAAGAAAAATTTTTTTTTCTGATAATTTCAGAACAAAATTTAACTGTTTCTTTTCAATTGTAAAAAAAGGCCTTCACAAATTTTAGACATTGAGAGAATGAGCGATGGAATTTTTCCGTTCTCATAAAATACTGTGGAGCTGAGGAGCCACAGGCTTTCATTTCTTCTTAAAATTACTCACACAACACTGATAAACACACTCTTTAAACAATAAGTTTTGGGTCGTCGAATACTGTGAAGTTAACGAACCACAGAGTCTCATTTCTGAAGAATCATGAACACATGTGTTCGAGCACAAAAGAAGTGTAAATCCGACCGTGCAAACTCCTCGTGGTATGCTTGGGTAACGCTTATGCCGGCGGTAAACCAATCAATAAAATTTTAGTTGTCAGTAAACGAGAAAATAATTTTTCATTCAAACTTTCCAATTTTTTTTTTCGGAAAAAAAAAATTTTTTCAATTTTTTTTTCGATCTCCAAAAATCAAAATTAACTAATAACTGAAAAAATTAAATTAATATTTAAAAAAAAAGCTCGAGTTTAAGGAACATAAAAACCTTGTTCCGTTATAATTCTTTCAAAATTTCAATCGATTGGTCCAGGAAAACCCCTTCACCGATCGATCTACCGATTTAGGGGCGCCTTCGGTGTACATTACCATGTACTTTTTTCACATTACCATTACAGGTGAAAAAAAAACTTTTTCTTAATCAAACATGAACGATTTTTGTAGGAAATTTTCTACAGAAAAAGAAACCGGCTGTCGGTTTGATAGACCTCCAGTAGTTCCGGAGATATCGGCAGTTGAGTGAAAAAGGGTCCTCTTGCATTCAAAATGGGATATCTCGAATGCAATCCTCGGATAAAGCATGAAGAAAAATTTTTTTAAATTTTTCAAATTTTTATACAGGCAGCCCCTGTACTCTGAAAAATTGTTGACCAATAAATTCAGCTTCAAAAGTTGATTTTTCTATTTTTCATACGACCATTTTTCACTGAGATACAGCCTGTTGAAAAACACCAAAAAATTTGTTAACTTTTTCTGTTCCTTTAGTTGTTGCGAGAAGTGTATTTCAAAACGAAGTATTTAGAAGGGAACTTATTGTCCATTTCCTTATACACATTTCCCTATTCACATCCCAGCGAAAACGTTCAGAAAATTTTCTTCTTAGCGAATTTTACGAAGAATAATTCAGTATTAAAACTTTTTTTGCTACAGGGCGAAATTTCCTTCATTCTGTCTCCTTTATCCCCATCCCCCAAACATTAGAACTTTTAATATGTTGTTTGGAACACTTTTTCCAACAACTGTGCAAAAATTGGTTTCTACATGAATAACTTATTTGGCCTTCTTTGTTCTTCATTGCCTGAACTACATAATATAACTATTCCATCCAGCTTTGAATGTAGTCAATGGCCATATTATTAGGGACATTACTTGGTAATTTCTAGTTCAGCTGCGTTTTCAAGATAAAATAACATATACGATGTAAAAAACGACAATACCGCAATTTTCGGAAAAAAACAGCCCAAAGAGAAGATCAGGTAATTGAAAAACGGATGTTTCCAATGTTGCCACTCATGAAAAACAAAAAGCTGCTTATATAAGCAGCTGTATTCCATCCAGCTTTGAATGGCCATATTATTAGGGACATTACTTAGTAATTTCTAGTTCAGCTGTATTTTAAAGAAAACGTTGTGGGTCTTTCATTGATCTTATATTTGTTTTTATGTTCTATTGTGATGATAAAAAAAGCTCAGGGAAAATTGTTAATCCTTCTTAATAAAGGAGATATAAAAATAATAAAAAAGATTCAGTTAGGCCCTTCGCTTTTGGGATCGTAGAAACGAAAATACAACCAACCGCAATTTTTGAAAAAACTAGCCGAAAGCAAGATAAGATATTTGACAAATAACAGATGTTTCTAATGTTGCCACTTATGAAAAACAAAAATAATAATATCAGCAGCGAAAGTAATGAAACATGTTTCTGAAAACTGTTCCTTTTGATCTAAAAATCGGAAACTGAAAATTTAATGAATATTAATTCTACTGATTTGGCTACTCTGTACAAGTCTGGTTGAGCAGAATGATGAAGCTAACAATTCATTTCACTATCTATCACTAACTCTCGAGAGACAGATGAAATATATAAATAATCAATCAATTACTCTCAAGAAAACTCACAAAGCCAGATGATTCTACGAGTGGTTCTTTTAGGGTGGTATGATAAAAATAAAATCAATTCATTCTGAATTTCATAATCCTAGCATGTAATTGTACTCTAACTTTGAACAACATAATAATATATTTAACAAAGTAACATCAGATTGAAAGGGCATGCAGTTTGAAATATTCACGGTGTTGTTAATTAACATTTTTTGTTGAATCTGTCGCCAATTTTATTGGATACCTATTATCAAGGGTATATTTTCTACAATGTTCTATGCAATTTTGAAATGCAAGAACATTCCATTAGATTGACGATAGATCTTCACCATGGAGATTGTGTTGGTCCCTGTTTTTATAATGAAGATAGTGTTTCATTATGACTGCTACAGAATATATCGGGTGTCGTACGAATACCGTTCGTTAGAATATTTTGGGAAGAAATCAAAATTCACATTCGCAATTTCGGAGTTGAGCTTTGACTAGAGAGGACCCCCCTGTAAATTTTTTGAGATTCGTCGTCAATTTTTTTCAAATTAGAAACCCATTTTTTTATAGCTTCAATGGAATCTACCTCGAAAAATGATGTAGGTGTGGAAATAACAATGCCGTAAAATTCCTGAAATATTCTGTAAAAACAATTTACGAGATCACATTTCGACTTTTATTCTACTCAGAAAGAAAATTATTGTCAATTTAAATTATTCACTTCTATAAATTACGTGCAATCAATGATATTTTTGATTTTTTATTTAAATCCGACAAATGTTCCACACACCCAGAAATTTTTCATAGTTATGTATTTCTTCTTGATCTTCTTTTTAATAATTTACAATATTTTTCATGTCATCAGTCCTCACTATTTCTTGTGTACAGTAGTTTCTTTTTAAAGTTTGTTAAATGTGAATAAATGGTTACATTCAAAAAGGCGTGCCTGCAAGCAACAAGAACGATCCGCTCAATACCTTGGCTAGACTTTAATTGACCCGCTATAGTCAAAATATTCTAACTTGATGTAACAGTATCACGTGAAATTGACGAAAACGACAGCAAGAACCGAGTGTCTGTCTTTAGTCTTACTGTCCGACTCTGCCCCATTGTACGGTACATCTTGAATGGTTGTAGATAATATTTTCTCGTGTTTATTGCTGTTTGCTATTGCTAAATTTTCGAGATGGAAATTTATCCAAGTAATGTTATTTGTGATCTATTCGTTATTTATGAAGAATTTAATTATCTGAACTCTACAATCTCTATGGTGAAACCAGATTGACCCAAAGCTTAACACACCTGTAATCTAATGATTTTTATCGTCGTTCACACAAATTTGACTCTAGTTTGTGTGAGTGAACCGTTATGTGAATGTTTATTGAATGTGTTTGTGCTTTTTGTTCACAGAAAGGCGACTTGCTCGGCTGGGAGCAACCAGCTCTTAAGCGCGCCCTACACGCGCCACGTACGTATGGTTTTGATGGTATTTTGCTCAGGGCTTCTTTTATTTGCAAGGCAGAACTTATTTTTATTTGGTGGAGGGATCGCTGTTAGCTGTTTAGTTGCTGTGCTATAGTTATTTCAGTTTTTTTTGTATATAAGTTTTATAGTCGATTTGTTTGTCTGCAATTTTATATACATCCTTGAGTCTTTGTGATTATGTTATATTTTCTTATTCATGTGTATAATACTTTATAATGATAAAGTTATATGTTAATTCAGAAAAATGAAAAACAACTGCATTAACTAGAGGTTGAAGAACTAATTTCTAATTTAAAAACGGATGGCTGATTCATATTTGTGTTGGAAACATCTTTATGTATGCATACTCCATACTGGTGAATCGTCACTCAAGGTTGCTCTTATGTTAAGCTCTTCTCTTTTTCTTCTTCCAATACCCTGTTCATTTATCAGACGTTGGCAATCATATTGGCTATAATTACTTTGTTTATCACAGATCGGAATAGTTCAACTGATGTTTTGGGATACCACTCTCTAAGATTTCAGAGCCAAGATGTTCTTCTTCCTGGACCTCTATTTCCTGCTATTTTACCTTGGATAATCAAATGAAGGAGGTAATATTTCTTTGAGTGCCTCATCACGTGGCCAAAGTATTCGAGTTTTCGGCTTTTTATTGTATTGATTATTTCTTTTTCTTCATTCGTTGTGTTTGGAAACATCTCATTCTTATTTGGTCTATACAGCTTATTCATAAGATCCTTCTGTAGACCCACATTTTAAAGGCAAACTCTCATATCCGTTTATCAATGTGTAGAATAAATAGCAGCATGTTATTCTGATTTTTAATTTTGAAGTGGTTCCTTCGTTGTAGATAATTCTTTTTAATTTAAAGAGGGCGGTTCTGCCTTTTTCAATACGAATCTTTATTTCTTTGCTCATGTCCCAGTTGTAATTGACTTTTATGCCCATGTATGTGATGTTGTTTCTAGCTATGTCGCGTATGGCCTGATTTGTATTGGCTCTCCAATATAGATGGTCAATATTATCAAGCAATTCGGATTGATCTGTTTTATACGCCCCATGGTTAACTTCAATAGTATTCAAATTTATTTTAGTCTTCATCTGTCATGACGACTCATATTCCACTACTTGTTGGAACTGACCGAATTTACCTTATGGACGTCTCCTATTCAAGATAGTTTCGGACCCACCCTTCCTTCTCTTTTTTGGCACCCAGTTCAGTATTTGCTTGAGAAGTCTCCCTTTCAAAAATCGTCTGAAATGTCCTTTAGGACCGCTTGCCACTACGCTAAATTCGGAACAAATTCAAGCTCTTAGTCCTAAATCAGTTGCGTGCGCGTTATAATATATCGCAATTATTATGCGTGCGCATCTGATTTAGGACTAAGAGCTTGAATTAGTTCCGAATTTAGCGTAGTGGCAAGCGGCCCTTACATGTTACTCCAACAATTTGTCTAATCCAGATATTGGATATTTTCTGGGGTCAAATTTTCCAGCTTTTTGTCAGAAGTCCATTTCTATTGTTTATAGGCGACGTCCTGAGAATTAATTAGGACTTCAGGAGCTCTATGCTTGAATAGATGGATTTGAGCAGATTATTTCTTGGGGCCACGAAACAAAATTCGTGAAACGCATTACTTGTTCGAATTTAACAATTTTTTGCTCTAGTTTATTCTTTACATGCATATATTACGAAATTTGTATCTATCTTCCTTTTTTTTCTTTCTCTATGCCTAAATACTGAGCTTTCATACAATTCGTTGAAAGTCAAACTCAAAGTTACAAAGCTCATTTAACTAAATCAACACTTTGAAGCAGTTGCGGCCGCTCAGAGGAGACAGAGGACGCCAGGCCTTCCCAAATATTACTGCATTATATTCAATTTTCAGTTCGCGTTCATCTATGTTATTTCGATTTTAATCAATAGAAAATTCAATATTCTGGATATTTTTTACCTCAATTTTTCTTTATATTTAAACATTGTCCTCAACAGATATTGAAAATGAGAAGATTCCGCATCGTTGCATCGTACTACAGACATACGGTGCGCTAAAGAAGTGAACAATTCAGCTGTGGAAGCCCGGATCCTTCAAATCGAGGTTTACTGGAACGTACAATTTCAAATTTATTCCCATTCGAAGCACCGGCCAGTTAAAATTCGAGCTTGACGTCACGTTGGGGAGGTAGCTTTCCTCAAAGCGAACGTAGCCGAAACTCCACGTGCTGAATGCCGGCTTTGTATAGGCGAAATCCAATCAACGATGGGGTTGTTGTTTGTTGTTTTGATTTCTTCTTCCATCGTTGTCAGTCAGTAGTGAAGGGTTAGGCTAGACGGGCACTTGCGATTTCTTGTCGCGCGAGTGAATAATCGCAATCGCCAAGAAAAAAATTCGAGATTGTTTTATGCGCTCACTTGTGACTAATAAATCTCAACTACATTTAGTATTAACATGGATTTTCCTGAAAAACGCTTGCGTTGTAGCTTTACTATTACGGGCCAAATAATACTGACAATAGGTCCTTATATAGTCCCCCCCCCCCAAAAAAAAAAAAATTCATACTCACATGAGCAACTGAATTACGATTGAATTGACGCAAGTAATTCGCGGTACGCACTGGTGCGATACGATTTATTTTTTGCTCGGCATATGATGGCCTCTTCTGATTGAAAACTCACCAGCCGCCACTGACTTCGAGTGTTGAATTCCCCGAATTTTGTGTGGCTTATTATAGATTGAATGGATAAAAGAAAATTATTCTACGTTTTTGTGATGTTTCTCCATTTTTTTTCTTGATGAACTTCAGAGAAAAATTACGGATGAGTATAGAATAGAATAGAATAGAATAGAAAAAATCTTTATTTCTAGTAACTACAAGCAGCAAGAAGATAATAGTGTCAAAAAGAACATACCGCCAAAAGTGAGAATCGCAAGATATATTATTCATCTGGAAAGTCTGCTGCGCAAAGTCAGGAATTACGTTTAATTTGCTCCGAGACAAGTCTTTATGATTTCCTAATAACATTCTGAAGAGGAGTTCATCTCCCGAAAGAATGAACTGTATCTACCTACAAAAGGCATTTTATGATGTGTGTTACAAACTGCATCCCTAACAAGGCGTTTTGTCACTCGTTACCGAGGCGCTTGGTTTGAAAGAATTATGTATGGAATTTATGAAAGAAAATTTATAAATCATTTGTGTCTAATTAGTCTTGGATTCTGGTTGCGCGATTCTCCCAAATTAGAAAGCTTTTAATCCAAGGCATGGCAATCAATTAATTAGCGACTTAGGGATTTTGCATTGTGATATGAATTTCCCGTGCAATATTTCCTTTTGCGTTTCATTCACGTAGAGTCAATGGACTTTGGAGTAAATTTATTGAGAATTCGAAAATATGACTCCGGTGCCTATTCGTTGATTTTCGGAGGTTATGGTTCAAGTTCCTACCATTGGAATAAAAGAGATTTTGAATTACAAATTATCTTTATCTTTGATAATCGATCGAAGTTTTGCGCTTATGAATCGGGAGTTTCATCAATATATTAATTCCGGGAATGGTTATACTTCAATGTGGTCAATAATATTCGTTTTTCAGATATTTTTTTGATGAGGATTCTCTTCTGGGAAATATAGAAACTGCATGCTGTAGCCATCGATAATTTATTATTATTGATATTTTTACATGTGAGGTAATCTGAATAGTCTGACTACAAAACATCGATTTCTTTGGACGCTTCAATATTGTCAAAATAAAAAATGATATATCTATTCTACTTTGATCGAATCTTGCCGTTAATTGAATATTTGTTCAATGGTAGATCTGCTCAAACTCCTCTTTTCTAGACATCAATAGTGCTCTAAGTGGCCTCGGTTTTCAGTTTTTTCGCCTTTCCTTTCTTTTGTTCGTATCATCTGCGTAGACAATTAATTTTTCAGTTTACAACCTGATTGATTAATGAGGATTTTCTGATACTTTAATGAAATATTACAAAAAACACATAAGTATCCATGAACATTTTAAATACACATTGGTTAATTTATTTTAGTCCACTGAAATTAGACTTTTGCTTCGGACCAATTCATACAAAAGCAAATGAAGGCTTTTCGGGTAGGTCTCGGTGTCCCAAATGATATCCCAAAAGTCCCCTAGGCGGGAGTGACCGCATAACATTTGGCAACGCTGTAAAGGGCTAAAATTCTGCCCCAATGTGAATTTTCGTGAATATCTCGGTCCCTATCGAACTTACGACAAAAATACAGCAAAAAGAAAGCTGATGAAATTTCCCAGAAAAAAGGTCTCAGGTTGTTTTTTGATATAACCAACGGTTTCGTCACAATCTTGCCTTCAATTGAACGTATGTGATATTCTGGATAATTGAGGTACTCTATTCCACACCACCTTCGAGGATGACTACAGGGCGCGTTTTTCTCAAAGTGGTATCCTTTAATAGACCTAATCCACTACTTTTTTGTTTTTTGGAAAGGTGTTCGAACGCTAATTTTCTTCTCCTTCGTCTTACCCTTGTATGAATGCATGTATATTTTCTTTGATGACATCCGTGGAGTCAATCTCAGAGTTTGCATCGGTCACATTTTATTTTTCTGAGGAATCTTCAAATGCAGATGTTCACAGATTTTGTGCTGCATCAAGGTTTGGAGGTGAAAGATTCAATTTCACTAGTCTGCTTCTGCTCACAGCTCTAATCAAGGAAGAATACCGGTATTTATTGATGTCGCAACGAGGCTGACGAGGAGAAAGAGAAAATAGCAAAAAAGGACAAGCGTAAAATAATTTGTCATGTTTCAACCCTCATTTTCAAAGAAAATATTATAGCACTTGCCGGAGATGATTGGACAAAATCTGTTGAAAACCGGGTAACGTTTAACACAGATATATTTGTAGCTGAAGCTAAATATCATCAAATTTGTTTCAACAAATTCAACTTGCCCTGTCTCCGGGAAAATGAAGGTTGGTCATCCTGCCGAACCGTTGGTTATATCAAAAAACGACCCGAGACCTTTTTTCTAGGAAATTTCATCAGCTTTCTTTTTGCTCAAACGTATTTTTGTCTTAAGTTCGATAGGGACCGAGATATTCACGAAAATTCACATTGGGGCAGGATTTTAGCCCTTTACAGCGTTGCCAAATGTTATGCGGTCACTCCCGCCTAGGGGACTTTTGGGATATCATTTGGGACACCGAGACCTACCCGGAAAACCTTCATTTGCTTTTTGTATGAATTGGTCCGAAGTTTGGGCTTATTTCGACCTAAATGAAGTGGACTATTTCAGATCATTGAAGTAACACCATCTCATCTCTTCTTCAGGTGCGAAGAAGTTATAACAAAAAGTGGAATAGTCGGGATTATGAATGAAATGAAATCAATTTCAACTCCCACAATAACTTTCAGTGAAAATAGCAATTATAATTTTGCATTGCCTGGGCAATTCAATGTCGACAATATCATTACAAATCACTAGGAATAATATTTTGTACTTTTATCGTTACACTTTATTGAGAAAAGTCAAATTATTGTCCATGGTTTTACCTGTATATAGAAAACTTCCAGAACTAGTGTTTGACCCCGCCTCTCTCCAGGTTTCGATCATTTTTCTTCTCGTTTGCGGAATGGCTATAACGATTATGTCCACCCATTTGCGGAATTACGTCAACGTGATGCTAATTGCGAACTCATTGCATGAAAGTGAATGACCTATAATGGTTTTCGAACTACCCTCCGTGACTTCAGCTTCTCTTACTAACTTCAAATGAACGAATGAGAATGAAAAATTCTTTCAGTCTGAGGATTTTGAAAGAAATTGTACTCGAATTTCTCAAGTTGATCCAAAAGGGTAGATGGAACTACACCATTTCCAATTGTAATTCAGACATCGTCAATTGATATTCAGAAAACATCACTCTTATTTCAGATTAGTCAATTGTATTTCAGAAAACATCAAATGTTATTCAGATTTGTCAATTGAATATCAGAAAATATCAAATGAAATTCAATTGAGTGATCTGAAATACATTTGATGTTTTCTGAAATTCAATTGACTAATCAAATTTTTACAACTCCTTTGAAAATCTTCCGACTGCTTTGAAAATTTGCCAACTTCGTCCAACATTGGGGAGGGGATCATCCCCCCCCCCCTTGGGCCCGTCCCTGGTCATTAATGAAATTTTCAGGCATAGCCTTCCATTCTTTCTGAAGGACTAATCTCAATTCCTGAAAAGTTTAAGGTGTTTTGAACACTTCGATTAATGATGAATGAAATTTCCCCCAAATTCGTTGAGCATAGGAACAATGATTGTTCCAGTGATGTTTTTTACTTTGGTGGCATCAGTCATTTTTTGTTTAACGATAATAAGAGTGGTACGGCGACCGAACATTATACAATCCAGCACATTATTGATCCGCCTTGAAAGGTTTCTATACTGTGGCACAACTTACCGGGCAAAATTGAGTCGCTCTACCTGGATCTCTCCAAACCCTTGCTCGTCGATTATCACTTTGTAAACCGAATCGTAACTTATCCGAAAAGAGTAGGTTGCGCCATTGTCATAAAAGCCAGTATTTATAGTTTCATCTATGTTCAGGTGATTTTCGAGGTATTCTTATCCCTTTACTGCATGATATATTAAATAATTAAAAAAAAATTTTTCTGGGTTAAATGAATAATAACTTTTTTTTTCGTAAAAAAGTACAAGTACAAAAAATCCTACGAAAAATCCGTAATATTTGGTAATATATGTTCTGAAATAATGTTTCTTTGCGAAGATGTTTTTAGAAACATGAAATTAATCCTTATCGAAACAAATACGTTATGAATCCCGAGTAGGTACCTATTTAATTATCATTTCATTATACAGGATGTTTCAGAAAAAGGTGATCCCCCTCTAGGACAGATTGGAAATTGAAAAATGATTGGGGTTTGTTCAGTAAAAAATATACACATTTTTTACGATTTTGCCGAAACTACTCGCAACATTGTAATGAAATTTTATACGAATATGTTCTAGAAGCTGATATATCCAATGATTTTGTTTTTATGTCTGATTCTCATAGAGGGCGCTAGTTTCACGGTTCGTATCAAGTGGAATTGAACTTGAACATCATTTAATTTTACACCAAAAAGATGTTCTTGATAAAACTCGATACCATGTACCGTATATGAAATATTAACCGATGCTGGTATGCAGTAATGATAAATGTATTAATTAAATCGGCAGTGGTACGGTGGTATACGTGATGTCATTGGTAAGGACGGTACGGTGGGGTATGAGCAATAAAAATATCTTTGGGGAAATAAAATTTTGTACAAGATTAGGAAATAAATTAAACTAATATGAGACAAATGAAAAAGTATCAAAGAAATGTTTAACATGAATCCAGAGGAAATATGAAAAAACTTTAATTATATTCTTGCCGTTCCATTAGAACAGGTGTCACAAGTTATAACACTATGTTCCAAATAAATAAAGTGACCACAAGAGACACAAGTATAAAAATATTTACTGTCTTCACTCCGTCCTCAAATTGTGCATCTTTCAGATTTCTTTTGGTTTTTACCAGCAGGTTCAGCTGATCCTTCATGAGGTAACACTGGATTACCTTTGACTTCAGATAATTTCAGTTCCGATAAATTGGAAGTACTAGGATTACTCTGACTTGAATGACAGATAATTGCTTGATAAAACTGAGCTGAATCATGGCCGTCTGTAGAGGGGGCCAGAGGGGGGCCGTGGCCCCCCAGAGATTTTGATCCCCCTATCGTTATTAAATAAAACGGAATACTGATGTCGCCAGCGTCTCAGTTTTTCGAACATTTTTATTTTTCCCCATCCCCCATTGAAAAAGTAATCTGCTGGCGCCCATACACCCAATTCTGAAACCATTTTCAATATCGAACTATATATGACATAATAGTTTATTGAAGCAGTATTCAGTACGGTGGGGTATGCACCCAACTTCACTTCTACTGTATGTAATTAGGCGAATATCAGTACTGCAGCGACCTAATTCGACATATATTCGGGTAACATATGATTTGGAGGGTACTCGAAGTCTGCCGACATAATAATAGACGCTGACAAAGATACATAAGAGTGAAGTGGGGTATGAGATACCCCACCGTACCACTGACGGGTTAAACAAAAAATCACAAGATGAAAATTGAAAAAAAGACTAATAGCATAGGATACAATTTGAGTAGGTACTCAAAATGTCCTCCGCTTTCACACAGACACAAGTCTATCCTTTTTGTTAAAGAATCCATATTAATCTTCTAAACGGTTTCGGAGTCAGCTATGAGGTCATTAGTGGCGTTGAAATCAGTCTTTCAATTCTTGAAATGAATTTTCCTCTGTAGCATAAACTTTTTCTTTAAGATACGACCAAATTGTGTAATCCAAGAGATTAAAATCGCCTCACCTAGGAGGCCAATGAATCGGAGCTTCTGCACCTCTACCAATCCATCGATGCATCCATTCGGAAAATGGTTACTCAACCAATTACCACACTTTCTATCAAAGTACGGTGGAGCTCCATCGTACTTACTAATTAATAATCATAATAATTAATAACTTTATCAATACTTTATACCAGCATCGGTTATTACTTTATAATTTTCAAATCAAAATTTACCGAGATCGGTACACAGTATCGAGTTTCATCAAGAGTACCTTTTTGTTATAAATTAAATTATCTTTAAGTTCACTTGAAATTTTGTCTAAAAAATGTAATATTAAAAAAGTTATGTCCATACTACTTGGTACAAAACCGTGTAGCTATCGCTCTCAATATGAGACAGACATTAAAACAAATTCATTGGATATATCAGCTTCCAAAATATATTCATACAAAAATTCGTTACAATGTTGCCAGTAGTTTCGCAAAATCGTAAAAAATGTGTTATGGCGTTATGAAAATTTTTTACACAACAAACCCAATTATTATTCAGTTTTCTATTTATCCTAGACAGACAATCACCTTTTTTTGAAACACCCTGTATATTAATTATTTTATTAAGTTATTATTAAGACATTCTGTGATACTGATACTTCTTCAAATAGGGTCGGATTATTCATTGTTTCATCGATTTGTGCTAATCTTATTTGATATAATAAATGCGATAGCATGCAGGGATGTTTGTGGCTGTATTTAACCAAAACGATTGAAGACTGAGTGGACCTGGATGCGAATCGTTACGGAGACAGTCTAGAGTACCAAACAGGCCATTTTATATCCCGAGAAATTGTACGGATTTCTAGAGATGAGGAATGTTAAACCATACAATGTTAAGAAAAAGAACCTAATAGCTATCAGGCATCTTCCTTTATGATTTTTTTTTGCTCACTTGAGAACTCTAGTAAATTACAGTTAGCTCTGTGAAACATGACATACATCATAATTGCCACTGACTTCCATGTACATCCTTCCTAAAAGATTTATCAGGTCTGAATTCGTCAGGTGAAATATTGAGAGTGACACATTCGCTATATAGACTAAGCTTTCTACTTGACACATGTTTTCTTGGTACAATATAATTGTTACCTCACAACAGGAAAAATATAACGGGTCGATTGGTAGAGATGTGAAAGTCGGGTTTCAGAATGTTCTGAGTTCAATTCATGCTCCCTGAACACTTTTATTTTCTCAAGCTTATAGTGTTCAATGTAGAGAAATTTCTTTGTTGAGAAGATACTTTGGAGTAGAAATTGGTCATTAGTCATTAGTCGTTTATTGTCTTTATTTTTTACTGTCATTATATCCCGCAAATGTTTTCATTTTGCGATGTCGACAGAAAAGCGTTCTGTTTGTGATGATACATCGGACAGGAAACGGGTCTGACCTACCAAAATTGCCACAAATGTACTTGACGAAGTTGTGCGATCCAGCAAAGAAGTATTCATTTAAAAGGAATAATTGAAAAGAAACAGAAAAAATGCAGAGGAAGTTATGGGAAGGATACGACTTGATTGTATATATATATGTATATATATTATGCAATTTTAATTTTTGTTTTTGAAAAATATCTTTTTTTTCTGGAATGCAGTCGAGCCTTTACATATATCTAAAGTTTCAGCTCCAACCTACCAACCGTAATATAAAAAGAAAGCTCTCTCTTACAGAGACGGGATTGTAGATAAAACCTCTTGGCGGGCATTTAACTTGTGTAGATCAGTTAGATACTCAACCTTAGTAAGCAGGAGGTTTAAATTTGATCATTTCAACAAGTAATGTATCACTGTTTTAAAGAATGACAATAATATTAAAACAAAGTAATTGTTTTTTTTTTCTCATTGATATATTATGTAATATAATAGTCATTGGAGTTTCTTCTAATAACTCCAGAAATTCTTTGGGAAGCGGGCTGTCATCACTCAACATTTTTAATGAGGTGAAAGTGGCGAGCATTAATTGGTGCCGCAACACTGGAAAATGAATTTGTGGTTCATGCATGATGTTGTCCAGCACACCGTGGGCACGTCGTGGTAATGTCCGCATTCTAAAATTATGGCATTTATAGTTTAAGTCTAGATTTTATAAATATGTGTCTTGCTTTTAGTCTTTTAGTCAGTTCATTGTATTGTTTGGGGGTATTCTCTCTCGATGTGTTTTTTATTAATGTATCTTCTATGAATATTGTATTTCATCTACTTCTTATTTTGAATTTTTTTCAGCTTCTTATTTTTAATTTGCTTGTATTTCTATGAGTGGGGGATTGTATTTCGGAAGTTATTTCGCATAAAAAACAATATTTCTTTTATAGCTCGTAGACGTCGCATGGGTCTCCTACCTCGTAACTATCTGGTGGGCTACTTGAAGTAAATACCCTGGATCCGCTCATTTGGACTAGTAGCCTTCATGGAAAATACTTCGCCTTGTTGTTCATCAGCCGAGTTCATAATACAGCCTATACATATATACTAATCATAAAAATAAGCATCGATTTTATCAGACACTATTTTGTTTATTACATGTGTGTATATGTGAGAATGGAAAGGTCCCCTCTTGAATATGATATTGTTTCTGTGCAATAGTCGGCTTTTTCATGAATAAGCTAAAATCACAATTGTGTCGTCTTGGTGTTTTTTAGACTTGTTCATAAAACTAAATTGAATATGGTTGAAAATGTAAATTTAAAAAATTATGAAAGTATTTTCAAGAAAGTTTATCACTGCCCACATGATATATAAACATAAAGAAGTAATATATATATTTTCATATTTACGATCCAGAGCCATTTTGATCATATTGTATATTTTGTGATGAACTGTGAAATTTGTTCTTCAGAGGTGGACTTTGATTAGTTTGAGATTGAATAAATTATTGCCTGTATATATTATTTCAGACAAGTTATCAATAGGGTATATTTATGTGCTAGATCACTCAAGTTATAGGTATTGTCAGTTATTTTATTATAATTTTAATTATTTTATTGGTAAGATTTTACATAATTGTATAATGTTGAACAAATGTCATTTCAATATTTCAGGAAGCCTATCATATTTGATCTTTATCTTGTCAGGTTCATTGCAAAAGAAAACATAGAATGTCAAATTATTTTCGTTAATGTGGAATATCCAATTTTAAAACACTTCATACCAGATATTCAAATCTGTAGTTGAATCTATTTTCCTTCTTTTTTTAGCTGCTACTTCGAATTTTTCTCATCCATGTTGCATTGAGTGTATGTGCAATTTTCACGAAATAAAATCATTCACAGTATATGAAATTTTTTATTATGTTGTTCGTTGGAAAGTAATTCAGCTGGTATAGAGCAGGAATTATACAAAATAATGGGAATATATTACCTTAACAACAAGCGGTTGCGTTTATTCTCGTTGTACTCGGAAACATATGGTACGACGATTTCCTGTGCAAGAAAGTCTTGAAATTTACTGACACAATGTTCAGTTTCTGCTCAACAATAGAAACTATTTCTGGAAGGCCGCAGGGGCCGGAGTAAATCACACTGAAATTTCAAAAAGGGTAGGAAATTAGAATAACAGTATAACTGTGTCAAGATATGAGGACTAATGAAATGACAAAATTTGTTTCTATGAATATTATAACGTTCTGTTAACAATTAGAAGTGTTGAACTTTTCTTTCGTATTTTTTTATACATTCAGTATACTCTTAAACTTATAATGCATGAATTTCATGACTGCAACATCAACAATGATAATTCATATTTTCCATCCTCTTTTAAATTTCAGTGTGTTTTAGCCCGGCCACTGCTGGCTGTGAGAAAATAGTTTTCATTATCGTGCAGTAGTGAACATTGTGTCAGTAAATTTTCAATACTTTTGAAATGACAACTGAAATTTGGTCACTGGCTCTTCCTCTATAAGCTAATCGTATCCCCTAATGAAGAATCCAAATCATTAGCTCATTAGCGCATCACTGCAACTT